>CAIGQV010016735.1:21277846-21302158 GCA_903798115.1 Danio jaintianensis
TATATATATATAAAAAGTAATCTAGTATTATAATTTTTATTATAATTTTGGGGATTTTTTTTGCATTTATTTTTACAGAACAGCATGATGACAGGAAGCAAAGTATGGGGGGTGGATGGGGGAGATCAGGAAAGGGTCGGGACTCTAACTCAGAACACTATATGTCAGCACACTGGCTACTAGGTTATCGGTGCTGACAAAATCTATTATTGCTTAATATTTTACAATTGTATGAGAAATTGATTCTGCATCAATTCAGAGATTTTCAAAATGCAACACTATTCTCTTATCAATCAATTCTGAGCTTAGTTTTTAATGTTTTTAATTATATACTCAAATGCTGACGAGGATTTGTGCATGCACTTCAGGCTGAGTCATTTAAGTTGGCTTTTATATCATGAGATTACAGCTCACTATAAACACTCTTTACTTTCCAAATCTTCTAAATCTTTCTAAACTTTATTAATGTTTATTTTAGGGTCAAGTAATATTTGTAAGGAATTGGATGCAAGCATGCAGAGCCATCTGCTGTCAAAAACTAAGCTCAGAAATGATTCAAGAGAGAATATAACGATGAATTTTGAAAATCTCAAAATCAGTTGTAAAACATTTGGGTTTATATCGGACACTGAACAATCCCATACTGGATTATTTAAATTTTAAGACACTTTTTAAGCAGGTTTAAAACACTTGTTTGTTACTTTCCTGTTAAATATGCAGGGTGGTGGAGGACAGCTGTGCTGCAGTGCGCAGCTCTGCAGATCTGATGAGAAAATAACCTGACAGGGACGTGTGAAGTTCACAGCTCTCAACAACTATCAGGGTTACAGCTAAACACCAACATTTCACAATAGATCTCAGTATAGCCAACATTCATAAGAAAAGCCCATACCACAAAACATTCAAATATGAATTCCATCCAATTGCTAACTGGTCCACCAAAGCCACTGACCCAACACATATACCTTTCTATTGTGTACAACCATACTGCACATTGTGTAATCATATATATATATATATATGTTTAAGGGTATATACCCTTTTAAGGGTAGTTGTAGATATGTCTCAATTAATTCAAGTTTGTATAATAATTAGTTTTAAACCATAATTGAGAAGTTGCAGAAGCTACTTGAAATTTCATGCCAACTACTCATACTGAATAAATAACCAGGCCTGAAAATTGTTACTTACAATAAAAGCTAAATAACTAAAAATGCACAAATGTGTATGTTAAAATTTTATTAACATTTAAACATTTTAATTAAATTACATTTAAATCAAATCTTCAATGTTAGAAGTCATAAATAAAACAAGTATTGTTAGAGTACAAAAGATTACAAAAAAATGTATTTGTCTTTAAACTTTTAAAAAATAATGTTCACTTTAATGTTCTGTGTAACTAACTAATTAAAGCAAAAAAAGTAAATAAATAAAAATCTGTCAGTGCTTACTAAAAATGTACTTGACTGATAATGAAAAATGGTGCAAAACAATTTTCACTGATGAATTGTAGGTAAATTTAACAACTAATTACAAAGTAAACATATAAATGCTTCTAAATTGTGCATCATATGTAAATCTGGGTCATTCACTAATTCTGACAATAAGTCAAGGTGTGGAAGTGTGCATGTGCTGCCCAAAAAAATAAAGCAGTAGAATAACAGGGGTGTGTCTCCCTCTTTCCCCTACAGATTGGTCTGAGCTCATCTGCTCAACTCATCTGGCTTCTAATGATTGGACGAGAGAGAGAGAGAGAGAGAGAGAGAGAGCGCTGCTTCTGGGCTTTATTCTGTGAGTAGATTCTAGGTCAGCAAGTCCACCACACTTAATGCTGCTTGAGCAAAATATGGCTCTGCGGAGTCAGTCCAACTGAGGCCAAAGCCTAAAGTAATGCAGTAGCATCCTTTGCAGACAGGAAACAGCTGCTTCAAACAAACATTTGTCTGCCACTTCAACAAAATGTAGGGCTAGCATTAGTCTGAAGAACGGCCATGCCATTTTTTGATCACAACGATTAAGCTCTTTTAATAAATCTCAACAGGTTTAATCACCCAGCAATTTTGGTTTCAACTCCAGTACTAATTGTGCCTTGCAACCTATAATCTGCTCAACACTGAGGGTGGATATGAAGTCTTTTCTTTTTTTTTAAATTGCAAACTGCATTTATTTTTATCTAAATATAAAGTTTCCACTCTCTTTTTTCCAGACACAAACCATAAGATATGTAAAGCGTAAAGGTAAATAAGCTGAGTAATGGGGGTGATGGAATAACACATGGTGTGTGTTTTAATTTGCATAAGTGCAGAGGGTAGTTTTAATGAAGCTCGCTCGGGCGTCTCAAATAGGAGGTGGAAGACAGCTGTTTTGCCAGACATGGATCCAGAACCTCCCAGATACTCAACAGCAGTTCCCCTGCAGCAGCCAATCATGAAACAGAAACACAGACCAATCACGTGCACACAGCGCTAGACTATTGTTCTGTATGTCAACATCTAGGCCAAACTACTGTGACATTTGCTGTGTCATGCTAGCCAGGGCAAGAATGTGTGCCATTTAGTGAGGTTTAAAATAATATATATGGTTGTTTTGTATATATATATATATATGTTTTGTTAACAACATAAACCATAAGTGGTGCAAATCTACCAAAATTGTGAAAATGTCATGTAATTTTTGTAAAAAAGTATATACAGTAGCTTGCTTTTAGATACATTCATATCGAATAGTTTTTCCCACTATATTATTGTATACTCTATTCAGGTTGTATTTCAGAAGTGATATGAGAATGCATGAGGGGTTTGCATTAAACTACAATAGAAGGTTGAAAGGCGGGTGCCTATTCATTTTCTACTAATAAATAATTCATAATTGGGGATTTTTTAATAATTTAGTGATATAACAAGACAGTGATGAGAGCTGAATTCAGCCTGGTCTATGTTGCCTCCCTAGAGAATCTCTGACAATTCCAGGACACCAATAAAAAGGGTAGAACGCATGTCCTAAAAACAGAAGCCTTAAACCTTGTTTAAAATTAAACCGCATCACAACCTTGTAATTTAGAATTTAGTCTTAAAATCCTATCCTGATATTTTACACTTTATCACTAAACTTCATTCATGTTTATGATTAAGAAAATGTTGATAATGTTACATATATAATATGTTAATTAAAAAATAGATAGCGTGTTAAGATATAAGTTAATTGTTTAAACATTATTTGTATAAACAATTTATTTTGGTATTTTAAAAAATTTTGTTTTTTAATTAAAACTTTCATGTTTAATTTAATCTTACTTGCTAATCCTTTTTAATAATGTAATGTGAACAGTGAAAATGGTTTAAATGTCAAACTGCCCTAAATATCCAAAATTAGGTATCACAGAAAATGAACAAACGTATGCTAATATTAAATCATAAACACGACTCAACAATTCATCATGTCATCCTACAGAAGTAAAGAAACAAATGTTTTGTTTTCGAATTCTAAAACAAATGTATGAAAAAAATAGGCACTTAAAGCCACTTAAAATATTACAACATTGCGTCTTTTTATGCATGAGTAAGAAACCCTGACAAACAAAACCCTATTTTAATCTTGCAGAGAAATTATACATTTTCTCACCTGATAATTTCCAGATTGTGTTCCTGAGGCTGGCAGCAGCTACAGTGTTGTCAGAGCACTAACAAATTAGTTAGTAACTGAGGCTGGGTTTCCTTATATCTCACAAAATGAATGGAAGCTGGTATGGTCACCTTAACGCCAATGCATTTTCACGGTTGGCTCCCAGTAGCCATGGAGACTGGATTACCCACTAACGCCTACCAATAATACACCATTCAGGAGAGCCCCAGGAAATGTCGTGATGATATGGGTGAGGGGATGGGAAATTAGATAAGAAAACACCACGTGTCATCTTAGTGGGATGAGCCAAGTGAGATCATCTTCACCTCCGCCTCCGCTGGGTAAAAAGGTGAAGGGTGGAGTTTACTGAGGTCAGGTGGGGTGGACACTTGCACCTGGTATTTTGGGGATTGGACCATAAGTAGACAAGGGAGACATATTCCCATTAAAGCATTTAATAATGTCTTTTTAACCACTTTTCTGGGTTAATGGACAGGGTGTATAGACAGGCCTTTTCACAACTTTTGACTAATGCTGCAAAATATGCTTACGGAAATTACATAAATGTAAATAAAAAAAACTATAATGGAATCTATGAGTTTCTGGGTAAATACTTTTACAGCTAAAATACTGAGTAAATGTTAAAGGGATAGTTCACCCAAAAATGACAATTCTGTCATCATTTACTCACCCTACACTTGTTCAAAACCTACTTGAGTTTCTTTCTTCTGTTGAACACAAAAGAAGATATTTTGAAGAATGCTGGTTGCTGGGATCCATCGTCTTCCATTGTAGGAAAAAAATACTATGGAAGTCAATGGGCAACCACATGAGGGGGAGTAAATGATGAGGTAAATTTCATTTTTGGATGATATAACACTTTAAAAGCATTGAAATCTAATACACTTTATGAACTGAATAATGCAAGTCAATTTTTTTTATTTTTCTTTCTATCTGATAAGTTCCTAATGCAGCATTTAAATGTTGTGACACGCATATACATGTGTTGCCTACATTAGAATATCGAAAGTAATTAGATTAAGTGTCTTTTGCAATAAAAAGCTGCTTTCTGAAAAGAATCCAGGATGGCTATATTTCAAAAAAGCCTAATTTGATAAAATACAAAATCAGAATTTGAGACTGAGAGCAGCAGCTTTTCATTTCTGTTCTCAGAGCTGCAACTACAAAGAATGCTGTGGGCTTAGAATCAGGACTGGTCAGAGAACATTTTGTTTTGAAACTTGTTTTTATCATCCAACCAAACCTTTTTTTTTGTAATCCCGTTGGGCTAGTGTGCTTCATCAATATATCGTGTTATATTTAATGTTTATTTTTAGGTTGCTGCAAACTTTAATGTCAGTATGACGACGTATTTACAACTGAAATGGAATATTGTGTAGAGAGTGTGATTTTATTTATTTATTTTATTTTATCTCCTATCATCTTTCAATTTGCAGCAAATTAACGGTTGGAGTGGCGTGTCTACGTATATTCCACCATCAAACTGACATCATCAGAGAATGGCTGAGAATCAGCAAATAGTCAGCTTTTGATTACAGATCAAAAGCAAATAGTTATTTTTTGGGTTTTTTTTGTGGATTAACCTTAATACCAGCTGTAAACAGGACCTAACATACCCAGCCCCATTTACCCACTTCCTGAGGTAGTCAAAACATATTAGATTAGATAAATAAATAAAATTAAACAGTGTACAAACTCATATGAATGTGTACAGATATGCTGTGTGAAAGTGCACCAAAAAAGTGTATTTATGAGGGATGTCTAACTGCGTTCTACCGGAACACATGAAATCTGCAATCATAGTTGACATTCATGTAATTATCAATCAGTTGGGAACATGTTTGTTCTTTCAATACTACTCCTGCATTACACTAAGTGCTCCTGCAAAAGTCATGAGCATGACAAAACAGAAGGGAAGTGTCTAAAAAATCTGAATACAAACGCTCACAAGACACACATTTGAATGAATGTATACCAGGTGGAATTAAATTATGAGCAGTGATTTGTGGTCCAGACTTAGACTACAGAGCACTAATTGGTGACCTCTGGACTATACAGAAGATCAGAAAAAAAAAAACTGCTCCACCAACCACTACTATAGACTGTACTACTCTACATTGTGGATTTCAATGTAGTCCTCCCAATTCTGAATGGCGAATATTCATGGCAAATAGAAATACGAATTTCTAAAAGATTCTTTCACAACAGTCAGCATTCCATTAGTCTTACCTCTTTTAATGTGCTTGAGTTGCCTTTCAGCCTCGTCTCTCTCTGCAGTGAGTCTCTGGCACTAAAGAACACAACAAGCATTGACATACTGAAAATATAATATAAATGCTATGACAAATTACAAAATTGAAAAGTGTTTTTTAGAAAGATTTTGTATATACAGTGAATATGTTATATTGGTATGTATAGAAGGCCTTTCAAAAGCATGTAAAAACCTTACTGACCCCACATATTTTCAGTGATAATAACTAATAAAAATAAAGACAACTCTATAAAGAATCTTTAACCTCCATGAAACCTCTACACACTTATTTAGAATGGGAAAAGAAAATTTTGATTAATAAAATGTTTTGTTCTGAAAAAAAAAAATAATAATAAATGTATTCATTGTGGGAATAACCAAAAAAAATGGTTCTTCTGTGCATCTCTTACAATACCCCCTTATAATTTAATAATACATGAATGTAGTGTAGGCTATATACACAGTAAGGTGCTTAAAATCACATAGCATTACATTTTACACAGTATTGTTTCATTCATTCATTCATTCATTTTCTTTTCGGCTTAGTCCCTTTATTAATCCGGGGTCGCCACAGCGGAATGAACCGCCAACTTATCCAGCATATGTTTTACGCAGCGGATGCCCGTCCAGCTGCAACCCATCACTGGGAAACATCCACACACACTCATTCACACACATACACTACGGACAATTTAGCCTACCCAATTTACCTATACCACATGTTTTTGGACTTGTGGAGGAAACCGGAGCACCCGGAGGAAACCCACGCGAACACGGGGAGAACATGCAAACTCCACACAGAAACGCCAACTGACCCAGCCGAGGCTCGAACCAGCGCCCTTTTTGCTGTGAGGCGAACGTGCTACCCACTGCGCCACCGTGACGCCGTATTGTTTCATAACATTGAAAATAAACATCAGTGTAGTGTTTCTCTTTAAGTGATATATTTTCTTAAGTATTTATATTCTTATATCTTTATTCTAAATATATATATTTCATTTAATTTGCAAATCCATGTAGAGATACATGCATGTGTTTCCTTGCTGTAACACACAAAAAATGTGATCAACTAAAAACTTAATGTAATATATTTGGCAAAATTAAAGAAATGCAGATTATTCTGAAAGTTTAATTCAAGAATTTTGAATTTGAATTTTTAACGAATTAAACCTCAACAGAAATATGAACATGCAAAAAATCTAAATCTGGGGAATTGAGGGGTGTGATATATCTTCAGCCACAAACAATGTGCGTTAAAGCAAAATTATAAAAAAAAAAAAAAAGATTGTAGTTGATGGTACTAATCTATACAATCTGCTCAAACTCTTTTATGAAATACAAAAGATGCTCAGACACTGTCACATGAAAAGGGTGTCAACCCTCGAATGAATAAAAAAGCTGGTTAACTTATACAGCCACGTCCTCAATTACCAAATTTCCCTTTCCTGTCTTCTCTAAGATTATTTTACGTTCATGAATAGACAATGTTATAATAATTAGATGTGAAGAAGACAGTGAAGATTTATTCTTTCATGCATCCATCATTCCTCACCTCCCTGCTCCCCTCCCGAGCCTCTCCCTCTTCAGCGTCTCCACCGGCCTCCATCTCACTCACTGCATAAATCAACACAATCACTCTTAAAGCAGCGCATTAAACATTTAAACAATCATTTAATATGCTGCTTTCCTTGTTTAAATCGCTGCCATTCAAAACATGTCAGCTCAATTTTTATATTCAGAAATTTCAGTACCACAGCCGGTAGACAGCGGCGTCGTATCCATCTCTCCTGCACACAGCACAGCACACTCTCGCCCAATCACTGTACCGCCCGAGTGTCTACTATGGCGAAGGCTTGGCTCATGAATATTAAGATATTTAATGACGTTCGACCTTCTTGATTTGTTGAAAGGCGGTCGAAATGGCTCCTGAATATTTATTTTGCTCACGTGACAAGGCTGCGCGCTACTAAACGGGAGCCAAAATACTTAGGCAATTCAGGATATGCTTTAGTACGCTATATACTACTTTTGAGTGGAAATATTTCAGTAAACAAAGTGCATTGCTGTTGGTTTTATATGTTTGGCCTGAAATTATAGCTGAATTAGTGATTTCACCTTCTTTTTCTTCTGTAAAATCAGCTTAATTGATGAATTCCCAGTAAATAAGCAGTCTAAATCATTAGCTACACATAAACCTCAAAATATATAAGTCAAATGATAACTTGAATCTGCCCGAAATATAACTGTAAATCGCGCCAAAAGAGCCCAGCAAACGACCACCCACTCCCAAAAAGCACTGCGAATGACGTAATTGAGTCAGTTTCCCCCACAGCCTCAGATACATGCCTTTGTACAGATTTGTATGCTTTGCAGTCTCTTTAATGAAGTACAAATGGCAAATAGTTCCGTTTTCGTTCTAAAAGCTTTATTTGAAATATGACATCAAATTATTGCGATGACATCGAATTGAAAAGAGGACAGAACGGTTTGGCACAATTTAATCTGCATCAGAAAAAAAGTATAGTATTTATTGCAATAAATTAATTAATAGACAGACAAAACTGAATAAACAACACATTTTGTAAACAAGATCTATTTTATATGGAATAATGGCAATGTGAAAAAAACACAAAAGTTTCCATAGTAAAACACAGATGAAGATTATCATGATCGCTTTTATTGAAAAGCTTTCTCAACAGTGCCCCCTGCCGTTACCTCAATCTGAAATCTTTGTCTAGTAATCCTCCATTTCCCCCCAAATTAGTAATATTGGAAAAGTATTGTTCTCTGTAGTTTCCCATTTAGTTACTCCCATCTGAGAGAATGTGAAGAAAGAAATATGCTAGACCTGAATCATTGTTGCATTCATTGTGTACACTAAATTTCCCATAATCTTTAACTGTTGCTGCATTCTGTGCACCAAACGGTCAATGGCTTACAGCCTCACATAAACTCGTGCTTCTGGGGAAACAAGCTTGATCTTATGCATGATATGACATACGAGTCATGTCACAGATGTTTGAAGTTAACTCTATATTGCTTGATTACTGCGGTCTGTTGCCTTCAGGTTAAAAGAAAGCTTTATCTCATGGTTTTACACCATTGCACTGGTTTAACATTTATGTCTTTGTACAATATAGTTGTCTCCTTCCCAGCTAACAGGGAACTTTCTCAGAACATTCCTTTAGTTGTGTGAATGTTAGCATGTAATGTTATTAAAATAATGTTTTTGGAATGCTCTAGTAAAGTTGATAGAAAATAGTTTTTAGAATAATAATTATATAATGCAGATGGAATGTTCTAATGTACAGTTAAAGTTCTGAGAAAATTAATAACATGAGACTGAAACGTTACGAAAATGTTTTGAAAAATATTATTATGACCATAAAAGAATATTAATATGTATGTTCTAAAAACATTCAAAAAATAGCATTTTGTAACTTAATGGTCCCCTTTTCCTATCACATGGACATCATTTCAACCGCTTTCATCACTACATATTAAGATCCCTCTTCTGCTGTATAATCGTTATGATTTCTTAACCCTCATATGCAATACTGTGTGCTTAACCATGTTACAACACTTCACCCCAGCAACCTCTCCATGTTTACCAGTCATGTTCAAATTCACAGTATATGCACTTTGCTACTGAATTGTATTGTACTTGCCCGCTGCACCGTACATTATCTAATGAAAAATCTGCTTCCTTTAAGGCTTTTATAGCGTTTGAATTTATGAGTCAAATAAGATCAGTGCATAACTTGACAATTCTTGAATGTTTTGTTCTACAATAAACTGCACAAACTACACAAAAATATGCACAAACACTATACACTTCAATATGGCTAAATTACATCCGAATAAATAGGTTAAAGATTTATATACAAGTGTATAAAGTTCCATTTTTAAGCCTCAGCCATCTCAATGCTCTTCAATATCAAAAGAAGTTTACAGTTTAAAGAAACAGAGTTTAACACTGAAAGAGAGTGAACTAAAATTGAAGTAGCAAACAATTAAATATTGTTTTACAATGTAAAACGACTGACAGTCCAGCCTGATCTCACAAGAAAAGAAAAAAAACCATTTTATGTTTAGTGGCTAATTCGTATGAATTCTTAGTTCTGAGTTCAGTCGTACGAAAATGTATGTTTTTAAATGGAGTGACACCAAACCCCACTCCTAAACCCAACCGTCATTGGGGGATGAGCAATTCGTAGATTTTATGAATGAGATCCACTGTGTAAAACAATTGCCTGTGAGTAATTGGCAGTTCATTCCGCTGTGGTGACCCTTGAGGATAAAGCAGACAATAAGTCAAAGAAAAGTGAGTAAGTTCAATATGATTACTTCACATACTTCACATAACACATTTACTTGCAGCAGATTTTCATTTGTGTGTGTGTGTGATGGAGGAATTCCTGGTGCTGTTTTGACTCCTTTATACAATTTTAAGCTCTACAAAAATTCTTAACAGACAGACTTTTTTCAAGCACACAGCATTGTTTTTGATGTTCAACATTCTTGTCTCTAAATATACAGCATACTAAGTGATAAGTCTTGCAATATACAGAATAAAAAATAAAAAATTAATTAAAAATACAGAATAAAAAAAAAAACGTAATGCTCGACTAAGAACTAAGACATTTTCAGAAAAAGTCAGAATTTTGCCATAAAAACAAAAATAAGTATGACAATCAATTATAAATATATTAGTGTTTTACTTTAGATGTTAAGTTTTTATGCCACGATAAGAACAATTAATAGTATGTGCATGCGTGTGTGTGTGTGTGTGTGTGTGATGGATTTATTTAAAAGTGCTTAATATTAATGCTAACCGAACAGTTTCACTATAATATAATAATACCATAATTATAACATTATAATTATATAATTACCACCTTGCCCACCCTCCATCAATCTCCAGAGTGAGGAAAAGGGCTCAGAAAATCACTCTGGACCCCTCAAACTCAGGCCACTCTCTCTTTTCTCTATTTTTTTGTTCTCCCACCAGGCCATTTCCCACCTGAACCACTTTTAATTACCTCATATGCACATTATACTCTGTATACAGGAAAAATAAATTCAATGCTTTTGGCATTTATTCATGTTCTTTTTTTTTATTCATGTTCTTACTTCTATTTATGTCTGCACTCTGTTTGTACTTTGTTGCACTATGTTTGTACTTTTTGTACTCTCTGTACTGGAAGACAAATTCCTTGTTTCCTTGTCACATGAATCAACCCGCTCTCAGTCACCCCAATCAGCACGATCTCCTTCACCTGAATACTAATCACTCCTGCACCTGCATGTCATCCCCAGTCATCACTCCAGCCCCATAAAATCATGCACTCCGCTTCACTCAGTGTCCGGCCATGTTGCATCGAGAAGGACGAACTCTCACGGTCAGTGAAACCTTTAGCATATAGTTATACTTACCTGTCCATCCTGGTCCGCTGCTCATCCATTCAAGCTAAAGACTTTACCCTGTTTGCCATATTATCTGTTCTCATCAAATTACAATAAACTGCCATTCATACTCACAGCTCTGGTCTCAGTCCCCCTTCTGTGACTATAATATAATATAATATAATTTAATATAAGGGCATCACAGTGGCACAGTGGGTAGCACGATCGCCTCACAGCAAGAAGGTCGCTGGTTCGAGCCCCGGCTGGGTCAGTTGGCATTTTTGTTTCGAGTTTGCATGTTCTCCCCGTGTTCGCGTGGGTTTCCTCTGGGTGCTCTGGTTTCCCCCACAAGTCCAAAGACATGCGCTATAGGTGAATTGGGTAAGCTAAATTGGCCGTAGTGTATGTGTGAATGAATGAGAGTGTATAGTGTTTCCCAGTGATGGGTTGCAGCTGGAAGGGCATCCGCTGCATAAAACAAATGCTGGATAAGTTGGCAGTTCATTCCACTGTGGCGACCCCAGATTAATAAAGGGACTAAGCTGAAAAGAAAATGAATAAATGAATAATATAATATAATATGGGGTGACACGGTGGCTCAGTGGTTAGCACTGTCACCTCACAGCAAGAAGGTCGCTGGTTCGAGTCCCAGCTGGGCCATTTGGTATTTCTGTGTGGAGTTTGCATGTTCTCCCCGTGTTGGCATGGGTTTCCTCCGGGTGATCCGGTTTCCCCCTCCATAATAGGTGCATACAGTATATTACCTTCCTCTCAGGACCACAGGAGAATTTGCTTGGAAAATTTTTGTTCTAAGGCTAATTAAAAATGGGTTTGGTAAATTAAAACAGAACAAGCTGAGTGATAATTAAGCATAACAACTGCACAAACCTAATTTTAAAAAGTGATTTGCTTTAACAAACATTTACATGTAGAGTGAACAGAGACTTTTAGCTTCACTGTTCTGGGATTTCCTATAGTTTTAACATGGCGTGGCCTGTTTTTGTTAGTCTTCACATGTCGTTACTTTTATGACATAGACTTTATGTTTATTTTGAATGTTGCAATAATGTCCATTGAAGGACTATTGTATGTACTCCATGTTCCTAGCTTTAACATGTTTGGTATGTATTCATGTTCTTTTTTCTATTTATGTATGCATGTTTGTACTTTGTTGCACTATGTTTGTACTTTTTGTACTCTCTGTACTGGAAGCTCTAAGATAAATTCCTTGTGTGTGCAAGCACACTTGGCAACAAAGCTCTTTCTGATTCTGATAATATAACATAATATGATATAATATATCATTCATTCATGTTCCTTCAGCTTTTAGTATCATATTATTTATCAGGGGTTGCCACAGCGGAATAAACCGGCAATTATTCCAGCATGTGTTTTACGCAACAAAAGCCCTTCCAGCCGCAACCCAGTACTGGGAAACACCCATACACTCTCACATTCTCACACACACACATACACTAGGGCCAACTTTTTGTTTTACCCAATTCACTTAGCACATGTCTTTGGACTTTTGGGAGGACCCGGAGGAAACCCGCACAAACAAGAGGTGAACATGCAAACTTCACACAGAAATGCCAACTGGCCCAGCCGGGACTCAAACCAGTCGACAGTGCTAACCACTGAGCCACTGTGCTGCCCTACTATATTCTATAATAATATAATATAATATAATATAATGTAGGGCGACGCGGTGGCGCAGTGGGTAGCACGTTCGCCTCACAGCAAGAAGGTCGCTGGTTCGAGCCTCGGCTGGGTCAGTTGGCATTTCTGTGTGGAGTTTGCATGTTCTCCCCGTGTTCGCGTGGGTTTCCTCCGGGTGCTCCGGTTTCCCCCACAAGTCCAAAGACATGCGCTATAGGTGAATTGGGTAAACTAAAATTGTCCGTAGTGTATGAGTGTGAATGGGTGTGTATGGATGTTTCCCAGAGATGGGTTGTGGCTGGAAGGGCATCCGCTGCGTAAAACATATGCTGGATAAGTTGGCGGTTCATCCCGCTGTGGCGACCCCAGATTAATAAAGGGACTAAGCCGAAAAGAAAATGAATGAATGAATGAATAATATAATATAAGATAATATAATAATATAATATAATATAATATAATATAGGGGCATCACAGTGGTGCAGTGGGTAGTGCTGTCGCCTCACAGCAAGAAGGTCCCTGGTTCAAGCCTTGGCTGAGTCAGTTGGCATTTCTGTGTGGAGTTTGCATGTTCTCCCCGTGTTTGTGTGGGTTTCTCCGGTTTCCGGACATGCGCAATAGGTGAATTGGGTAAGCTAAATTGTCTGTAGTGTATGTGTGTGAATGAGAGCTGGAAGGGCATCTGCTGTGTAAAACATATGCTGGATAGGTTGGCGGTTCATTCTGCTGTGGCGACCCCACAATAAAGGGACTAAGCCGAAAAAAAATGAATGAATAATATAATATAATATAATATAATCCAAAGACATGCGCTATAGGTGAATTGGGTAAGCTAAATTGGCCATAGTGTATGTGTGTGAATGAATGAGAGTGTATGGTGTTTCCCAGTGATGGGTTGCAGCTGGAAGGCTGTGTAAAACATATGCTGGATAAGTTGGCGGTTCATTCCGCTGTGGCGACCCCAGACTAATAAAGGGACTAAGCCGAAAGAAAATGTATGAATGAATAATATAATATAATATAATATAATATAATATAATATAATATAATATAATATAATATTTACCGGTGACGCGGTGGCGCAGTGGGTAGCACAATCGCCTCACAGCAAGAAGGTCGCTGGTTCGAGCCTCGGCTGGGTCAGTTGGCATTTCTGTGTGGAGTTTGCATGTTCTCCCCGTGTTCGCGTGGGTTTCCTCCGGGTGCTCCGGTTTCCCCCACAAGTCAAAAGACATGCGTTATAGGTGAATTGGGTAAGCTAAAATTGTCCCTAGTGTATGTGTGTGAATGAGTGTGTATGAATGTTTCCCAGTGATGGGTTGCAGCTGGAAGGGAATCCGCTGCGTAAAACATATGCTGGATAAGTTGGCGGTTCATCCCACTGTGGTGACCCCAGATTAATAAAGGGACTAAGCCGAAAAGAAAATGAATGAATGAATGAATGAATGATAATATTTACCATATTATAATATAATATTTACCATATTATAATATAATATTTACCAGCGACATCGTATCTGAATGGCAAATGTCTAAACAGATTAATTCAGTTCATCAGTTCATTT
Source organism: Danio jaintianensis (assembly GCA_903798115.1). Classification (NCBI taxonomy): domain Eukaryota; kingdom Metazoa; phylum Chordata; class Actinopteri; order Cypriniformes; family Danionidae; genus Danio; species Danio jaintianensis. The sequence continues at coordinate 21,292,370 of CAIGQV010016735.1, forward strand.
GCTCTGTACAACAGCTCCTTAATGGGCACATATATTACCTTCCTCTCTCAGGACCACAGGAGAATTTGCTTGGAAAACTTTTGTTCTAAGGCTAATTAAAAATGGGTTTGGTGAATTAAAACAGAACAAGCTGTGTGATAATTAAGCATAACAACTGCACAAAAAAGTTTTAAAAAGTGATTTGCTTTAACAAACATTAGCATGTAGAGTGAACAGAGAATTTCAGCTTCACTGTTCTGGGATTTCATATAGTTGTAATGTGACGTGGCCTGTTTTTGTTAAAGACTTCACGTGTCGTTACCTTTATGACATAGACTTTATGTTTATTTTGAATGTTGCAATAATGTCCATTGAAGGGCTATTGTATGTACTCCATGCTCCTAGCTTTAACATGTTTGTCATTGGAGAGTCTGCTGTACGTATGTCAACAGCAGCTATTTGGCAACGTCACTGCTTGTATGGTTTATAGACAGGAGTATATTCCTATAGTTTCTGTAGCACAGTAGTAGTTCCTGTAACTGACAGTCAGGGTGTTAGAAATGCCAAGGTCATTGGTTCAGTGCCAAGTGTCATTGTCTTTATTAATGTAGTTATGTATGAATGCATGATAAGTTACTGATAAATGTGTCTGCTACATGTGTTCATACATGTCAGATTGAAGGGGTGTTTTAATGCTCAATCTGTATGCTTTTCAGTTTTAAATGAAGCTTTATTCTTCAGCAGATACTGATTTAATTTAGTAGATTTAACTATATACTAACTCCCTAAGTACTGGTTTCCAGTGTGAAGTAAATGCTTTTTTTGTTACACCACATCTCAGTAACCATGTAAAGATCATATGATGCATGAGAAGAGACTTTTCCCCCATAATTTTGAAGTCTACCACATGCCACTGAATCACCCTGATTTAACTGATATGGTGCATGACATGTTTTCTTTATATATATTTGAGCATAGATAGGTAGTTGTAAACATTTGGTGTCATCTAAAATGACCAACACTATGAATCACTATAAATATGTGCAGATGAGATCATAGGTCAAAAACAGCAAAAAAAAAAAAAAACATGAGATAAAAAATTATTTAATACATAAGCATAATACATAAAAAGTAAATAGGAATCTTATTAGAGGGTTGGAGCATTCAGTTACTTTCATAGTTGCCCTTATTATTTGTGTCAAATCAATGTTTCAAAAAGGTGTTAAAAACACTCCTTTTTTGAGTGATTTTGGTCCATATTGACATGATAGGATCATACTGCAGATTTGTCAGCCACACAACACTGATGTGAATCTCCCATTACACCACACCACTTTTGGTGGAAAGCCAATTGAGTATAGTTAACTCACCTTCATGTTCAAGAAACCAGTCTTGAGATTATCTGAGCTTTGTAAAAATTGTGCATTAGCCTGCTGAAAGTCATAAAGGGCTGGACATGGTCAGTATTCAGGTAGGCTGTAATATAGTAATATAGGCTAATATGCCCAACATGTGTCAAGAAAATCTCTCCCATTAAAGCACCAGTAGCCTGAACCATTTAAACAGTATGGCTTTCATTATACATTATTCATTATGGCAAATTATGTACTACCATCCAGCTTTAGCAACACAGAAGTTCAGAAATCTTCTGTTTTCTCATTTTGGTGAGCCTTTCAAGGCTGGTGTATTATGCATTCAGAAGCTCTTATGCACACCTCGGTTGTAAGTGGTTATTTCAGTTAGTGTGTTACCTTTCTATCAGCTGAACCAGTCTGGCCATTTTCCTCTAACATCAACAAGGCATACCAACAGAACTGCAGCTCATTGGGACTTCCCCATTATGATGCTTGATCTGAACTTCAGCACGTCACTGTAAAGAACAACAAAGGTTATTGGAGTACATTTGACAAGAAAGCATGTTTTTCGAATTCAGTTTCATGTTTAACAGCTTGCTACAGAGTACAGAATATAAAAAGTACAGAATACTAATAGCTAAGGTTAAAAGCACTATATGTCATTTTAAATGTATATTATGTACATGTAACATGTAAAACAAAGGTGAGATATTTTGATGATGCCACATGTATGTAGTCTGCATTTAGTTAATTTTGCTTATTTCTCTGGATTTGAACATTATTGAAACATTTGGGATAATGTAAGTGAATAGCAATAGCGCTGACTTACAGTATGTGACTTAGTGTTATGTGACTTAGTGTTTTCAATAGTGCCATTCATGAAGTCAGAGCATGTATAACACTGTTCTAGTGTTTTTTGGATATTTTAACGAAAAAATCTTACATATTGTGCCTTTAAGGTTTACTGTATGTAAAATTATTTTCTAGTGAAAACATTGAACAAATTATTGTCACAGGAATGTTGATGATTGGAAAGATTACACAAACATGCACCATTTCAAATCCCACCCTGGAACATTTACAAGCACACTGTGTTCTTTGTTCGTTCACAGGGGAGTGTGGCTCAATTTACTCAAGCCTATGTAGAATTTGAAGGCTGTGTGGATTAAAACCTGTGGCCTCACAGCAGTAATACTTGCAGTATTTTATATGTACCTTATATATTAAAAAAATTGCTTACCAGACTCTCAGCCAACGCCTACAGCTAATGGAAAAAAATATTATTTTCAGTAGGTTAGCTCTATAAATACTGGATTAATACAATAAAACAAATATTAACATTTTACTCAAATGCATACCTAAAAAAATCAAGTAGCCTACATCCAAAGAAACGGAGTCCCTTCTTTGTCAGGGGTCACTACTCAAAATATTATGAAAATGTAAATTACATATTTAAAATATGAACCATTATGTTACTTTAATGAACGAACCCTAATTGAACTCTATGCACAATAAACTTAACTTTAGATTACATCACTTTCTAATTCAGATGTTGAACAAATTTAGTATTATTACTATTCTGAATGTTAACTGTTGCATGAAAGTTTTCCTGTAGCTAACGTTAGCGTCATTTCAGCAATGTAAAATTTTAGCCTACAATATTGTGTTTGTGCCCAAATTGGCCTGCCTACTGCCTAATATATTCATAAGTGAAACTTGCACTTGCACAGACAGACACAATGACTGTTTATAAACTCTTGAATCGACAATTTGAGCTGTAGATCTCAGTCAGACAGCTCTTTAAATTTACTGAGTAAGCACAGCAGTGCAAGTTTTGCTTCTAGCCAGGAATTAGCAGTCACGTGACGTGTGATAATAGGTTTCGTTGTCCACGTGATATCACAAACTTAGCGTGGCTTCATACGTCACGGAACAGATCATAAACTTCAAGTAGATGTTCATGTGAGGCGGAACTCTTGACTTATTAAATGTCCAAACGGATGACCATGAGTAAATGAAACGATCTCGTTGCGCAGCCGGACTGAGGTGAGTCTTTAACATTGAATCTGTGCAGCTTTTTTCCTTAGCGGATAACTTACACTGAGTCAGTTGTACACGTTGCAGTTTTGTTTTCAATAGTGCCATTCATGAAGTCGGAGCATAAAACAAACCACGGTTTCGCACAGCTTTTGTTGTTCTTTCGTATCATTTAGACGATGATGCTTAGTGAAGTTTGAAGTTAGATGTACGTTAACGTTATATCAATCACGAGATTACAAAGTTTCAGAGCATATATATGAATTGTGGTGAGATGCTATCTTTTGTTAATACGACTCAAATTTTGTCACTCAAATAAGCGAGAGAACCTACACCAGTCATCTTAATGTGGTTCTTAAAGTACGCTTGATCTATTTTAAACAATATCTTTCATTTGCAATATATGAATTTTAAATGAGTTTTGTCACACAACAGGACTTAACTAAATAAACTAGTTATTAGCTGCATGCGTTTAAGGTTTCACAAAACAAAAAGAACAAAACGTTTGCTTTGATCATTCAGTTACATCATTGGGTTGTGATCATGGGTGTTTAAACTGTACACATTAGTATTATCAGTTCCTACAAACTGAGTATTGATATGTTTTTAAATGAATGAAGTATGTACAATGAACACTTGAATGATAGTAATTATGGAACAACATCACTACTTGCTATACACTTTTTATACACAAACTCTTATTTAACAACATACTTTACATGCCAATTTGCACATAACAGCTGCTGTTGTATATAGTAATATTCCTGTACATAAACTTGTCAATTTGTATATTTGCATTCACTATTACTTTTATTTTTAAATAAATTTATTATCTGTTTTTTGTCCTGTCTCTGTAATTCTGTTGCACTGTAGAAGTCACCAAAACAAATTCCTCGTATGTGTGAACATACCTGGCAATAAAGCTCTTTCTGATTCTGATTTCTGATTCTGAAAATATCCCAACTGCCATCGCTGTTTATTACAAGTTAGACACACTATTTATTTTACGCAAGAACACGCTGTTCGTGTTGCCTCAGACTGAACCACGTTATCATGTAAAATGACGAAAGTTGCCGCCCCGTCTGTCAATTGGATGTACCAACTAAAAGGCACATTAATCACTAAACAAAACACAATGGCCAGTTGTGTAACATTAATACTGTAGTCAGTAGGTGTAAACGATTTTAAAGCTCTAAAAATCACACAATGTGTTTCCGTGATGTAGCTATTTAACTGTTCACACCAGGCCTAATATTATTAGGAGCAAAACATCTTAACACCAATGACTGGCTACTTTGGTTATAATCGTACAAGCACAGTCAAATGCAAAGAAGCATACTCCATATGACAGCTTCAGCTTTTGCAAACAGAGGTGCTGGACACATTCACAGGTTCTGTTCCTGTATAATGTCTGTGCTATTTCTTAAAAAAAGAGCTGAGTGATAAAAATCTGTGTTTTTGTTTAATCTAGAGCTGCGACTATTTCTTAATTCCCTCATGCAATCCTTATAAAAAGTAACTATAGTTTTATTATACTGTAGTGTAATAACCATGTTTTTTTGTTGGATTGATTACTGTATAATCACAGTTTTACTACAAATATTAAGGTTAAACTATGCAGTGTAGCAAAGCCATGGTGTAGTTTAACCACAATAAATACCAATAATTAGGTTTTATTTTAAGTAAAACCTTGGTTTGATTTGTGGTGTGTTTTCTGAACACTTAACTACCATGGTATGATGTATGGAGATACTAACTTGTTCTGACATATTCTGTCGTGACATCACACAGGTTGGCGATCAAAATAATGTCAGATCAATAATAATTGCTGTTAATGATGAAGATGGCATCTAAAAATTTGATTTTGGATGATCTGTTTAGGTCCATATCATAATATAATATAATAATATACAGTGCTTTTAACCACAGGTCAAGTGCTGTAAGTTCAAACCATGAATTGGCAATGCTGTTTGCAAATGTTTGAATTATGGATTTGAGAAACACTTGCAATCATAGGCTATCTATCTATCTATCTATCTATCTCTCTCTCTCTCTCTCTCTCCCCAAATTCCTCTTCCTCTCTCAATACTGTTCTATCCTAATAAATGCAAACACAAACAAAAATTAAAGTAATCACTGCAGCACTCTATTGTGATGTAGCTGGATATATCCATTTACAGTTAGATAATCTATTCAGAAAATGATGCATATTAACCACCGCAAGATTCCTATGAAATAGTCAGGCACTGTTGAATTCGAATTTCATGTTGATTTTTTACTGCAGGTGGTCTATGCAGTCATCAATGAGGGTGGATAGGAAGGAAAATTAGGGCTTTGGCTGGGAAAGGCAAACTTTTGAAACCTGTGCTTTAGACTAGACACAGTAGGTGTGTGTTCTAGCACTCTTACTAATCTGCTCTTCAGTGAATGCCTAATGATTCTTTAAGACTCAGTAGGGAAATTGAGAATTGACAAAAAATTGATCATAATGGCCCATCGGCCGTAAATGCGGAAAAAAATCGGAACGTAAAAGGATCACTTTGGGACATTTAAAAACACCTTACCTCATCCTGCTTTTCAAAGGTGCTGACTAAACACAAGTTTCCATTGACTGGTTTCTTATGAAGTGCCTCAAGGTGCCTCAGAGTTTGCATTGTATATATGACTAATGCCAGCATTTCTTGTTCATTTTCACCTGGTTGGTTTAGTCACATTTTCAGGAGAGAAGAAAAATGTTTGCCAAGCATAACTCTTCGATCACCTCTGCTACCCTCTCAATGTGGAGATGCGTATCTCTGTGGGTGAAGAGATGTAATTTGAACTGCTGAGGAAGGCTGATTATAGTGCTGGAGGGAGACATCATATTTACCAGACGGCTGGTGGTTATACTCCATGTTTATCTGGCTTTCGTATGTTTTTCTCTAGTATGAGAACATCAGTAACTCCACAGCAATTACTGGTTGTCTGCCTCCTGCTTGGAAGTACTTTGATTTGTATTAATTGGAATAATTGTATAATGAACATGATCTTGCTTCTTTCTACACATTGATTGGGGGTACAGTAGATGTAATTTTAAAAAAGGATAATTATAGACAATAATAACAAAGCAGACAGTATTAAAGGAATAGTTTACCCCAAACAATTCTGCCATCATTTACTCATAATTCACTTGTTCAAGACCTATTTGAGTTTCTTTCTTCTGTTGAACGCAAATTATATTTCGAAAAATATCTGGCACCTATTTTTTTCTACTATGCAAGTTGATAGGTGCCAGATATTTTTCGAAATATAATTTGCGTTCAACAGAAGAAAGAAACTCATAAAGGTTTAAAACCACATAGGAGAAAATAAATTATAAGGTAATTTTCAGGTGAACCATCCCTTTATTTAAAGCTCAACATAATTGAAAAAAAGTCAATCTATATGTCGGTGAGTATCTAGATGTATTCATTTCTGTTTCATATTTGTTTCCTGTGATTTAAAAAAAAATATATATATATTATTTATTTATTTATTTTACAAGCCAGCTGTCTATTAACTTTGCATTTTAATTTCAAGCATTGATTTTCCCTCAGATATGTTCTGTATGGGTGATAAAGTTGATGATTGGTAATAAGTTTACACTTTTTTTTGGACACAGAGGCATGTCAAATGCCTTTTTTCCCCAATTTATCCCTTCCACAGTTTTTGGAAGTTCAGCTAGCTAATTTTCTCAGTTTATGATGTAATTTATGTACCGCTACAGTAGTTCACAATTCACTCAATCTGCATTTTTACTGCTCTGTATAATCATAAATGCTTTATGGTCTCACATGTTACTTTTATGTGATGGCTGACATGAACCAAATCACAGACAAATCAAGTTAGAGTTGCAACACCATCTGATAAGAAAAAAAACATGCATCAGACCTCAACAGACTTTGAATCCCTTTGTTGGCAAAGTTGCAAGGCTGCACCAGATGCTTCTTGCATTTTTGTTCTTATGCTCATAATGAGAAGTAATATTTGCCATCTGTTTTCTCTGATGATTTATATAAAGACATTCTAGCTTATTATATTTTTAAATTAGATTGACAGAGTCAAGGTGTTATATTCACGTTACAATGATTCAGTAATAAAGAGTCCTAGTATTGACATTGGTGGAGCAATTTCTTCTGATGTCTTTAGGAGGGAGTACTTTTTACTTTTACTTTTACTTGAGTCTTGTTAATATAAGGCATAATGGATTATTCTTTAATTGTGGAAACATGAACCAAGAATTTGCCACTGTGGCACTAAATGCACACACAATGTAAACATGGAAATTGTCTTCATTTATTATATTTACCTTCAACTGTTAAACTGAAAATGAGATATAAGGCATAATCTGTGAGATACAAAAATGGGCATTTATATACCACTATCAGAATAGTCTATATGACTAACTCATGACAATGTGGTGCAGTAGTTAAAATAACTAGTCATGTACTGTATGTTGTGCTTTAAATCATAATTCTTATTACTTATACAATAAAAAGCAGATAAAATAAGGTTGGAACATGATGGGAGTACGTCGTCAATGATACTTATACTATATTTATTTCCAAAAACCAAGCTACATTGTTTTGTCCATCCATTTATTTAGTTCAGACTGCTTTTATTTTAAACCAAATTAATCATTGTTTTTTTTTCTATTTCAGTAAGAGTTTCTGGACATTATGCCAGTTGAAGAGAGCTGTAACAATCTTTCAGCAGAGGATAATGCTAAAACAGAACAAAATGTTCCCTTTCTCCTGGAAGAGTGTGTAAAAGAGAAAGTATCATGGAAGGAAGTGCTGAGAAAGAAGGTGTCAAAAAAGTGTTCCTGCAGTCCTGCTCGAGTCAAAGCCCTGATCATAGACTCAGTCCCAATAGTGAAATGGCTACCACGATATCGCTTCAAAGACTGGATCATTGGAGATGCCATGTCAGGCCTTATTGTTGGCATTCTGTTGGTTCCCCAGTCCATTGCTTATTCTCTACTGGCAGAACAAGACCCAATTTATGGACTCTATACATCCTTCTTTGCAAGCATTATCTACGCCATGCTGGGAACCTCCAGACACATCTCTGTTGGGATGTTTGGGGTATTGTGTCTGCTGGTGGGGCAAGTAGTGGACAGGGAACTAACTTTGGCAGGATACTCATCAGACACCAATCATACCACCCTGGGAAATGTTGACAACAGCACTGGTCCAATTTGTGATAGAAGCTGCTATGCAATCATGGTGGGAGCAACACTAACGTTCACAGCAGGGGTCTACCAGGTGGGTCCACCTTTCAAAGGTAGTCTTCTTATGCCTGAATTTAAAAAAAATATCTAAATGTATTAATCTCTTGCTTTGCTTGGGTTGCAGGTGTTGATGGGTCTCCTTCAGGTTGGCTTTGTCTCAGTATTCCTCTCTGATTCCCTGTTGAGTGGTTTCGCAACTGGTGCCTCTCTAACCATCCTCACATCCCAGATAAAGTACTTTCTGGGGCTTCACCTCCCTCGTGTCCAAGGTTGGGGTTCGCTCATAAAAACTTGGGTCAGTCTGTTCAAGAATCTGGGTCATACTAACCTGTGTGACCTCATAACCAGCTTGGTCTGCTTGCTTGTACTTGTACCTGCCAAAGAGCTCAATGACCGCTTCAAGGCCAAGCTCAAGGCCCCCATTCCTTTTGAACTCTTTGTGGTCATCGCTGCTACTCTAGCTTCCCACTTTGGACACTTCAAGGACACTTATGGCTCAGACGTAGCTGGCAACATTCCTACTGGCTTTATGCCACCGCAACTTCCGAACTGGTCTCTTATTCCCAATATTGCTGTTGATGCATTCTCAATTGCCATTGTTGGTTTTGCCATTACAGTATCTCTGTCTGAAATGTTTGCCAAGAAGCATGGATATATGGTGGATCCAAACCAAGAGATGTATGCTATTGGGTTCTGTAATATCATTCCTTCCTTCTTTCGTTGTTTCACGACCAGTGCTGCCTTGACCAAGACTCTTGTGAAGGAGTCAACTGGATGCCAGACTCAGGTTTCTGGATTGGTGACTGCTCTAGTGCTGCTGCTCGTCATGCTTGTTATCGCGCCTGCCTTCTATTCATTGCAGAAGTACGTATGAGATAAGTTTTATTTGCATAAATTTGATAACAAAAAAAAGAGTCAATGTTAAAAGGATCATCACCTGTTAATTTATTTATTTAATGTAATGCATTGCATCAAAATGAAGGTTTTTAGTGTTGGTTTTTAATTTGTTAGTAAACTGGTTTACATTTGCAATATTTTCTAAATGTGAATTAAAAACTTTTGAAATGACCATGGTTAATGGCTTGTTTCCACTGAGCAGTAAAGTTCAGTACAGCATGGTATAATTCAATTCAATTCAATTCAATTCATCTTTATTTCTATAGCGCT
>CAIGQV010016735.1:21307158-21329675 GCA_903798115.1 Danio jaintianensis
GGTGCTAGTGACCTGATGTTTAGGAGACCAAGCTTTAAAAAATTAGTTGATTTGAATTATAAAAAATTATAATTCTGTACGGATCACCCTGATCAGGCTTGGGTTTCCATTGCCAACAGTACCCTTTGGTAGGCGTAGTGTATGCTCGAAGAAAAAAGCCGTACAGGTTGTTTACATATTGTCTCTTGTGCACTTACGATTATTATGTCAAATATACATGCATGGCAAGTGCACGCAAATAAAGTAAAGTGGAAAAAAAAGTAGCATCCCTTACACTTTGCATGTTTCAGCCCCGTAAACAACAGTGGAGGCCATACAGCACATTCTGTTCTTACTTCTTGGAATGTGGCTGTTTGCCACAAGAAGACAACAGGCTTTGTTTGAGGATGGTTCATATCTGCAAATTGTCATTGTATAATTCTGTCAAGTTTTGGCTTTATATTTAATAATGGTACTTCCTGTGATGTTGTTCCCGTTGCCTTTAGTACAAGCAAGTGATGATTCTCTGTAAACCAATAGTCTTCAGCAGCAAGTCTAGCTCCACCGTTTTGGTACCATACTGTAGTGCTAAACACCTTTATGAAAGGGTCCTAAAATATGGTCTGTTATTTTGGTACCTCTGAAAGTGGAAATGGAGATGTGTACTGTACTGCACTGTATGTAACTGTACCACTCTGTGGAAACAAGTCGTTAAACATTTTATCTTTTTGCTATGAGTCCAAAAACCATGACAACATACTGTATGTTGACTGGTTGGTGTATACTGCATCTACCACACCATTATTTTTAATGAAAGAAGATGTAGGCATATTATGCAAATATTAACGTGAACAAATTTTTATTTGGTGTATAAGTATATTGGAAATGCTGTTATTGGCCCCAAAGTTTTGAGACCTTCACATCTCATGCATTTCAAACACACATGTTTGAATAAATAAGAGTTGTCACTCCCAGTCTTAGTTTTCTATCGAAATTGTATGTTTCCGTTGTATTTCTCCTAAATGTGTTCTCTTAATACCTGCAGATGTGTTCTGGCTGTCATCATAGTGGTCAACCTCCGCGGGGCACTGCGCAAGTTTGGCGACATTCCCCAGATGTGGCGTGTCAACCATGTGGACACTGTCATCTGGCTGCTTACCATGGCCACCTCAGCTTTAGTAAACACAGAGCTAGGTCTGCTGGTTGGAGTTCTGGCTTCTGCCTTCTCTGTGTTAGGCAGAACCCAATTAGCCCAAGCTCTTCCACTGGGCCAAGCAGGAGACCGTGAGCTCTATGAGAACCTTGCATCATACAAGGGACTTCAGACCCAACCAGATGTGGCTGTTTTCCGATATGAGGCTCCCATCTACTACGCCAACCAAACTCTGTTTAAAAAGTCTCTGTATCGCAACGTGGGCCTGGATCCACTTAAAGAGAAGGCAAAACACAGGAAACTAGAGAAGCAGAGGAATCAGAAGCAAAGTAGAGAAGACCAGAAGCAAGAGATGGACGTGTCCACCAATGTAAATCTACTTCAGCACACCAGTTTACACACACTGGTCATAGACTGCAGTCCAGTCCTCTTTCTGGATACTGCTGGAGTCAACGCTTTGAAAGAAGTATTTAAGGACTACAAGGAGCTGGGAGTCAATGTACTTTTGGCACAATGCAACATCTCTGTCATTGATTCTTTGCGGAGGGGAGGCTACTATGACCCAAAGAAGGGGACCAAAGATATACAGTTTCACACTATTGGTGAGGCCATTTTATATGCCCAAAGCTTGAAGTCACAAAATGGCAACTGTGACACTTTTGTATGATACTTGTATTGATTTGATTGCAGATACAATACTTTTGCTGAAGCTTTATTTGCAAATGATTGCATATAGTTCATCCAACAATGTAATTTATGATCATTGGCACACTGTCATGTTGTAGTAATAATACAGACTGTAGTAGTAATAATAATAATAATAATAATAATAATAATAATAATGGAAATTCCAAAGGCTATCTAGAATATTTTTTGTCTATAATGTCAGAAGAAAACACTTAATACAGTAATCCTTCAGTACAACAAGTTATACAGGTTTGGAACCACATGAACCAGATTTCACTTTAGGAAGAATTATCCATTTAAAATTTCTTCAAATGTTTGGACAATCATTTATTTATTTATTTTCTGTTACAACATATTTGCTATTGTGTTGTTTTTCATGCGGTTTAAGCTTTAACTATATGTCTTATGACCTCTGTCCTTAAAATGATGTATCATTTACACATCTAATGAGCTGTTTAGCTCAAGTCAAATGGGTAAAAGGGCTCATATTTTTATGCTAGATGAGCTCTAGGTTTTTTTTATTTACTTTCCACTCTAGTTAGTTGCTCATTCAGTTAGAAAGATGTTATATAATGTCATCTGTGACATTTACCCAGCTTTATGGGTACTTGTGCATGTTTAAATAACTATAAAGCTTGGACACACTGAGTGCTTGTTGTCTGAATGAACGTGAGTTACCCAAGCATCACGTTTACCTCAATCACTGAAGCACAGTAAAGTGATGCCGATGTGCCTTGTGACCAGAGCAGCTTTTGAAAACGCTTCTCTTCTTTAGCTGCATTCCTGAAGGGGCCAAATAAAATAGTCTGGTCAGGATTTTGCTTTACTTTTTTATTTCTTCAGTGTAAAGTGTAAAAGAGAGCGTAAGTAGAATATTTTAATGGCATGTCTGACCCGTTGAACAGGTCTAAATAAGCAAGAGATGAAGCCGGTTGAATGTCAAGCTCAGGGAAATGACAATCTGTCCTCCTTCTGGCTACATTTGAAGATGAAAACAGATGGTCCTACTCATACTGAAGCTTTTGGCAATTTTGTGACTGATCGAATGCTATCACGAGTAGAAATACTATTTTATTGTTTATTTCTGTATGCATTTTAGTGCAAACTGGGAGCTATTTATGTAGTAGTAAGCTTATGTAATGGCTATGTTGATAATTTATTTATTAAAACATTTGTAATGGTTTCTAGTTCATGATTTTAGTTTGCTTTTACCTTATTTACTTGTTATATGAATAACTGTAATCAGTTCAACGGCTTTACTTTGTTGTTACATATTTTATTATGTTAAAATATATGTTAACATCTCACAATATTTGGTAAGGTTAATTAAATTAGTTATTAAGTTAATTTGCTTTAACGCATTAAAATCAAAAGGTGTATCTGCTTATACTAATTTATATACCTGAGTTAGAAAAAAATACTGTAAATGAAATTGTTGTCGTTGTTAATGCATTAAGTAATGGGTCACTAATGTTGTTACCAAATATCTGCACTAAAAATGTTTTGCAGCAATGCCATATAAGAACTTATTCTGGGTTTCCCAAAGAACACTTTTGACAATTTAAGTGTTTTTTTTTTTTTTTAAATGTGAAGAACATTTGAATAATCTATGGTATATATATATATAAGAACTTTTTGTGCAATGAAAACTTTTCATGACTGTTAATGATACCAAAATAAAGAAGCTTTGTTTTTAAGACTGTATAGATTCAGCTATTCTGATTTCTGTGCAACTACATACTGTATTTTGGGGATTATGGATATTGGTAGGAAACCTATATCGTTCATGTAATGTGTCACTTTGTCTTCAGCAAATATAATTAGTCTTTTAATTAATAGAAAATAAACTGTGTTTACAGAAAGCTGTCTTTGTCTGCATGAGAAATCATTTGTAATTGGATTTTATTTGATCTATTCTATTAGGTATTCTAACAAACTGCTTAATTAATATTTTAATCCGTGGTCTCAGTCTTTTCAAAGCTGAATTCATACCAATTGAAAATTATTATGATGACAAACCCAAACACAACGCGGATCTACCAGCAGGGGGCAGCAGTGCTCTGCAGCGAATTCTGTCGTTACAAAACTTGCCTTTAAAGCAAGAATTCATTCATAAATAAAAAGTTACTTATTTACAATTCTGCATGACTTACATCGTAGAACACAAAATAAAACGTTAAAAAAAAAAAAAGATCCAAAGTATATTATCTTTTGTTATCTGCCGAAGAAAGCAAATCATGATAACATGAACTATAAACAAACTATTGCTTTAAAACGGAATATCATCCCGACCCATCAGCACTGAGAAAGAAAACCTCCCCAGATTTATTGCACTTTGCAGAAGAAAATGCAGTAAAATCGCAGCGTTTTAAGTGTCTGACAGGTGATTTTTTTTATAGGAGACTCGGAGTGTTCTGGCGTAAGGTCTGCACGGCAGCACATCTGCAGTTTATGATGCCTTCAGATTGTATGGCCAGTTTGTCTCCTGTCAAAAATGCTTTATTTTTGTCACATCTCGAAGGCAGCCAGAGAGAAAGGTTGCGTCAAAGACGAGGATCCTCTCGATGACATTAGCAGGTGTTGCGACTGTTAGAATTGCAGAGGAGACACAGCTGTAGTCTTGACAAGGACAAGACCTCTGAATATACAAGCTAAAATGTAAAAAAAAAAAACAATATGTACTGCAGATAAACACATTTTAATTGTAATAGCATCTACAATGTTATTTAGCAGGTGTTGATTCAATGAGGTGCTGGAAATGTGGATTATGGTGGAATCTGAACCACTGACTCTTTCATTGCTTGTAAATTTTACAAATAAATGGAGAGATTTGTCACATTGACTTAAAGGGATAGTTCACCCAAAAATAAAAACAGTGAATTTACTCACAGGCCAGATAAGATAAGTTAAAAACAAACACATACAATATGTATTATTGTATAATAATACTATATATAAATATATATAAATATATTTCACAGTCTGTGGGAAAATCCAAAGTTCTATACCACTCCAAGTTGTCCAAGCTATTCTAAAGCATCTGGATTACCCTTATTCATTGGGAACATCTTTTTTAATCAACTCAAAAGGTGAAAAACAGAAGCTCTCTGCTGTTGGTTTGTGGCCAGTCTTGGCTACATGGCCACATGGTGCATTGTGGCTGCTCACAAGACAGGAAAGGGCTATAAGACCATATTGAAATGTTTTGAAGTTCCAGTGGCTACAGTGCAAAGTATCATGAAAAATTCAAGACGCTCTGGACTGTGAAAAATCTCAGCAGATGTGGTCGGAAGGTAAAAGTGTCACCTTTGGTGGCCAGGAGGATATAGGAGTAACCTAATGTTTTGCGGGTGTTTTCAGCTGTTGGACTAGGGAACCTAATCACAGTAAGTGGCACCATGAAAACGGAGCAATAGATCAAAATTGTCAACAACAACATTAGACAATCTGCAGAGAAACTTGGTATTTATTATATGTACTTATTAAATACGGTATATAGGTAATAATAGGTAAAAGGATAGTGGACTGAATGACAAGTTTTTAAATAATTTCATTTATTATTTTTAGGCTGCACTATGATCCTTAAATGTTTTTTTTTAAATGCCTTCAAATTAATCTTGATCTAAATATTCAAGTTATATATATACACGTCTAATTAAAAAAAAATTTTTTTTTATTACTCTTAATGACATCTTAGTGGGTGCCTTATGTAAATCATGCTAAATGTATGCTTACTTTTTTTTTCTTTTATAATAGCTAGTATAAAAAAATGAGAAAGTTTTCAGAATTTGTAGATGATGACTAAAGTAAAAAGATGAAATCAAAGGCAATTGTAGAAAGGAAAGTGAGCAGATTGTTCATTGCTGTATAATAAACAGTGTGTTCCTGAAGAGCGCTCTCAGGTATTGATTTGACTCTCATTTTCTGTGAATCTCATGGCTTTAATGAAGTGTAATTGTGCCATTAATTATCGGTCATCAGTTCAGCACTCAAGATCTCCCACCTCAAGACCCAAGTGAAAGCATCTGTGGCCTCCATTCAAGCTCATTTCTCATTTATTTATACTGTATGAAAGCTTTTCTCTGTGCCTCATTTCCGCCAGTCAATAAAAAAAATAAAGCCTTAAAATACTGCATAGATCCACTTTGTTGCAGCGGTTTTCAACTCGGTATACACGGCAGTTCTTGAACTAAAAGCAGGATGTTGTTTTGTGATAACTGCTGTAAATATATTTGAATAGACTTTCAGACTGAAGCGGGTTGTTGAGATAAGCGAAATTTATTGGCATCTCTATTCATTTTACTTTGTGAATGCTGAAGCTACATAATCCACGACCATCCTCTCTTTGTGTGCTAGAATCTCATTTATTTTCTTAAGATAAATTCCCATCAAAATGCAACCACCTTTTTTGTACTTCATAATAAAGCCGGTATACATAAATGCTGCAGCCCTTTAGAAAACGAATATGCTTGTGTAGTTTCAGAATGAATGTCTATAAAAAGACACAAGAAATATAAGTTTGAATGGTGCTTGAGCTGCACAATGGCAAGGAAATGTATAAAGATGCTGAACTGGATGAAAATAAAAAGCTAATGTTTGCAATGCTCTGAGAATATTCTCAAAATTCCCCCAAATCCTAAAGTGCAAAGCTTGTTGCATCATAAATCCAAAAAGTCAGTCATTTCTGGAACGGTGGCAGGGTATTGAATCAAGGGTATTATATATACCCTAAAATAGCGTACATTAAAGGCTTAGTTCACCCAAAAATTTTAATTCTGTAAGTCACTCACCCTCATGTCGTTTCAATCACATGAGACCTTCATTCATTTTCTGAACACAAATTAAGATGTTTTAGATGAAATCCAAGAGCTCTCTGGTCATCCATAGACAGCAACTATCCTGAGATGTTTAAAGTCCAAAAAGCAACCAAAAACATTGACAAAACATTTCATGTGACTTTACTGGTTTAACTGAATCTGTAATCATACAAAGGTGTGTCAAAGAAAAAAAAGGTAAAAACAACATTGTTCAACTTTGTCTTTACTTTCGCCAAAGGGTCAGGGTTCGCGTTTACTATGAGCTGAACAATGTATTGCCATTACAGTAAGCAGCGCAATAGATAAGCATCGTAACGATCTTAGTAAATGTCTCTCTCTCTCTCTTTTATTTAGTGGAACTTTGAATCGCATTCGCAGTGCATTCCAAATGGGATACATCTCCATTTTTAGAAAGGCACTTTTTAGTAAAAACAATCATAGCCGCCATATTGAAATGTCGTTTCAAACACTACAGCGTAAGTTATAGGTTTCCATCCAAAGATACAAATAAAATTTATGCACAAAACTGAATTTTTGCATAAAAGATCTGCAAATAATTCAGCGTTTGCATCCAATCAGTCAAAGAGAACAAAAATGGTCACTTCCTGATAAACTAACGCCAAATATCAAAAAGAAAAACTAAATTTGCTGTGGGAGAAGTTGCGTGAGTCTTTGTCTTATGTAATAAATTACATGCACTTCAGAAGACTATGCCAACACACAATGAATGCGTGGTGATGTTTGAAAGCATGAGATCTTTGTGAAATATCAAAATATCAAAATTTCTTCTTTTTTGTTCACCAAAAGAAATAAACTCAAACAGGTTTTGAACAAGTGAAGAATGAGTAAATCATGACAAAACTGTTTGTGTTTTGTATTCAACAAAAGAAAGAAACTCAAGGTTTAAAACCACATGATGGAGAGTAAGTGATGAGATCATTTTTATTTTTGGGTGAACTATCCCTTTAAAAGTTACGGGCTGCAGTTCACTTTACAGCCACTGGTGTCACTAATAACAAGCTCTTCTACATTCTACTGGATATACTGCATAGCCTTTTAAATGCAATCTGGTTTTAGTTTTGTCCTTTTAACAAATTTGCAATGTTTTCACTTAAATCTGGGTTTTTAATAACAGGATATGGAATGTATGGTAATGTACAATAATGTGCATTTTCAAAAGTATTTTTCCATTTTTCCATAAAGCTACTTTGGAAGACTTTTTCCAGCATAGAATGAATATTCATTCATTCATTTTCTTTTCGGCTTAGTCCCTTTATTAATCTGGGGTCGCCACAGCGGGATGAACCGCCAACTTATCCAGCATATGTTTTACGCAGCGGATGCCCTTCCAGCTGCAACCCATCCCTGGGAAACATTCATACACACACTCATACACTACGGACAATTTTAGCTTACCCAATTCACCTATACCGCATGTCTTTGGACTTGTGGGGGAAACCGGAGCACCCGGAGGAACATGCAAACTCCACACAGAAATGCCAACTGACCCAGCCGAGGCCCGAACCAGCGACCTTCTTGCTGTGAGGCGAACGTGCTACCCACTGCGCCACCGCGTCGCCCCAGCATAGAATGAATAATAAAAAATTATTATATTTACGACTTTTTATTATATATATTATATTCCACAATTCCGGGTTTTTTTCTCAAAAAAAGAAATTGCACTTATTTGAGAATTGAGTTTGTCAAAATTCTCTCTATATATACTTTCATTTTGTGGTTTATGTATACTTACATCATAACAAAATATGAAAATAAATAAAAAGCTCTGATTTCCTTCTGAAAATATTTAAACTGTATAAACCATTATAGGGGCTGGTTCAAGCCCCGGCTGGGTCAGTTGGCGTTTCTGTGTGGAGTTCTGCATGTTCTGCCCGTGTTGGCGTGGGTTTCCTCCACAGTCCAAAGACATGCGCTATAGGTGAATTGAATAAGTTAAATTGGCCGTAGCGTATGTGTGTGAATGCGAGAGTGTATGGGTGTTTCCCAATGCTGGGTTGCGGCTGGAAGGGCATCCGCTGAATAAAACATATGTTGTATAAGTTGGCGGTTCATTCCGCTGTGGCGACCCCTGATAAATAAAGGAACTAAGCCAAAGGAAAATGAATGAATGAATGAACCATTGTAAGAAGTTCTGTTTAATAAAAGTATACAAAATACTTATAAATACATCAACAAACAAATAAAACATAATAAACAAACAAACAAATAAATATGTTTGATTTAATCTCTATTTGTGACATACAAAGAAATTTATGTTTCTTCCTCGTCATTTATTTATTTATTTAGCTGTTTTGTAGTACTCCAAAAGTATATCATTGTAAAAATCTAAAGAACAAAATCCATTCCAGAATTTAAAAAAAAGTCTTAAATATATATTATATAAATATATAACCATAAGTAATATAATTATTATCTTTAAAATGATGTGAGAGAAGTAACTGATCAAATATAGTAGGATAAGATTTGAGGAGTGCACTGGCACAAATCAGAGCCCCCGTGTGTCTTTGGTTCCACTGGCACAGAGGTCAATAATCCGGCCCGTTCCCTCCAGAGCAATTTAAGATGAAGCCACTGCCTGTGCCGGCAATCTGGCTGCCAATTATTCTCTTTAACCCGTCACTGAGCACCAGCCTGATGAACTAGTTTGCTTTGGCCAGTGCAATGCCAGCTCTCTCATTTCCCATTGGGATCTGCAGCCGTCTGTCTGTGTTTGGACCCCAGCGCTGAGTTCGGCCAGATCCGAGTGCTCGCTCTGCCCCATGTCTGTGTGTCTGAAAGGGGTGGTATCAGGACTGGCACCACAGGTCTTGTCTGAGTCCTCCAGATGCCCTCTCTTGGCACTGGCTTCAACACAACAGCTGCTGAGAGCCAGAGTGCTGGGAGAAATTATAGAGAGTCAACTGCTGGAAAAATCATTTAGAATGTTGGGCTTGTGGATATAGCGCAAAATAATGTTGCATACTCGCAGGTATTCATGAATTTGTATTAGAGTTGTTTTTGTTGTTAGTTTGTTGCTGTTTTACATTTTTTAAGAGCAATTTGAAAATTCCAATATTTTATCTTGTTTTCATGGTGATTATAATGGATGAAATGAAAAAGAAAAATCATTTGCCAGAAGAGATAACTCTGTTTTTATTTATTTTCATAAATCCCGTTTTTTGTGTGCAATGAAGTTACTTTGCCAAATATTTTTTATTATTATCATCATCATCATTATTATTATTATTATTATTATTATTATTATTATTATTATTATTATTATTGATATTATTAATCTTTTTTTTTTACAAGTTTTACTTAGTTGTATTTTTGGGTTGGAATTGTTTTTTTAATTTACTTTTAGTTCATTTTTAAATGGGTTTTACCATATTGTTTTAATTTTTTTGCTAGTTTAAATTTTTTTATTTTAGTCTTTGTTGCTGTTTTAGTTTACATTTAAAATATTTTTTTTTAGTTTTGTTTTACTGTTTTTGTTTTTAGTTTTATTGTTTTTTTTGTTCAGTTTTATCTTTTTCTCTCTTTCTTTGGTAATTTAAGTTTAGTTTTTTGATAGTTTTTAGTTTTGTTGTTTTTGATTAGATTTACAGTTTTGTTTTTAAGTTTAGTTTTACATTTTTGGTTTTTGGGTGGTGCAGTGGGTAGCGCTGTCGCCTCACAGCAAGAAGGTCGCTGGTTCGAGCCTCGGCTGGCTCAGTTGGCATTTCTGTGTGGAATTTGCATGTTCTCCCCGTGTTGGCGTGGGTTTCCTCCGGATGCTCCGGTTTCCCCCACAAGTCCAAACACATGCGCTATAGGTGAATTGGGTAAGCTAAATTGTCCATAGTGTCAATGGAAGTGTATGGATGTTTCCCAGTGATGGGTTAAAGCTCGAAGGGCATGCGCTGCATAAAACATATGCTGGATAAGTTGGCGGTTAATTCCGCTGTGGCGACCCCAGATTAATAAAGCGACTAAGCTGAAAAGAAAATGAATGAATGAATGATCTTTGGTTTTTAGTTTCATTTTACCATTTCATTTTTGTTTTTAGTTTTACCATTTTTGTTTTCAGCTCGAGTCTCGACTGATGTTTTTGTTTTTAGTTTTGTTAATAGTTTTAGCATTCTTGTTTATTTATTTAATTTTTTTTCTTTTTATCTCCATCTCAGGTGTTTTAAATTATCTATGTGTGGAAAAATCCTCAGAGATTTGCCTCTAGAGTTCAGACGGCTGAAGGGCAACAGTCAATCTCATATCAGGATGAGAGATTGATTTTATTAGAGTGCTCGTGATCCAGCAGCTTTACGCATCAACATTTCTTCCTGGAAAAGTCATCGACACAGATCCAGACAGGCTTCGTTTTGGGCAGGAATGTGGTCACTGGCTGAAAAAGTCTTGATGTTTTAGCTATTGTCATCTGGGTGAAGATGAGCTTTACAGCAGCTGTTCAACAGATTATCATCATCATCATCATCAAGTTTATAATAAACATTTACTGGTATTCGTTGTACATGTTCCAGTAATGAAAATGTGTTGTCCACTCTGGGATATTACACATCCTCACATCATTTACCCTCCTGAAATTCTACCAAGGAATCTTGCTTTTTTTTTTTTTTTACTTGAATGAAATGGTTTTGTAGACAGAAATACAGTTTATTTACTTAAATTACATCAAAAATTATACAACCGCTAGCTATGTTCTTCCAGTTTGACTGACAGTCAGAGTAAAAATATACTAGCAATACCATAATTGAATTTATCCAATGTTGTAGTGTTTTTTTCTGTTTTCTTCTTGTTTTTTACTGTTTTATTTGTTTAGCTTTGCATTTTGTTTTTGGTTGTACTGTTTTAGTTTTAGTATAATAACATTTTTGTTTTTAGCTTGGTTTGAAAAATGTTTGTTTGTAGTTTTACCATTTCCTTTGTTGTTGTTACATGTTTTTAGCTGTACCATTTTCTTGTTTAGCTTTAGTTTTTCTTTATATTTATTTGATCAAATCATGGTAAATGGTAATGTTGTGATATTTTAGCAATTCAAAAATGACTATATTCTATTTAATAACAATTGTTTTCTATTTTTGTGTTCCACTATAGAAATTATATTTATAATAAAAATATTAAATTTGACAGATGTCTCTCACATTGTCCCACAACAACATTAATATAGTATAGAATAGTGTACAATGTTTTATAATTTACAATTCATTTAGTTTAATGTCCATGTTATTCAACATACAGTTTGTAATTAGTTTCACATTTTTCTTTTAAAATGTAATCCATTTGTTACTTTCCCTAGTAATTAGTTACTTTTATAATGGTGTAATTCAGTAACTAACTCAGTTACTATTTGTGAGAAGTAACTAGTAATAACTAATTACTTTAAGTAAAGTGTCCAACACTGGTCCTCAGTGCCATGTGACCCTTCAGAAAACATTCTTGTAATTGTCGGATTTTCTGTTTAAGGAATTTTTTCATTATCATCAGTAAAAAAAAACTGTTTAAAACTGCTTAATACTGTGATACATTTTGGACTCTTTCATAAAATGAAAGTTCAAAAAACAGCACTATATGAAATAAAAACCTTTCATAAAATGCGAAATTACAGTTTTTCTCAGTCGCTTTGGTACATTTCTCAGATCAGAATTGAAATTCTCAAAACTACTTGTTCAATCTTCACATCGAGTCACTTGTGCACATAGAAAAAGCAGTTTCTCATTCCTTTGAACAAGTTGCAAATGCTTGTGTACATCCATGCAAATGATTATGTGCAATTTCTGATGTTTCCTACATTATCAACTGCTTATGTTGATCAAAATTTATTATTTTGGTCTCATCTCCCACAACATTAAATCGTTTGTTCATGGCATAAGTCTTTACATGCAAAATGGCTAAACAAGTTATTATAATAATTTGTCATAATGCATTTTTCTATACACTTCCATTAGACTTTTTTCTAAATCTGTCTACAATAGGTAAATTTCTATAAGGTTACAGTTTTTCTCAGTCGCTTTGGTGCATTTCTCACAACACTATTTGCAATTGCACAACATTTACTTCAACCTCCACAACATTTAGTCATTTGTGCACATCATAGTAGCAGTTTCTCATTCCTTCCAACAAATTGCAAATGCTTTTGGACATGCATCAATTGCTTTCATACAACTCTCTGCTGTTTTATAACATTATCATTTGCTTATGTCATGTCAGTCAAGATTAATTAAACTTGTGAATGCTGAATAGTTATTCCATTTAAAACTAATAGTCCTCATTCCATTACTAGAGTCATTACATACAAAAATGTTGAAATGTTGAAATCTGTCAAGCAAATTTTATTTAAAAAATTTTCTCTCAGGTAAACCTCAGCTTTCACTGATGAGAAGGAGTGTGTGAAGCATTAGTTGCAACCAATGATAAGCCACTTCTCTACAATCCCTCAGAACTGAATCCCATAAACCCCCACTTCACAAGCATAAATGAACCAAGCAGGACATAGTGTGTACCATTTCTACAATACTGTGATACAGAAATGGAAGGCCAGCCTCGTGGAAGAGGGGTGAGGGTGCGGGGAGGAAGGGGAAGGGAACAAAACAGGGGAAAAGGAAGAAGAGGCCAAGTACATAGGCGGATTCCCAATGAAATCAGGGCTACAATAGTGGATCATGTTGTCAATCACGGCCTCACAATGGCTGAGGCTGGTCGAAGGGTGCAGCCAAATGTAGGGCGAACCACTGTAAATTCAATTATTCAAACATTTTGTCAGGAGAACAGGTGTGTGTAAATGGACAGTAATTCAGCAACAAACAATCTGCACTACTGTCATTGTGTCATACATGAAGCTTTTTACATTTTACATTTAGACTTACAGCTTTACTGCATCACAGATTTAGTGTATTAGTGTTACAGTAAAGATTTGCCATATTTACTGTCATTTTACTCTGCACCACACATGATTGCAAGACAACCTTGCAGAGGTGGAAGAGGGCCCCTTTTTACTCTGCAACAAGAGGAAGCCATTTGTGCAATGGCGATTGCAAACAATGCCATAAGGTTAAGAGAGATACAAAGTGCTGAGGATGACAACATCTTTGGGAATATTGAATCCGTTTCAATCGCTACAACTGACAGAGTGCTCAGGAGAAATGAAACGCGCAAGAAAACAATTGTACAAGGTGCCATTTGAATGGAACAGTGACAGAGTGAAGGAGATCTGTCACCAGTATGTACAGGTAAAACATGTATGTGTTCTATGCATACTCTAATGTTCAGTGCTTTAAACTGTTTACTTTGTGTAGTGTCATGCACTACACTTACATGACAGTTCTGTGTATGTGTATTCACAGTGTATACTGTACAATATGTTGTCCAAAATGCATTATGTTACACAGGAAAAGTTGTTATAGTTTTTCTTGCTCCCTCTTCTGTAATAAAGCGTGTACTGGAGCTGGAGGCCAGGGAACTGCTGCACACATTCATATACCTTGATGAGGCGGGTTTCAATCTGGCAAAAGGTAGAAGACGTGGAAGGATTGCATTGGACAGAGAGCAACCATTGATGTCCCAGGCCAACGAGGAGGAAATATTACCATGTGTGAAGCCATCTCAGAAAACAGCATCCTCACCCATATACCCCATCTTGGTTCATACAACACACAACATCTGCTGACTTTTTTAGTCACTCTTTACAGGGACATAATCCCTGAGAATGAGAGGGGTCTAACTGGAGGCGATCTGAATAAGCATGTTGTTGTTTGGGATAATGTGCGTTTTCACCACTCAGATGTTGTCAGACAGTGGTTTGCAACACATGATAGGATGCTGGTGGAATATCTCCCTCCCTACTCACCATTCCTAAATCCAATAGAGGAATTTTTTTCTTCGTGGAGGTGGAAGGTATATCCACATCCACATCCCCAAATGGCCCTGCTAGTGGCCATGGATGCAGCATGTGATGGCATCACAGCAGAGTCCTGCAGAGGGTGGATTCGCCACTCGAGAAGATACTTTCCTTGCTGTATTGCAAAAAATGATATTTGCTGTGATGTAGATAAAACTATGTGGCCAGACAAAGAGGAACGTCTGGATGTGCATGAATGATTTACAGACCTATGTATGTTGTAGGTTCAGTTCCAATATGTACTGCAATATTGTTTACAGTTGTGCACAGCTCTACCCAAAGGGAGTTTATGTTTGTTGTAAATAAGAGTGTATTTATTCTTTTGCACAATGCTGTGAATAAATTAGAATTGCAAAGAGCATATGCAGTAAAAATGTGAAACATACACATTGTGTCTTGTACTCAGATACCTCACTAAATACAGTAATGTCTAACTTTACTGTAGTTTTCAAATGGCTGTGCAAATAGTATATAGTGCTGTCTTGAGTATTTTCAGGAAGTGTCACCAGAAATCTGACTTTTTTGCAGATTCATTGTTCATAAACAATGGTGTCAGGACTTTTCATCTTGATGACACTGACACTTTCATTGGCATGAATACTTGCTTTTGAGGAATGAGCTATCCATTTTAAGCAAGTGACACACTTTTGCAGGTTATCAACTAGGTTTTGCAGTTTGTACTAATTGTTTTGAGAAATGCATTAACTGTTGTGCAAATGTAAATAGTGTTGTGAGAAATGCACCAAAGCGACTGAGAAAAACTGTAATCTTGACTTTTTCTAAAGTGCATCTCAAAGGAGATTGTCCTATGTTCACATTTCTACATTTGTTTTGTTTTTTCTTTGTGCTATGCAGTGCTGTCTTTTCCTTTCTATATCACAATGACATGATCTGTCAACAAATTACAGTACAAACAGCAACAAAAAAATGTAGCCATAGTTTACATCAAAACCCCTCTCCACAGTCCACTGTTATACTGACAACATGACTAAGTAATTTGACTGTCTTATCCATACACAATGACACGTGGTGTTTTGCAATTTGTATGCGTTGTTTTGAGAAATGCACTTACTGTTTTGCAAATTTCAATTCTGATCTGAGAAATGTGCCAAAGTGATTGAGAAAAACTGTAAATATTTAATGAATTATTCTTCGTCTCCTTTGTTTCTTCTTTAAATTAACATTCTAACCTTTAAAATACAGCATATCATGTTTTGCGCAAAATATTAAGTAAACAAAATAGTTTATAACACTGATTATAATAACCAAATAAGTTCTTTGTTTACTAAGTTTATAGCAGTGCTGGTATCTGTCAGCTGCCTGGTGTTTATTGGCTGAATTATGGATGTTGTGGTCAGAGTTAGAGTCTCGCTCTGCTGTTGTTGTTGCCTCTCTGTCATTGTCCATTAGACTGCCAGAGCTGTGATGTAAAGCACCATCATTCAGTCTCGTGAAGCCTCATAAAACTCACATCCTGTGAAATGAATCCATAACAGGTGCTCCGAGCTGCTCTCTTTGTACACATTAGAGCTCTGATCCCTGTACAGCTACAAAACAACCAAGATGACTGGAGTGAACAAAACAACAGGATGACAAATCTCACCTTCTGTCCCCACAATAAGGCCCATTTTCAATGCAGTCAATGTTGTCAATGTTGGATATTTGACATCACTTCTGGAGTTACACACTCACTCACACACAAATGTTTTAATTATGAGCAAATCATGTTATTAATGACCCTTGCAGATGGGAATAAAAACTTTATCTATCTATCTAAATTATGAACTATTTGCTTAGCTGATCTGCAGTCCTTGATTTTACAAAAACAAAGTCCCATTCTTTGTCTTTTTGATTGTCTCTTTATTTTGTTCTATATATATTTTTTGTATTATATGATGTACTGTTTGTTTGTTTTATTTTTATGTTTTTATTATTATTATTATTATTATTATTATTATTATTATTATTATTATTTTACTTTTTGGTTAATTTTCATTGTTAACTGTTTAAGTTTTAATTTTTAAAAATTGTTTTGTGATTTAAAACGAATTTAAGGAGATGCAAAAACTATTTTAATTATGAGGAAATTACATTATTTCTGGGTCTCACAGATGGGTAATAACTTAATACAGTCTGAAACAAAAACGTAATAATTATAATTTTTCTTTAGCATAAACTCAAAGCTCATCTTACTTGGCATTACAGTGATAAGACCAAATTATTGGACACTCTATATTATGAAATAAGACTTTATATAATATTCTATAGTTTTCATTCTATATTATGTTTTTAGTTTATTTTTACATTTTGGAATACACCATAAGTGTCACAGAATGGACAGGATACATGTAAGTCTTATAAACAGTTTATAAGATGGCAGACACAATAGCAGGTGGGTATTTGTAATGGAGATAGTCCAGATGTGAGTTGCTGATGAACATGAACTGGGTACGTGACTGTTTCAGGCTTGGAGGCGAACAACACACACAGAATACAGGACGATGACCAGACAAGGAACCAGTAGACACCACAGTTTAGTGGAAACACAGAAGACACTGGAGATGTAAGTAAACTTAGAACTTAAGAGTACCACTGACCATGTAGGACAGTTCAATCTTTTCTGGTACAACTGACACTGGTTACGTACGTAACCCACGTTTCCTGAATAGGGAACGGAGATGTGCGTCTGTTAACAGACTACGGGAGTACTTCAGACGACCAATCACTCAGAAGAGTAAAAAAACGGGCCAATGAATGCCAAAATGAATTGGCACAGCTCAGCTCCTCAGCTGACAGTAATTAGCCATTAGTGCTATATAAGCTGCCAGCTGAGAAGCGAGCACTAGAATTTGCCTGCTGAAGAGCCGATCACTCAGCTAACAGCTGGAGACTCAGCTGCTGTGGCAGTGGAGATGCACGTCTCTGTTCCCTATTTGGGTAACGTGGGTTACGTACGTAACCAGGACGTTCCCCTTCATATGGGAACTCCAACGTGCGTCTGTTAACAGACTAAAGGAGACTGTATGGAAAACGCCACTGCAGCTAAGCCCGTCACCCTCCTGATGTGAAGTTTTCCAAGCATAGCGTGAGTGCACAAGCATCACCAAGAGCGTAACCTTCCAACGTCCCCTAGGCCCTTTAATTACCATTACATGGGAATAATTAGAAAATTTAGATTGGGGGTCGTAATGTGCTTTTACCTAGCTAATATAGACTAGGGATTTTAGAAATACAACAGTACGTTGGGAAGCGTGCCAGTCCCCGAAGGGGGAGGACGCTGCGGAGGTCACCTGCTACCCAAGAGGGGAGACTTGATGGCAATAAGAACATATGGACTAGCCCTATGGAGTGCTACATATGATAAGCTGGTTAGTGGGTAGGGAAGACACGGGTCCGCCTAGTCAGGGGGAACACTCCGTGGCTGAATAAGCATATGGGATCGCCATCGGGGACCGCGCATAGCTGACACCGAACCTCAGCATTTGGGTAGACCAAGAGTGGGCATACCAGACATCACACTGAGCCAGGCACCCAGCTCCTCTGCTAAATCGGGTGCTGGGGGCCTCGGAGGAATTCTCTAGGGTTTGCCAAGCAGGAAACTTACTAGCAGAATAGAAAAAGCGCACGTATCTCCAGGTTAGGGAGCAAGCGTTTTTGACACCGAGCTTAATTTCGTCCCGATTGACCGGAGTACCCAGTAATCGGGAGGAAACCGACTCCACTCGAGGATTATAATATCTTGTGAATGTGTTAGGTGTCGGCCAGCCCACAGCTCTGCATAATCTGTTAAGAGGCGCTTAGTACTCACGCCGAAAAGGAGGCACCGCTTTTTTTTTTTTTTTTTTTAAGTGTGCTCTCTCTCCCAGGGGACACAGATCACCCTGGCACATGAAGCGAGGGCAATAGCATAACAATAAAATGGACCAACCTCTGCTTTGATACGGCACTTCCCATCTGCCGATCATAACATTAAAAAGCTGCTTAAAGATGTATGCTCTAATTGTCACATTAAGCACATAGCAAAAAAAAGGGCTGGGTCAGCCTCCTCCGCAGACAGCGCTTGCAGGTTTACTACCACTTTTAATATTAAAAGGCATGGTAGGAACCTTGGCTTAAGCTGAACCGGGGTCTCAGGTAAACGTGAGAGTAGGCCGGTCCGAATTCCTGGCACGATTCACTGACCGAAAATGCCACCGGAATCCTAACCCTCCTGAATGATACCAACGCGACCAGCAGAGCTGCCTTCATGGACAGAAAACTTATAGATACTGAGTCAAGTGGCTCAACGGACCTAACCATAACCGCTGGGGCTAAAGAGATCCCAAGAGGGCAAGAGAGGGGGGCAGGGATGGAATTAACCATCTCGCGCCACGCGCCTCTGAGGAAATGGCTGATGAGGTTATGCTTTCCCAGTGCGCTACCATCCGCCGCCCCACAGAGAGCGAGGATGGCAGCACGCCAAACCTTCAGTGTGTCCGCGAGCACCGCATCGACATGCTGGACCCCCAGACCTGAGATGCGATACCCGTGCCCATCATCTGGAGATAGGAACCACCGCATCCAGAAACGCACAGTCAGAACAGCGTCTTGAAAAAGACGTGTTGATTGACTGTGTTGATCTCTTAGGGAATCTGCTCTTTTAATGGAAACTGCTCTTTTGTGCACACCAGCGAAACGCCCAGGGGACAGGAAGCCCAGATCGACCGCCGCTGTCGCGTCATCTCCCGCACTGGTGAGTAAACTGGTTTCAGTCTTGAAATCAGGTTGGCAGATAGAGTGTCTTCACTCTCGTGAAAGGCTCTGAAAGCTAAATTCTAGTGCTCGCTTCTCAGGTGGCAGCTTATATAGCACTAATGGCTAATCACTGTCAGCTGTGGAGCAGAGCTCTGCCAATTCATTTTGGCATTCATTGGCCCGTTTTCTTACTCTTCAGAGTGATTAGTCATCTGAAGTACTCCCGTAGTCTGTTAACAGACGCACGTTGGAGTTCCCTTATGAAGGGGAACCTGGTCTGACTGTGACATTAAGAACAACCGTGTCATTCATCCTGTTTTTCTCTTTTTACACAGTTCTCTTTATAAAGCAAGGTTGTATTTTGTGTTATAAATATAATAGATTGCAGACATATAAATGGCAACAAATGAATTTTATTATTGGCAAGAAAAAATAGAAATTTATAATTGCAGAGGATTATACAGCACGTCGGTTTTCAAAAACATGATTAAATTGAGTTTTTTTTTTTTTTTTTTTTACAAGTTCATT
The DNA here is from genome assembly GCA_903798115.1 of Danio jaintianensis. NCBI lineage: Eukaryota > Metazoa > Chordata > Actinopteri > Cypriniformes > Danionidae > Danio > Danio jaintianensis. The sequence continues at coordinate 21,326,948 of CAIGQV010016735.1, forward strand.
GAAATAAATACTACAGTTTTATGTCAATTAGTTAAAAAAATGTTGGAAATATCAAGTAAAGTGTAAAAAGTGTTTGTAAAATCTCTCTCTCACTCTCTCTCAAGATAAAGAATCTCCATATGACGTATAATCTTAGGTGTTGTCAATGTTAAAAGTCTCACTTATAATGATTTGAAAAAGTTAACTTCTGGGTCTTCACTGAGAGGTCACTCTGAGGGCCTTTCCAAAACTTTTCTATCAGGTAAATTGGTGTCAGACTCTCTCTTCTGCTTTGCAATAATGAGAAAATTATTCTGGTAGCAATGACTAAGCACACTATTGCCCACAAATGGTGGCACGGCGGGTTAATTGTGTGGGTTATTCATTCATTCATTTTCTTTTCGGCTTAGTCCCTTTATTAATCTGGGGTCGCCACAGCGGGATGAACCGCCAACTTATCCAGCATATGTTTTATGCAGCGGATGCCCTTCCAGCTGCAACCCATCACTGGGAAACATTCATACACACTCATTCACACACATACACTACGGACAATTTTAGCTTACCCAATTCACCTATACCGCATGTCTTTGGACTTGTGGGGGAAACCGGAGCACCCGGAGGAAACCCACGCGAACACGGGGAGAACATGCAAACTCCACACAGAAACGCCAACTGACCCAGCCGAGGCTCGAACCAGCGACCTTCTTGCTGTGAGGCGAACGTGCTACCCACTGCGCCACCGCGTCGCCCTTGTGTGGGTTAATCACACCATTTTAACTAAACAATTTGTGTTTGTTTCATTCGAGTGGGGACATTTCATTTGCGGTGCTCATTTAACATGTAAATACATTGTTAATTGAGGAGTTAATAGCTGAAATAATAAAACTGAGGGTCTGGTTTCTGACTTAAAAACAGTGATTCAGTTATATTCAAATCCATGCCACATTCCACCAATCAGTAACAGTTTATTTTACAGTATACCGAATAATATTAATTAACTACCTTAACATATGATTATGGGGTTTGGATGAGGGTTACTGTAGGTTTAGGGTCTGGTGCATGTAATTATGCATAATTTATTGTCATTATTAAAGTACATGGAATTTGTGGAACAAGAACAATGCAAAAAAGTGCAACCAAATTCTCACATTATACAGTTATTATATATATGTTTCTGCTTTTCTTTTAACGGTTACATTTGCACACCAGTGTTGTATTATGCCAGAGACTACATACTAATTATGAACTTAATGATTTGTTTTAATGAGCTATGCTTTAATGAAAATGTGTTTTAATATTTCATTAAGCAACTTTTCTTTTTTTTTAAATCAACACGGCATTTGTTTTTGTACTCAAGCAAAATTGTCAAGGTTAAATGTGTACTGTAGTAAGAAACAGCTTTCTGCATGATATATATTCACAGTACAGCATGGGCTCTTTTAAATGAAAATGCTCTTTTCTAAATTAAATGTTTCAGAACTACAGAGAATATAACTAAGGTTCCAATAATTCAATCTGGGATGTAATGCGACTAGGAGTGTGGTTGTTTCCAGTACATAGTAATTGTTGTGATTGCTGTATAGAAAAGTACCTGAAGTGTCTGTGTTTAATGATGCCAGCAGCGAAAATCTTGGGCTGTGGACAATGTGAAACATGTATTGTTCTCTGATGAGTCCACCTTCACTGTCTTTCCCACATTCAGGAGAGTTATGGTGTGGAGAAGCCCCAAAGAAGCGTACCATACAAACTGCTGCTTGCCCAGAGTGAAGCATGGGGGTGGATCAGTGATGGTTTGGGCTGCAATATTATGGCATTATATCTAAACTTTTACATTTGCTACCAGTGTTGTAATATGGCAGAGACTACATATTAATTATGAACTTAGTGAATTGCTCTAATGAGCTACGTTTTAATAAAATTGTGTCTTAATATTTCATTAAGCAGCAACTTTTTTTTTTTAAATCAACAAGGCATTTAGGTTTGTACTCAAGCAAAATAGCTAAATGCAGGAAGTAACAGCTTTCTGCATGATATAAATTCACAGTACAGCATGGGCTCTTTTAAATGATTGCTTAATTAAATATTTCAGAGCCACAGAGAATATAACAGAGTTTCAACTAATTAAATCTGGGATGTAATACAACTAGGAATATGTGGTTGTTTCTAGTACATATTAATTGTTGTAATTGCTTTATAGACAAGTATCTGAAGTGTCTGTGTGGTGTCATTTGACTGCAGCTCTACTTGTCCACAACGAGGCCCTGTTACACAGTTTAATCCCCTACATGACGTTTTAATGAGACTGTGATGGAATGAATCAGTCATCAAGGAAGTTGTAAAAGCAACCTTTGCTCCTGTTCCAGCAGGATACTAAAGGCAGTGTTCTGGTGTCTAGAACTTGTAGTGTCTAGTGTCACTTCTAATCTCATGCATTAAATGATTTTATTGCACACCTCCCAGCCAATCGAATCAAGAATTTCAACAGACTATGGAATAACATTAACAATTACTGTACACTGGAAATAAAAGGATTCATTGGATTTACACATTGTTTAAGGTAACTGGTTGCAAACAATTTATATGGGCTGAATTTAAACAAACAAATTAAATTTAGTAATCAGAAGAATCAGAATCAGATTCAGAATCAGAAAGAGCTTTATTGCCAGGTATGTTCACACATACGAGGAATTTGTTTTCGTGCAGAGCTTCTACAGTGCAACAGAATTACAGAGACAGGACAAAAAAC
>CAIGQV010016735.1:21345536-21383256 GCA_903798115.1 Danio jaintianensis
TCCATCGATGCGCAGCTCTACAGGTCACGAACCATGCAAGCCAGTGGCGACAGCGGCGAGGAACGAAAAAAAAACCTCGAGAGAAACCAGGCTCAGTTGGGCACGACTATTTCTCCTATGGCCATTTCTCCTATGACCTCATCCGACCCTCCTCTTCCCCTGCGGGCGCTGGGTTCTTCTTTGTCAAAAAGAAGGACGGCTTCTTGCGTCCCTGTATTGATTATCGAGGGCTTAACGACATCACTATTAAGAACAGGTACCCCTTACCTCTTATGTCGTCTGCCTTTGAGTTATTGCAGGGAGCCAAGGTCTTCACCAAACTTGACCTCTGGAATGCCTATCATCTTATTCGCATACGGATGAGTGGAAGGGGGATGAGTGGAAGACTGCCTTTAACACCCCTATGGGACACTTTGAGTACCGGGTCCTACCATTCGGTCTGACCAATGCCCCATGTTTTCCATGCCCAGTCGGTTCCGTTCCTAGGATTCATAATTTCGGCAGGAGAAATCCAGGCAGACCGCTGTAAGGTAAGGGCCGTTGCCGAGTGGCCAACTCCTGACTCTCGTAAGGCTCTACAGCGATTCCTGGGGTTTGCCAACTTTTATTGGCGATTCATCAGGAATTTTGGTCAGATCGCTGCAGCCTTAACAGCATTCACCTCTCCTAAGGTACCGTTCAAATGGAAGGTTGATTCTCAGGAGGCCTCTGATAAATTAAAGTCCCGTTTTATCTCTGCTCCTGTCTTGTCTATTCCAGATCCTGAACGGCAGTTTATTGTTGAGGTAGATGCCTCTGATGTCAGAGTAGGCGCGGTCCTATCTCAGCGGTCATGTCTGGATGGGAAAATGCATCCCTGTGCCTTTTCCCACCGCCTGAGTCCTTCTGAATGGAATTACGACATAGGTAATCGGGAGTTGTTGGCAGTCAGACTGGCTTTGGGGGAGTGGCGTCACTGGTTGGAAGGGGCAGCTCAGCCTTTCCTGGTCTGGACGGATCATACGAATCTTGAATGCATCCGTTCAGCCAGGAGGCTGAGTTCCCGACAGGCTCGCTGGGCCCTTTTCTTTGGCCGTTTTCATTTTACCCTGTCTTACAGGCCAGGATCCAAAAACATCAAGTCGGATGCTCTCTCCCGTCTGTTTGAGGCTCCAGGGGAGGAGGAACCACCTGACACCATCATTCCCAAGGGGATGGTGGTGGCATCCCTCTTCTGGGACATTGAAAGACAGATTGAGCAGGCCAGGCAGATGGGTCCAGTACCAGTGGGGGTTCCAGCGAGTAAACTGTTCCAGCCCAAATGCGCTTTGAAGTTATCCAGTGGGGTCATTCCTCCAAGTTGACCTGTCACCCAGGAGTTCGGAGATCACTGGCTGCCATCCGCCAGCGATTCTGATGGCCAAGGATGTCAGGCAGTTTGCGCTCAGAACAAGACTTCCAATGCGTCTCCCGTTGGTCTGCTCCACCCTCTTCCCGCCCCTGGTCACACTTGGCCCTTGATTTCGTCACCGGCCTTCCTGAATCAAAAGGCAACACCGTCATTCTCACGGTGGTGGACCGCTTCTCCAAAGCAGCCCATTTCATTCCCCTCCCCAAGCTCCCCTCAACCAAAGAGACAACGCAGGTGGTGATTGATCATGTTTTCCGGATTCATGGTCTACCGGTCAATGTGGTCTCTGATAGGGGTCCCCAATTTGTCTCCCAGTTTTAGGAGTTCTGTCGACAGATCGGGGCCTCAATGAGTCTGTCTTCTGGATTCCATCCCCAGACCAACGAGCAGTCAGAGCGGGCAAACCAGGATTTGGAACGTACACTCCGCTGCCTGACGTCCCACAATCCTAGCTCTTGGTGCTAACAACTGTCCTGGGTGGAGTATGCCCATAATTCACTCCCGTCATCTGCCACAGGTATGTCCCCATTTCAATGCTCTGTAGGTTTCCAACCTCCTTTGTTTCCCACACAGGAACCCGAAGCTGCTGTCCCGTCTGCCCTTGCTTTCATCCAGCGGTGTCGCCGCACCTGGAAGAAAGCTAGGGAAGCCTTGGCCCGGGATTATAGACTGACTAAAGCAGCGGCTGATCAACATTGGACTCCTGCTCCCCGTTACAGGTGAGGTCAAAGAGTATGGCTTTCCACTAAGGACCTGCCTCTCAGGATAGCCTCACGCAAGTTGGCACCCAGGTTCATTGGCCCATACCGGATCACCAAGGTCTTGAGTCCGGTGGTGGTACAGCTCAAGCTTCCCCCCACGCTTGGTCAGGTACACCCTACTTTTATGTATCTAGGGTTAAACCTGTGTTGTACTCATCCCTTGTTCCATCTGCCCCCCCCCCCCCCCCCGTCTAGTGGATGGCTCCCCAGTCTATACTGTGCGGAAACGCAGAGGTCGGGGCTTTCAATATCTAGTGGACTGGGAGAGCTATGGTCCAGAGGAGAGGAGCTGGGTTCCGTCGGCAACAAGGTGAGCCCCTCCATGCAGTGCCTGGTGGCGTTCATAGCAGGGGGGGTTCATACTGTCACACCCCTGGTCCAATCATGCTGTAGTTTTGTGGGTGTCTGTTTACATGTCACAAGCGCACGTGAATGTTTTGATCAGTCACTATGGCGTCCCTCCCTCTTGTTACCCAATTTTTACATGATTGATTTCACTCACCTGCATTCGATGAGTAGTTCTCCTCTTGCCCTATTTATTTTCCCTCATGTGTGTCATCCTGTGCTAGATCGTTGTTTGCTAGATCGTTGTTTGCGAGTGCGCTTATGCTTAGCCACTCGTGTCGTGTCTTGTTTTCTCTCTCTGTCAGTCCAGTTCGCTTTCCTGTTTCGCTGCACCTCTCCGGGGCCATCGCCTCCAGCGTTGTTTTTTTTTTTTTTTTTTTTTCCTCATCTCTCTCTGTTCCCAGGCCGGACTTTTTGCTCTTGGAGCCTGCCGGCTTCCTCCGATCACCGCCTTCCTCGCTCTCACTTGCCCCTCTGCATCCTCCACACGGTGCATCATTGAGCACCCCTGCCGGGTAATGTTGAGAAGACCGCTAAATTTCTGTTGTAGTTTATGACTTTACTCCGGCTGTTTTTCTTTTTCTTAATTATCATTTTTGAACTTGAAATAAATACTCTTGATTCTCTCAAGCCTGCATCTGTGTCTAAGGATCCTGACATATAGGGTCAAATAATGTTCCAACATCATTCAGCGTGACAAAAATATTCATGTAAACAAATAGAATTATATAAAGAGTTCAGATGCAAAAGATTCTGTGTCATCTAAAAGTTTTTTTTTTTTTCTAAAATTAGCATTTTTCTCAGCCTCCTATGCTTGTTTAATTATTTCACATTAAAGGCAATAATAAACAACCAATTCATCTCCATAAAAGTGACATCACTAAACTTAGCTTGAGAAAATTGTTAATTTTAGAAAAAAAAATCTAACTTATAGAGGCTTTTGCATCTGAACTCTTTATATAATACATGTATACATGAATACATTATTATTACATTACTTTAAACAACTATATATTCACACTAAGAACTTTTACTCTTACTACATATCTAAATTCCAGATTATCATTCTTATTCATCATGTACTTAGCACAAATGCCACGTGTTACATCCAGCTGCATGTGCAGCCTTCAGATTTCCCTGCACAGATTGTAATAACATATTATTTTATCTTAAAACCATTCATCACGCACTAACAAGCACATCAAGTACAAACTATATAATCACATAACATTCATTAAAGTCAAATCAAGAACAAATCACACAATGACTGTCAAATCCCTTTTCGGTGCTTATTATTGTTTCATTGATCTCTTGAGTTTTTGACTCCGTTAGACATTACTATATAAAAAGACAACTTAATACTGCTGTAAAACCCAATATAGCATATGTTTTATTTTGAATATGCAATGAATTTTGGTTGCAGTGAACATATGGGAGAAGCTACTTTCATCATGAGCATATTCAGTCAGTTTTGGTCATGGACAGAGTGACAGGCACCCATTAAGCAAAATACTGGCTCAGTTTAGATGACCAGTTGATCCAAATAAGTGCCTCAGTGGATCTATTTGCTCTATCAAGTAATTGTTCACTATGTTGTAAACCTGTAGTTAATCTCTGATCTTCAAAATGTGACACATAGGATTTGGAGCAGCTACAATCAATCATTAAAGGGATAGTTCCCAAAATACCCTCAAGTGGTTCCAAACCTTTATGAGCTCTGTTGTCTGTTGAACACGAAAAAATATATTTGAAGAAAGCTTTCAGCTCTCTTTAAAATAAATATTTAAAAATAAATAAATTGTGTTCAACAGAAGAAAAAAAGTCAAACCAGTTTAGAACAAGTGAAAGGTGAGTAAATGATAACAAAATTTTCATTTGTGGGTGAACTTTCCCTTTAAGGCTTAGTGCATGAGCTTTTTATACCAATAAATCTCTGCACGTGCTGATAAAAAGTGTGTTATAAATCTGCTAAAGAATAATCAGTTCAGAGCTGCACAAGTCCTGCATTTTCTGCTGTTGCATTGTTGGTACATTCATTTGAAACTTTTTTCCACAATCAAAGTGTGATGTGGCAATTGGTTTCCAGGCTTTTACTGCAGATCCCAGCTTGAGGGATAAACAATGCTCTACACATCATTCCATCAATACAGTAATTAGTAGATTAGTCATTAGCATCATTATGTGTGGAAAATTCAGCTTTTCAAATCAGTAATAAAAACAAATCTAGAACAATGTATGTAATATATAAGGAACTATTTAACATGCAATACAGTGAAAAACATTAGCCCTCTTTTTGATTAAAATGTGATATTTAGCAGAGCTAAGAAATTTGTTCACCATATTTCATTTATTCATTCATTCATTCATTTTCCTTTGGCTTAGTCCCTTTATTAATCTGGGGTCGCCACAGCGGAATGAACCGCCAACTTATCCAGCATATGTTTTATGCAGCGGATGCCCGTCTAGCTGCAACCCATCACTGGGAAACATCCATACACACCCATTCACACACATATGCTACGGACAATTTAGCTTACCCAATTCACCTATAGCGCATGTCTTTGGACTTGTGGGGGAAACCGGAGCACCCGGAGGAAACCCACGCGAACACGGGGAGAACATGCAAACTCCACACAGAAACGCCAACTGACCCAGCCGAGGCTCGAACCAACGACCTTCTTGCTGTGTGGCGATCGTGCTGTAATAAAATAAAAACACAAGGCCAATATTTTTATTATTTTTTTAAAAATCCTACCCAAACCACTGTTGTCCAATGACTTGCCCAATTAGCCTAATTTAAGACTCAATTGCAGAAAAGAAATTAGTTTTTAGAAATTAATTATTAAAACTATTAGGTTTAAAAATGTGTAAAAAAAAAAAACACTCTCTTGGGAAATATTTGAAAAAGAATACAAATTTCACAGGAGAAATAATAATTCTGTCTTCAAGTGTATAATGATTTCTGAAGGATTTTGTGAAGCCTTTAGAAATGATTCTGAAAATTCAGCAATGAAATCACAGGAATAAATTTAATTTGAAACTACATTCAGTCTGAAAATTGTTACTTTAAACTGTAAAAATATAAAAATATATATATATATCATTGGTCTCAATTGTTTGACCAGTATCAGTGGATGATTTTGAGATGTGAGAGAGAAAGAGAATGGACTGTTCATTGAGAATGTTTGTAATTTTGATGCATTTGTTTGTTATATGTCCCCAATAAGCATCTCATTGAGCCCAGAGGCGAGTTGGACCACCCATAAAATGTTATTCCAGGCTCTGTGAAGCTCATACCGCCCCCTCATTGTTCCCACTCAGTAGGCATCAGTGGCTCTGATCAATAAACACTGTCCTATGCCAGTATGCAACACTTAGTCCTTTGTGTGGGTCAGCTGACTCGTGGACACTGCATCCTATAATTATGTTAAATTGAGTGCAACTGTTCATTGACGTGATGTGCAAGTGTGTTCTTCTGACTGCATGACTGAGCCTGACATTGGACATTAGATATGCTTTCTGGCTATCTTAAGTGATCTATAAATGACGTAACAATTTAGGGCTTGGATGTGCAGCAATCATTATTTTAGCAATTTCTAAAAATGGCTTTTCTAATATTACATAAAGTATTCTTCCATAGACACCAAAATATTATTATTTTTTTAATTATTTGTTGCTTATGAATACTGAATTAACAGTTGGTGTATTGTATCTGATCAATTAGAATCATTTATATAAATATTACTATATAAATATTAATAATATAAATTAATGAAATAGTATAGTTTGATTTAACAACACTATTTTACACTATAAAAAGTAAAAATTAATTTAAATTAATATTTTTTATAATTAATGTTGGCGGCACAGTGGCTCAGTGGTTAGCACTGTCGCCTCACAGCAAGAAGGTTGCTGGTTCAAGTCCTGGCTGGACCAGGAGAAGTTTCTGTGTAGAGTTTCCATGTTCTCCCCATGTTTGCGCAGGTTTCTTCCGGGTGCTCCGGTTTCCCCCACAGTCCAAAGACATGCACTATAGGGGAATTGGATGAACTAAATTGGCCTTAGTGTATAAGAGTGTGTGTGTGAATGAGTGTAAATGGGTGTTCCGCTGCGTAAAACATATGCTGGAATAGTTGGCGGTTCATTCCGCTGTGGCGACCTCTGAAATAGAGACTGCCGAAGGAAAATGAATGGATGAAAAAATAATTAATGTTTTATTCAGCAAGAATGCATCAAACAACAGTAAAGACATTTTGAATGTCTAAATTATTATTTTTAAATTAATAAATAAATTATGTTATAAACATTTTTATTTATTATAAATATGTAGGTCAAAGACAAGATACGTGTCTGTTTCAAATAACTTTTATGAAATATATCAAATATTTTAAAAAGAAAGCAAATAAATGCATATTTTAATATTTTAAATGTTTTATTGGTTTATATATATAAATCTAGTTACTGGAAAAAAAAACATTTGTGAACATATCTGCAAGTAAATGTTCTAAATGATAGTATGGTCTCCACAAATAGTCTTAAAAGTTTTTTTTTAAATTGGTCAAAATAAATTTGATAATCTGCTTGAAATTGACAGGAATTAATAAATAATAGAATTGAAATGATATTATATATGTAAAGTATATGTAAGCATAAAAATTGAAAACAATTACACACAGAATGTTTACATTAAACGATAGTGACTGGTGTGCTGTGGGAATTCAGAGGACACACTGGAACGTTCCTTTAAAAAATTATTTCCTAATTAAGCTAAACAATGACTTTCCATCGAAGTGCAGATCAATTTATCTTAATTAAATGATCCGTGTGCCATAATTTATGGCAGATATTAGTAACAGGTCAGGGTATTGATCTGCTGGAAGCTACATTTTGTCCAGGCATCAATGATATGAGGCCCTGGAGTCAGAAAGAGCCACAAATAGAATGACAGCACATTGATCTGGGGACTGCAGGCCCTTGAGTGGAATAAATCCAGCTGAGATACTGTGAAGACTGTATGCAGTGCCACAAACAACCGTTTACTAAACCTGGTGAATCGTTTCAAAATGGCGCATGGATAGATTCCTGTGAGAGCTGTAAAAAAGGACTGTTAGATTTTGACAGTCTTTGAATTCTATCACAGATGTGTATAGTTTACATGATGGAGGGTGAAGGCACAATCACTTTTCCTGCTCTGTTGTAGGCAAGTGTTTTTAATTATGGCTCAAGGAAGCACTGTAGCAATGTAGAAGGCTATCTGATATTAATATTGTTGGCAGCATTAAGTGTCCTTTTGAACCAAAACATTCATGTGTAGGGATATATTGTTTTGCTAGGCCTTCTTTGATCAAAGTTTGAGGTATATCTAAATATTAGTATATTTCATTTAGAAATCTGATATACTGTATGGACATTTATGTAAATGATTTTATATACGTAAAATCATATCTGGATTTCACATATATAATTTCACATAAATAAAATATATCTCATATGTGCAACAAATATTTTAAAATATAAGGACAGTTACATGTATATATTTTTCACTTATATGCAGTAGTGGAAAGAGTACTGAAAAATCAAACTCAAGTAAAAGTACCATTACTTACCCAAAAATGTAGTGCAAGTAGAGTAAACATATCTGTTGTAAAGTATAAGTAAAAAGTAGCCCTTTTAAAAGTATTCAAGAGTAGTGAGTATAGTGAGTATTAGACTGTGAAAGGTTTTTTTGCATTTACATGCAATTTGTGTGTGTGAAAAAATAACATTCTGTAGTTCATTTAGTTATTGTTTAAAACCATTTGGCGATTTCAGTCATCATACAATGAGCATCCATCATCTTCTCATCAGTGACATGCAGTCTAAACAGTCTCTGGGTCATTGCGTGTAACGATTTTGTGTCTTCTGTGTCTTGCTGTTGTTCTGTATGATGCAATTTTTCTATGTGCAATTTGATTGGATGGGAATCACAGGAAAATAGTGGAGTAAAAGTACAGATGCAGCACTAAAAATGTATTCAATTAAAAGTAAAATGACCTTTTTTTTTTTTTTAACTACTTAGTAACGTACAATTCCTGAGAAAATGGTCTCAATTACAGTAATTTGAGTATTTATAATTTGTTACTTCACACCATTGCATATATGTTCAAATATATGAACTGTAATTTTATATGTTAACATGGCCACACACGAAGATTATATATATATATATATATATATTTGAACATACATGTACATGTAAACAATCATTTTTGCAATATGTTATGTGTGTGAAATCCAGATATGAACTTGTCTAATGTAATTTGAAAATATTTTATTATGTATAAATAATGTATTAGAGATTTCTATATGGAATTTCAGATGGGGTGGCATGGTGGCTCAGTGGTTAGCACTGTCGCCTCACAGCAAAAAGGTCCTGATTCAAGTCCCGGCTGGGTCAGTTGGCATTTCTGTGTGGAGTTTGCATGTTCTCCCCATGTTGGCGTAGGTTACTCTGGGTGCTCCTGTTTCCCCCACAGTCCAAAGACATACGCTATAGATGAATTGAATAAACTAAATTGGCTGTACTGTATGCGTGTGAATGTGAGAGTGTATGGGTGTTTCCCAGTACTGGGTTGCAGCTGGAAGGGCATCCACTGTGTAAAACATATGCTGGATAAGTTGGAAGGTTCATTCCGCTGTGGCGACCCCAAATGAATAAAGGGACTAAGCCGAAGGTAAATGAATGAATGAATTTCTAAAAGAGAATCTGAAAATCTCTGCTTTTATTTTCTGCATTGGTTACTTAGAGGTAAGCGATGGCTAGTTGGCATGCTATGTCACTGTACATATCCCATAGATGCTCATAATAATGTTTCTGGGAAAGAATGAAAAGACAACCTTTCCCATCATAAATTTGAGCCCAGTTGGGAATTGGTATGCTGGATTCACTTGAAAACTTTAATATGGACATTTGCCAACAATTAGCTTGAGAAACATAAACGCCTTTCTTTGGTTTACCAGCAATTATCCACTGAACTGAAAACCAGGCATGTGAAACAACAAAATCTCAACTGTGAAAACACTCTTTGGGGGACATAAAACAATATTTACACAATATTCTGGTAAACACATTTCCTGTAAATTATCTCAGTGGAAATAGTATAGATCATGTTGCTCTACTCTTACTCTACTCTTACGCTGCAAAATCTGGACTGGCAAATTTTTTTTTAAATAAAATGTGTTGTGAGATGGATCAACTCTGATAAAAAAAAATTATCATTATTAAGACGGCTGCTTAAATTCTTATATAAAAATGTTGAAATTAAATAAATATAATAAATATATATAATAATTAAATAGGCGACGCGGTGGCACAGTGGGTAGCAGGTTCGCCTCACAGCAAGAAGGTCGCTGGTTCGAGCCTCGGCTGGGTCAGTTGGCATTTCTGTGTGGAGTTTGCATGTTCTCCCCGTGTTCGCATGGGTTTCCTCCGGGTGCTCCGGTTTCCCCCACAAGTTCAAAGACATGCGGTATAGGTGAATTGGGTAAGCTAAAAATTCTCCGTAGTGTATGTGTGTGAATGAGTGGGAATGTTTCCCAGTGATGGGTTGCAGCTGGAAGGGCATCCGCTGCGTAAAACATATGCTGGATAAGTTGGCGGTTCATCCCGCTGTGGCGACCCCAGATTAATAAAGGGACTAAGCCGAAAAGAAAATGAATGAATGAATGAATAATTAAATAATTTCCGGTAATATAGTAAAACTACATTTTAAGTGGTGACATTGATTTGAAAACTCAGATGCCAATAAAATGATTTAAAACTTGAATAAAACATTTTTTATATATAAAACCAAAGAGATGTATAAAATTTCATATTTTGTCCTAAAACATTTTTTCCCAAAAAATCTTTTAAAGAAATTATTGTGACCCCCTTCTCACTGTCCAACAAACTTTCAGTTACAGCATATCGCTCCCCTATCAATTTTTGCAGTCCCCAGAGAAATAGTAAATAATTTCTGTTCAAATAGGGTATATGCAGACATTTCATTTTCAGTAACCGAGTTCAAGTGCTTCCGGTGAACTGTATACCATTACAAAATTGCTTTATTTGAGGTCTGTTTCCTTTAAAAAAATCCATGATCTTCATTGCCTAATTGATACACGATATAAAGTGGGCCTCAGACTGTACAGCACTGGTGTCAAAGCCAGTTCCTGGAGGGCCGCAGCCCTGCACAGTTTAGTTCCAACCCTGCTTCAACACACTTGAAGCTGCGGTCACACTGAACTTTTCTCCCTTGTTTCAAACAAGCCTGAAGGACTCAATTAGTTTGATCAGGTGTGTTTAATTAGGGTTGGAACTAATGTTGCGGTCACACTAGAGTTTGAGCGTGCAAAATTCTGTCATACGGCACTGCGAAAAGGGGTGGGATTAAACATGATTAGACATTAAACAAAGCATACAATTGGTCCATATTTTAAATTTCTGTCCAAGATTAAGCGCTGGATTAAATACCATTGTTCTGTGCCATGTCTTTAAAATATGAAAAGCGGAAACAAAAACAAAATGAAGCTATAATATAGTAGTAATGATGGAAGTAAATAAAAATGTTACAAATTGATTCCTCAACCCATAATTCACAAACAGGAGCATCTCAAACAAGACAATAATGTATCTATGAAATTATAAGAGCACCGCTGATTGACAGCTGATGGTGAGGCTGACGTCCATTTCATGAACTTCTCTAGGTTTCAGGAAAAGATTAAATAAATGCCCAGCCTTTCTGGGTAGCAATACAAATCCAATACAAGCACATTTTCACCATTTTACATGTTAATTGTCAATGTAACTCTACTAATCCTGGTTAGTCTGACTGTTCTGCTTGTTGGAGAAAGTGGAGTACAGTGACACAGAATACCGATATTAGGATTGGTCAGATCCCCTGCCAATCAAATTGCCTGTGAAGGGTCAATTACGCTAGTGTTATGTACACCAAATAGTAAAGTCTTGTGTTGGTAAAATCGTACCCCCTTTACCTCAAGAAATACACTAGCAATTGATGCCAAAGGTCCTTTAGTATGCTTGTTATTACATCTGCCTCCCATGCTGGAAATGCTGTTTGAATCCCACCTGATGCCAGGCATGTAGAAGTGAAAGGGTTAAATTGGTGCAATGCCCCAAATTAGAGGTTTAGTAGGTGTAATGAAAGTCAGCTACATTAGTAAGAACTGTGCAAGTAAAGCTCTCTTCCCTGTCCTCAGGAGGCACATTAGTGTTTGAGGTTAGAGACTGCAGTCTAGTGATGTCATCACATTGTGACGAAGGGCAGATGGAGGCTCAAAACTCCCAATATAATAAAAATTACACTAATTTACCCGACTACGCCACTTTGGGGAATTTTGCCCAAATAATTAAAACACACACCACCTACAAAGGCACGCACAAGTTCGCTCCACCAATTAGAGTCAGAGACATTGGCACAGTACAAAAATATTTTATTTATTGACAAGTCTTGAATAAAAACATGATTAAAACTGATATTGTAACATTGACACAGTAGCTTGTAAAATCATAAATTGTGCCCAAGGGCCAGAGCTCACCAGCAAGGGAAGGTGGCCAGACTGCACTTCTTGTAAGTGAAAACACTGCACTCCACTGTGTAAAGGGCACGCGCACACAAACACACACACACACAGTGATCACTACACACTGTGAGAAAAATCCTATCACCTATAAATTAGTCTTCCATCCTGGGAGCTCAGGCCCTGTCACAAAGCAGACAAGTCATAACAGTTCTAACAAATGCCCTGTAATCAAAACAAACACAATATAAATATATATATATTAGAAAATTTGCAATGCAAGACAAAATCAATTAAATGCCATTTTAAACAATAAAAAAAGGAAACAAGCATAAAGTTCGATCTTACGCCAAATAAATTACAAAAGTAAAACAAACAAAACAAAAATAAATAAAACTAAACAAAACTAAATAAATATAAAGAAAAATACACTACCACTAAACCTTCACAAAAGCGAGGCACAAATTACTTGCTGAATGAACCTGTCATGTTCACCAGCGATCAAGGACTTCAGAGATCGCTGGTGAACTACAATTCATCATGAATTACAAATCATCACGAACTACAATTCCCATCATTCCGCCACACACACCCGGTTTTCACTTCCACTGATCACACATGCAGCTGCATCCCATCACTATTGATTGTTTGGACTATTTATACACCTTGCTCCCGTTTTGTCATTGCTCAGTCGTTCTTGTATGGTATTGGTTGGTCTGGTCTGTTATGCTTATGTTATGTCTCAGTACCCGCTCATAGTTTGTTGTTTTGTTACTTTGTGTTCCTGGATGTCCTGTTTTTGCACGATGTTTCATCATTAAAATTGCACATGGATCCTATCTCTTGTCCCGTCTGCAATACCTCCCGGTAACGTGACAAAACCAATAAGTAAATAACAAAAATAAACCTAAACCAAGTAAAAATAATAATCCAACTAAAGCATACAAATAGGAAAAAGAGATGATTTTACACTTACAAAAGGTATACAATCAAAACAAACAACCAAAAGCAAGCAAAAATAAACAAATAAACCAACCAAAATAAGTTGCTTAAATAAACTACCCTTATGTAAACCAAAAATAAACAAACAAAATAAATCTGGAAAACAGGACAGCACTGCAGCTGCAAATAAACGCGAAGCGCTCGTCAGGAGCTCAATCTACCAAATGCCACCCAGCCTATAAACGAAGAAATAAAATCATTATAGTATAAATTTTAAATCTCCCATTAGACAATATCAGAATCGGTTTTTTTCAGAATCGGTTTTTATTGCCAAGTGTGCTTACACACACAAGGAATTTGTTTTGGCTACAGAAGCTTCCAGTGTACATAAAGTGACAAGTGACAACACAAAATAAATATGAGGGAAAAAAATAAAATAAAATACGACAAACATTAAACAGAGATGCAGTTAGACAATAGAGCTCTGGATGATGAATTGTTGTACAGATTTGTTATAAATATACAAGTTTTACAAGTTATAAGGTGCTGTGTACAAATGCGTAGGAGAAAGTATTGCATTGTATACTGTTATAAGGTGCTGTGTACAAATGCGTAGGAGAAAGTATTGCATTGTATACTGTTATAAGGTGCTGTGTACAAATGCGTATGGAGAAAGTATTGCATTGTATACTGTTATAAGGTGCTGTGTACAAATGCGTATGAAAAAGTATTGCACATGTTTATTGCACAGTAGGGGAATAATTAGCTGTTCATGAGGTAGATGGCCTGAGGAAAGAAACTTTTCCTGTGTCTGGCTGTTTTTGTGCTCGGTGTTCTGTAGCGCCGGCCAGACGGTAACAGTTCAAACAGAAAGTGTGCTGGGTGTGAAGGGTCCAGAGTGATTTTGCGAGTCCTTTTACTCACTCTGGAAGAGTACAGTTCTTGAAGTGTAGGAAGGGTAGTGCCAGTGATTCGTTCAGCAGTCCGGACTATTCGCTGTAGCCTACGGAGGTCGGTTTTGGCAGCTGAGCCGAACCAGACGGTGATTGAAGTGCAGAGGATGGATTGGATGACAGCTGAGTAGAACTGTACGAGCAGCTCCTGTGGCAGGTTGAACTTCCTCAGCTGACGAAGGAAGTACAGTCTCTGCTGGGCTTTCTTCACAATAGAGTCTATGTGAATGTCCCACTTCAGATCCTGGGAGATGGTGGTGCCCAGGAACCTGAATGACTCTACTGCAGCCACAGTGCTGTTCATGATGGTGAGTGGGGGAAGTGCAGGGGGGTTTCTCCTAAAGTCCACTATCATCTCCACCGTTTTGAGCGTGTTCAGCTCAAGGTTGTTGCATCTGCACCATAGAGCCAGCCGCTCCACCTCCTGTCTGTATGCAGACTCATCACCGTTCCGGATGAGGCCGATAACAGTAGTGTCGTCAGCAAACTTCAAGAGTTTAATGGAGGGGTCTTTTGCAGTGCAGTCATTGGTATACAGGGAGAAGAGCAGTGGGGAGAGAACACATCCCTGGGGGGGCACCGGTGCTGATGGTGCGGCTGTCGGATGTGATTTTGCCCATTCTGACTAGCTGTTGTCTGTCTGTCAGAAAGCTGGTGATCCATTGACAGACAGAGCTAGGAACAGAGAGCTGGGTCAGTTTGTACTCGAGCAATGATGGGACGATGGTGTTAAAGGCAGAACTGAAGTCCACGAACAGAATCCTTGCGTAGTTCCCTGGTTTGTCCAGATGTTGTAGGGTATAATGCAGTCCCATGTTGACTGCATCATCCACAGACCGGTTTGCTCTATAGGCAAACTGCAGGGGGTCCAGCAAAGGTCCAGTGATGTCCTTCAGATATGCTAACACCAGTCTTTCAAATGACTTCATGGCCACAGATGTTAAGGCAACAGGTCTGTAGTCATTGAGTCCTGTGATCTTTGGCTTCTTCTGGATTGGGATGATGGTGGAGCATTTGAAGCAGGATGGAACTTTGCGCTGTTCCAGTGATCTGTTGAAGATCTGTGAGAAAATGGGAGCCAGCTGGTCAGCGCAGGTTCTCAGACAGGCTGGTGAAACACCATCTGGGCCAGGTGCTTTCCTTCTCTTCTGCTTCCTGAAGATCTGACGCACATTATCCTCACTGATCTGAAGTGCAGGGGGGGGAAAGAGAGATGGCTGGAGGTGTTGATGGCTGTGTAGAGAGATCGTCAGGGTGGGTGTGGGGTGTCTCAAATCTACAGTAGAACTTATTCAGCTCGTTTGCAAGTTGTTTATTGCCATCAATGCTGGGGGATGGTGTCTTGTAGTTTGTGATGTCTTTCAGGCCTTTCCACACTGATGCCGGGTCGTTGGCAGAAAACTGGTTTTCCAGCTTTTTGGCATAGCTCTTCTTAGCCACACCAATCTCCTTTGTCAGTGTGTTCCTTGCCTGATTGTACAAGATCCTGTCCCCACTCCTGTAGGCATCCTCTTTGGCCTGACGAAGCTGTCTAAGTTTTGGTGTGAACCATGGTTTATCATTGTTAAATGATAAGTAGGTCCTGGTAGGGATGCATAGCTCCTCACAGAAACTGATGTATGATGTTACGGTATCTGTGAGTTCGTCGAGGTCGGTGGCTGCAGCTTCAAAAACACTCCAGTCAGTGCATTCAAAACAGCCTTGTAAGGCCTGTTCTGTGTCGTTGGTCCATCTCTTAACAGTCCTTAATATTGGCTTAGTAGTTTTAAGTTTTTGTCTGTAAGTTGGTATAAGATGAACCAGGCAGTGGTCGGAGAGTCCTAGAGCTGCTCTGGCGACGGAACGATATGCATCCTTTATTGTGGTGTAGCAATGGTCCAAAATATTATTGTCTCTGGTGGGGCATGTAATGTGCTGTTTGAATTTAGGCATCTCATGTGTGAGTTTCGCCTGATTAAAGTCACCGAGAATGATAAAAACAGAGTCCGGGTGTTGTTGTTCTGTCTCTGTGATCAGATCAGCCAGCTGTTGCAGTGCAGTACTCACGTGTGCTTGCGGTGGAATATAAACACCGATGAGAGTGAACGAGGAAAACTCCCGCGGCGAGTAGAACGGCTTACAGTTAATGAAAAGCACTTCCACGTCAGGACAGCACATCTTCTTTAACACAGTTACATCCGTACACCACCTTCTGTTGATGTAAAAGCATGTCCCACCACCGCGCGTTTTGCCCGTTGACTCCGTATCACGGTCCGCTCTGAACAGCTGAAAGTCCGGTAGGTGTAACGCGCTGTCCGGAATGGCTTCGTTCAGCCAGGTTTCCGTGAAACACAGAGCAGCAGAGTTGTTAAAGTTCTTGTTTCTGCGTGCGAGCAGAAGTAGTTCGTCCATTTTGTTAGGAAGAGAGCGGAGATTCGCCAGATGGATGCTCGGCAGCGCCGTTCTGAAGCCGCGCTGTCTGAGCCTGACGAGCGCGCCGGCTCGCTTCCCACGCCTGCGCGTCCTGTAGCGTTTCCCTAGTGCAGCTGCTCCGCCGACAACAATGTTCAGCAAAACGCCAGAGAAATCAAAAACCGGTTGGTGATTAATTGTAGTGTACTGCCGAATGTTCAGCAGCTCGTCCCTGGAATAACTGATCTCGTACGATGAACATAAAACAGGACAAACGAACAAAAACAGTGCAAAAACTGGAGAGCTCCACACCGAGGCGGCCATCCGCGGCGCCATCTTATGACATATATGAATGCATGCGAACACCTACCACTCGCCAAAGGGGATCAAGGTTTTAATCAAAAGGCAGTAGTCACGTAGTTTTCAGTCAAAAAGCCGGCACAGAAAAACAAACACGCCGCACTCCTGCGTCTGGTTCTCGCAGCTAAGAAAAGGAAGCAGGTATACAGTGTTCCCAGGTCGATCATTTTACTTACAACAGTAAACAACTGAGACAATGCTTTCTTACCTTTTCCAGTCTCTACACTCACTTATATAGCTTTGCCATCACAGCCAAACAACGCTTTAGGTAAAGCAATATCTAACCCGACTAGTATCTCGAGTGCCCTCGGCAGATCCAGTAAGTGACGGAAGCGCGTTCACTGCGCAGCAGCCCATTAAGTGACACATTCCAGGTAGCAAATGTTTTCTGGTTTTTATAGCCTAAATGGTGTTTAGTGATAGGGCAGCAACAAAGACCCGGGAAGAAACTAATTACCTCTCCCGCCACAACATTTAAAATAGAAAGTGGCAAGGTGAGACCAAATCTTTTGAGGTTTTTTTATGTATACTAGTTTTCTTCTACTGCTGTAATGTAGTGATGTTAATAAAATTAATATTTGATGCTTAGCATCTTTACACCTTGGAAGATAACTTTATTTTGCATGGGTGAGTTAACCAAAATACTAACAAACATTGATTGGCTGACACAGTTGATGTCCTGGGAACTTCATGCAAGATACTGGTCTCAGAACATCAATCACTTGGTAAAATCAGGGCAAACATATGAGTAAAACTCACTTCCCTGACCTTAAGAGGTCTACTAGTTTCCGATGTTGTAGTCAATAGACTTTAGAGCTGGTGTAGTTACCTGGCATGCTGGAAACATGAATATGAACGTGAATGTGAACACAAATATGAACAAATATGTACATGAACAGCAAATATGAATCTGTATTTAAGTGAGGTGGAGTTATGTTGGTGCCATGGCCAAATGGGAGTGATATGGAGTTTAATGAAGTTCCAAAATGTTCCAAAAGCCTATCTATTTCTATCAACAGCGACAGTATTTATGGGTAAACTTTACAGGTCAAATAACTGTGTCCAGATCTCGGCATGAGTTGCTTGATGTAGGGTGTTGTGGGGATTTATCATCGACAAATGAGTGTCAGGATGCAAGAATCAATCATTTCTTCTCTTGTAGTGCATCATAGGGCATGACAACTGTTGCCATGTCTGCAGCGTTTCACAACGTTAGCTCAGAAATAAAAGCATGTTTAATTTTTTTTCCCTGTCGTCCACGACGAGCTCTGTCACGTTGACCAATAGGAGCACATCATTTCTTCCATACAGAGATTTTAAATTGGCAAAACGAAAGAAAGAGTATTGTCATGCTTCCATGATATGGAAGAAAGCTTTGTGAAGTTATTTCAACAGTACGCTTAACTGTATCATATGTCATCGCTGGACAACCATGACACAATAAAAAGATAAATGTTGGTGATCGATAGCCGAGGCACTTCTGCAGCCTGGTGAGTGAGTACTAGAATCACTGGGTAAACTAACAAATCCCTCATTACGTTCTTATTCAAAATGGGGTAAGGGTAATATTATAAGAGTATTTCTTTGAACCGGCTGTCTGGTTATAGCTGCTTTGTTCATAGCCGTTGCTGAGAAACCACTCCTGGAGTTCCAAATGAATGAATTTATGTAGTTTTCATTCAGAAAACAATACACATGCATTTATATGGGAGAAACTGCAGTCTGGGAGAAACACTCAGTAAATGATTACAGAAACATTTGTAAGGTATGCAGGTTCTTGATGACAGAATGCACGTCACAGATGTCTGGCATATTTGTTACCCATAACACGTCAAGATTTTATCTAGTAAAAATAGCATAATCTGACAACAGTGACTGCCGGAACCAAAAATAATCATGTAGTCTGAATGGGGCTTAACTCATTAAATAGGGGTGAGCTTGTAAGTGTTGTGTGGGTAATCATCACTCCCCATGCCTCAAAATGTACATTAGCGTCTGCTACTAGATGCTGCTGCTGTCTTTAGTGTCCTTGATATTGCTTCTGCCTTCCACACCAGAAACACTGGTTTGAATCTGATTCTGAGCTGGAGCAAATAGAACAGAAAGATACACTGGTGAGATTACTTTGGCGGGATTGACGTTTGGAGGTGAAGGTAACAGGGGCAGCTAGTAAAGAGCTGTATGAGTAAACCTAATTTTCCCTGACCTTAAGATGTGCATTAGCGACTAATGTGAGAGGACACGGCCTTTAGTGGCCTTGTTAGTGCACTCCCCTCCCATGCTACAAACACTCGATTGAATCCTGCTTGGAGTGAGGCAAGTAGATCTGCATTAGTGCCATGCTGAGATGGTGCAACTGACATTAGAAATATGGCCTTTCATGTCATTTATTGGTTTGAAAACCATTAGGAAAAAAGCAAGTAGGACTGAAGTGGCAACACCTGTACACAAAGCGACATTGGACTTTTAAAGGGATAGTTCACCCCCAAATTAAAATTGACTCTTTATTTGAGTTCCAAACCTTTATGAATTTCTTTATTTAGCTGAACACAAAATAAGATATTTTGGAGAAAACTAGAAACATGTAACTATTGACAGCCATCATAGGAAAAAGAAATACTATGGAAGTCAATAGGTTTTATCATTTTTTAAATATCTTCTTTTCTATTTAACAGAAGAAACAGGAAACAAGTAAAGGGTGAGAAAATGATGACCGAATTTTTATTCGTGGTTGAACTGCCACTTTAAACACCAATATATCAGACATTATATGAATGTTGGATGAAAATAAAAAATAGTCAGCCTACTGACTAATTCATACACAAGGCAAGGTATTTCACCTTCAGAAGGTGAAGTCTGGAATAATGGACCACCAATGGTGAGGGAAATGGACAGAGTCTTTGTAGTGGTGCATAGTAGTTTGGTCAAGTGTATCCAGTACATCATGAAGACAAAAAACATGACATTTCCACTCACCTGTAGAGAACCAACATCATCTAAGGATGCTTCCCGCAGTCAGAGCCAATGCTATGTCTGGACCTCACAGCAGCTCAAAGTGTTTAGCTAGTTTTTTCACTTTCAGTGCTTTCATCCCTAACCCGAACAATATCCTTTTGCCACACAGCGGTTTCCATTTGAGGTCAGTCATCAAAGTGGCCCAATTCATGAACTGAGTGTTACCGCCGAAGCATGTCAATATCTCAAAATTAACATGAATCATTTCAGAAATCACTTAAGATTCAGATCACTCTACGTTTCTAAAGCATTCAAAGCAACCAATGTTATTTTTACACTCTGCATGCAGATTAGTGAGGAAAAATGGGCATAAAAAGGAATGGAAAGCATTGAATAATGAACAGCTGTGGTAATCAGATCCCCCCTTCCATGAGGGAGCTGCGGTGCTGCTTTCAGAAGAGATACCTAGAGAAGTCTGCCTTAATCAAGACTTCTACAAGCCTTAATTTATGAGTCCTGTATAGTCAGACGCTATCTCACACAGTTAATAGTCAGATCGGGATATTTAGAGAAAAGATCAGAGGCTATCAGCTGCTAGATAAAAAGGGGTTGTCATTAATGGATCTTTTTTTTCATTACACGCATAATCTCAGTGAACACAAAACGGGTATGAAAATGTGCCCTAATTTGCATGCAAAAGCTCCCATACATCTTTTCTGGGAGGTCAACAAAGTAACACTGTTTTATGCAGAATTATTAACATCCGCCTATGAATGAAACACATTTCCGGTTAAAGAGCAAAATTTATTTATATATATCTCTAAAATCTTTAGATTCTTTCAGTACTTAAGCATGAATTACTCCTCTTAATATGTTTGCAAATGACCCATAGAAATCTGATACATGGAAATATATATACCACATTTATGACATTTTTGGATTTCATTGGATTTTTATATATAAAAAAAAAATTGTTCTGATGGTTTGTTCTGTGTTGTTCTGTTCTGGTTTGTTAAAATAGTAAAAAAAAAAAATCAAAACTGCTTTAATTCTAGCCGAAATAAAACAAATAAGACTTTCTTTAGAAGAAAACATATTATAGGAAATAGTGTGAAAAATTTCTTGCTCTGTTAAACATAATTTGGGAAATATTTGAAAAAGAAAAAAAAATCACACTAATAATTTTGACTTTTTTTTTTTTTTATCATTTTGACTGTATATATGAAACAGCCATTTTTGCAATATTTCTAATATTCAAGGTGGAGAGATTGGTTTCCTTTTTGCCTTTGCATTAAAAAAAGTTTAGTGTACAGCTGACAATGTTGGCAAAAATAAATCCCATTCACACAGATCCACCAAACAAATGACACAAACTTTTGTGTTATGCATGTCACGCCAGTAGCCGGCTTTCCCATGTAATAAAGAAACATTTCTTCTACACACAATCAAATTCGTAGTCCACTATTTTTTTTTTTTTTGTTGTCACATACTTACACATGGAAATTGTCTGAACACATAATACACCCAACACCACAAATTCATGCATTTGTGGTTTGCACAGAGACAATAGGGGCCTTCATGTAGGAGTTATAGGTGCTCAGTTATTTGGAACTAACCGACTGGCTGCTCCTCAACAACAAAATTTTCCTCTCAAGCCATTTTCTTGATTGTTTTCTTGTGTATATTGAATTTCATGATAACAGAGTTTAATGTTGACATACATATCATTTAAGTGATTGAAGACTGAACAAAAAGGAGGACTAAATCTCCCTGACCACTTGTAGTGCTACATATCAATGAAACAAACAACAACAAAAAACAACAACAGCAATGCCACAGACAGGTAACAGTTTTCTATACATATAGATCTTTTTATTTGTTTCTTATATATTTATTTGCTGAATTTTAATGAGAAGTCGCTGTTTTAAGTACTATTGATGTTGTGTTTTGTCTGTCTTGTGTGTGTTGTGAAATGTGTAAATCTATTATATATATATATATATATATATATTGTATATATTTAAAAATATCCGCCCAAAAGGGTACAATAAAGTTCAAAATACAGAACATTTATTTGCCCAATCAACTTAGAATTATGTCATTGGTAATTCATATCAACCTGAGTTAGACGCTAATTGGAAGTAGGAGCTAATTTAGTCCCTATAAAAAAATACCACAGCAAATCATTCCTGCAATGAGCAATTGCTAACAAAGCAACAAAACGTGGGGATTTCCATAAGAAGTACTATGAAAATATTCCTCTGGTGCAGAAGCTTCTCATAAAGGTGTTGTTTACCAAAACATGTTTCCAAAGTTGCAATCAAAATCATTCATATAATCAAAATGCATTCAAAATGCACGTTTCAGTTTTGTGTAAAATTTTATGTAAGCTGTGCCATAAAAGACAATGGTTTATCTTGATACTTCTGTCCAGTACAGTGAAAAAATATTTGAAACCATACATAACCATCAAATCTGTGGTTTAACATCCACATTTGACCCATACCCATAATAATACATTGCTGTCCACTTTAAATGACATTGCTGATTTAATTTATGGCATTATAAATTCAGCAAGGTTGATAAAAGTCATGGAGCTCCAAGTATGTACTTCTATTATGTATAGGGAGGTCCAGATTTATAAGACACTTATATTCAGGTAACATTTTACAAGGACTTTTATACATGATAGAACGACAATGACCATATAGCATATATAAGCCTGTAGTTAGTGTGTGTGAAGAGTGTGTTGGTTACTGCAAGTGGCAAGGGAATGGGTGTCTACACACATTCAATCTTCTCTCTTTTATTCACCTCAGAGACTAAGACCTGCTTTATTTCCGACACAGAGAGACTACATTATTTATTGATTAGAGTACAGAGTTCATAATAAATGTTGTAGACAGAGGGGACATTAAGAATGGCACATTCGGAAAACTGCTGTTGGATTTTGTTTCATTACAACTTTAAACTACAGTGGCCAAGACAGCGCTGACAGTTAAGAAAATATCTTCATCAATATGACGACACTCGGTAACGCAAATTCTAATACAGAAATGCACTGCAAATAGCACAAACCACAATGGAAATGTATTGGGAACCCCCCCAAAAAAAAATTTTTTCTAACTAACTTTGGTAGACAAGAGTGTAAACAATAAATGGCTACCTACTCAAGCAACATGATTTGTATTATTAGTAAAACTGTCTTTTGTCATCCAAAAAGCTTTGACAAAGAAGGACAGTCTAGTAGTAAATACATTCCTGGATTGCATAAAGAAAACACTGTATGCTATCAATATTATAGGGTTAGATTAAACTCTGTCAATAATTACTAATCCTTTAGTCCTTCCAATACCCTCAAACCTTCATTCATCTTCTGAACACAAATTAAGATAAGATATTTTATTTAAAGTCTAGAAAAGTACCAAAAAAAACATCCCTTTAAACAAACAGTATGCTTTCAGTGGTTCAATAACATCAAGATATGAGAATACAGAGGATGAGAGAGCTCCCAGATTTTAATTGTATTTTAATTTGTGTTAATTTGTGTTCTGAAGATGAATGAAGGTCTCAGAGGATTGGAATGATTTGAGAGTTAGTAATTAATAACATAATTTTCGTTTTTGGGTGAACTAACCCTTTACTTCCACCAAGCAATAGGCAGCACTTATCTCTCTTACACATATTAGTCTTTCATTTTGGATGCTGAGAAGTATTCCAGACTCTGCATGAGTTTTCATCCACTATAACATACTATCCAAAATAAAATGATCAATTCTTGTGTCCAGTTACCCATTTATTTACATAATGACCACAACCCTCAATGCTTGTGCAATCTGAACCTGGAATAAGATATTTTTGTTCAAGATGATTAAACAACTCAAGCAGACAAGGGATCAGTTTCTGAAAATGGTCTACTATGATTTCTCTTCTACTCTCTATTCTTTTTTAATTTCTCTTCATCATACTGAGCCTTGAGGGACCAGTGAGTCTCAGTTGACCCTGATTTCAGTCCCTGAAGGATTTAAAGATGTTCTTACAGTAGGCAGGGTGAAGCCACATGACAGCAAGAGGTCATCCAAGAATCCGCAGAGCACACTGAGACGCATATCTGGTCTTCCTGCTCCACAAGGACAGCCGTCACTGCGACTCGACTTGTCCGGCAGAAGGCTGTGATTGATAGGGACGGCAAAGGGTAAGGAACCTTTGGCAAGTGCCAAAAGCTGATGCTAACTGGTCCTGATGGTGCTAACAGAGCAGAGGCTTTACAAATGAGTGCTCACTGATGGACATCAACCACAGATTAGCCACATGCCGGAGATAAAGCATACTGACAATGTCAAATCCATACCAGCAATAACACTATAGACCACTGTAATGTAATTACTGGATGCAATGAAAAGGCAATCAATAGTGAATTCAAATCTGAAATGATCTTCAGTGGTCAGTTGTGGTGTGGTTATGTAACACCAACAAAACATTCATTGTTAGTTATGCAAACAGCACTGCAATTTGTAACATTCAGGTTGGGAAGTTAATTTGTTTGCCCACAAATAAGAGTGAGTGATGAATGTTGAATTTGCTTACTCCCTTATTTATCAGGGGTTGCCACAGTGGAATGAACTCCCAGCTATTCCAGCATATGTTTTACGCTGTGGATGCCCTTCCTGCTACAACCCATCACTAACACCCATACCATTGCATTCACATACAATACATCCAATTTTGTTTACTCAATTCACCTATAGCTCATGTCTTAAGACTGTGGGGGAAACCCACCCGGAGGAAACACACCCCAGCATGGGGAGAACATGCAAACTCCACACAGAAATGCCAAGTGGCCCAGCCAGGACTCGAACCAGTGACCTTCTTGCTGTGAGGCGACAGTGCTAACCAATGAGCCACCGCTCCAGATATGAGTCCTCTTCAAGCCCTAAACTCTTTAGACTGAGAACAAAACATACAGAAAGTGAAAGTGCCTGCTTCTTACACTCTTTGTTGAATGTACTTAATATGAATAAATAAATAAATAAATAAATAAATAAATAAATGAATGAATGAATGAATGAATGAATGAATGAATAACACTAAAAAGCATGCTTATAAATCTCAACCAGGACAATATATTGTTTCAAATTACTAAAAGTAACACAAATACTACAAATACTCTACCTTGGACAATTTAAAAGAGGTCTCTAATATTTTCTGTAACAAGGCTCAATTTATTTGATCAAAAATACAGTGAGAAGTAAAATTTTGAAATCCATTCATTCATTCATTTTCATTCTTTCTTAGTCCCTTTATTAATCAGGGGTCGCCACAGCGGAATGAACCGCCAACTTATCCTGCATATGTTTTACGCAGCGAATGCCCTTCCAGCCACAACCCAGCACTGAGAAACACCCATACACGCTTGCATTCACACACATACACTACGGCCAATTTAGCTTATTCTATTCACCTTTACCGCTTGTCTTTGGACTTGTGGGGGAAACCAGAGCACTCGGAGGAAACCCACGCTAACATGGGGAGAACAAACTCCACACAGAAATGCCAACTGACCCAGCCGGGACTCGAACCAGTGACCTTCTTGCTGTGAAGTGCTAACCACTGAGCCACTGTGTCACCCAATTTTTTAAATATTATTACAAATTATATAAATGTTTTTCAGTTGTTTTTTCAAGGTTCAACTATATATGCTAAAAAATACATTAAAAAATGTATTTCAAGAGTTCACGATTGATTATAAAGTGAGTTTGGCATGCTGTCCCGGGAGAGAGCCCTGAGCTCATAAGATCCTGGAGCCCAGGGCTCCCTCCCGTTGCAGGGTGAAAGGGGAGTTTGAGTTCAGGTAGATCTTGAGAACTCCCCTGCTGTTGTGGCTAATGAAAAAATAGGGATTGCTATGAAGAGGTAACTATTAACTAGGAGCACGTCTGTAGTGCTGATTGGATTAATCAATTAACTTACGTTGCATGTTTTTGGACGGTGGGAGGAAACTGGGGGACCCGGGGGAAACCCAAGTGAGCACAGGGAGAACGCGCAAACTCTGCACAGAAACGCCGCCTGGCTTGGTAAGGACTAGAACCAGTGACGTTCTTGATGAGGCAACAGTGCTAACCACTGAGCCACCGTGCCACCCATCTAGGAAAGGAGGAGGAGGAGTAGGGGTGGGAGGGGGGATTCATCAAGTCGAAGATGGCTGTGGCATGGAACTTAGGGTATTTATGGTGTCTTAGGAATCGTCTGATTGGTGAATCATGAATGGCTAATGCAGGACCAGCTGTGTTCAATCATAAGCACGCGATACTCTCGAAATTAGTTTATAAATAAACTTCACTTCAAGAGTTCACAGTTAGCTGATAATTCATTATAAAGCGAGTTTGGCATGCTGTCCTGGGAGAGAGCCCTGAGCTCATAAGATCCTCAAGCCCAGGGCTCCCTCCCGTTGCAGGGCGAGAGGGGAGTTTGAGCTCAGGTAGATCTCGAGAAGTCCCCAAAATGCCTTTATTAGCTCGGGACAGCAGCTGCGTATTGAAGAACCCCCCAAAATGCAGATAGAAATGATACTATATCTGGCTGCTGGATATAATATTGGGATAGATTAGGAAGAAGAGAGGCTCCTGCGGGAGCGGTGCTGGAAATAGACTCCTGCGGGAGTCTAGGCGGGGCCGTGGGAGGGGCTGTGATTGACTCCTGCGGGAGTCGAGGCTCTGTTAACACTCTTGTGGGAGTCAAAGCCGGGGTGGGCGGGCTCCTGCGGGAGGCAGAAAAGGTTTTTGGGTGATGGAGACTCCTGCGAGGGAGGGGGGGAGGTGGGCCAGGGGGGGCATGAACTCCTGTGGGAGTTGAAGCTCAAGGGGAACTCCAGCGGGAGTTAGAGCTTTAGGGAGTGAGGGCCTATGCGGAAGGAAGAAAAGAAGCGGAGGAACTCAACGCTGAAAGAAGAAAAATAGCAGAGGAACTCAACACTGAAAGGAGAGGGGTGATGTAGAGTGAGGATAAGGAGATAAGGGGAGAGATGGAAAAGGGGAAAATGTTGATGGAGATGGAAGGAGGGGTGGAGAAACTCGATGCTGGAAAGAAGAAAAAGAGGAGAGGTTGTTTTTTTTGTGTGTGATGACTCCTGCGGAAGCCGAAGCTTGGGGTAACTCCTGCGGGAGTCAGAGCTGCGGGGGGAATTACTCCTGTGGGAGTCTGGGAAAGGGAGGGGGCGGTGGAGACTCCTGCGGGAAGTGGCCGGGGAGAGACTCCTGCAGGAGTTGAAGCTTGTTTTAGTCACTCCTGCGAGAGTTGGAGCTGGGGATTGAGGGCCTATGAGAAAAGATAAAAAATAGCGGAGTAACTCGACGCTGGAAAGAAAGTGTTGTCTTGCTGAAAGAAGAAAAAGTAGCAGAGGAACTCAACGCTTAAATAGAAAAAGAAGGGGGGGGGTCTAGTGATGGGATGGAAGAGGTTATGGAGAAAGAGGGGGGGGGGGGGGGGAAAGAAAACGTTGCGGAGGTAAAATATATATATATATACTCAGGGGGGTTATGACTCCTGTGGGAGTCGAAGCTCGGTGTGACCCCTGCGGAGGTCTGAGCCGTGGAGGGGTCTGGATCCAGTAGGAGTGGGGAAGAAGGAGGGGGCAGTGGCGACTCTTACTGGAAGCGTGACTGAGAAGGGGTGGCCGGTGATGGGCTAGGCATGATTCCTGCGGGAGTCAGAGCTCGGGGTAGACTTCTGCGGAAGTCAGAGCTGATGAGATGTGAGTGGTGGAAGGGTGGAGCATAACAGTGCTTGGGGAACAGAAGTAGGGAAAAAAGGTGTGAAAGGTAGTGAAGGGGCATCAACGCTAGATAGAGGTTTAATAAGGAATAGAGGCGGGGTCGAGCTTGAGCCCTTAGTCTGGAGTATGGAATTAGCTGGGCTTCCTTGAGGTGGAATTGGCTGAGGCGGATGTAGGCTTCGAAGGCATCGAAGGACCAGCGGCCGAGGGTCTGAATTTGCTGTGAGGGGAGCCCTTTGTGGGCTGCTGTGGTGGCTGCGCCAATTCTAAATGAATGACTAGAGAATGGTTCAGGGGGGAAGCCTGAAAGGTGGAGGACTTCCTTTAAGTGTTTTTGGAACCAAAAACTAGTTACTGGATGATTAGCGTCGTCAGTAAAAAGTGGGGCGAAGAGGTTAGGCTCGTGTGCTCCTGTAGCGGTGTTTAACTGCCGTGACCGGGCGGGAGAGTGAGACGGATGTAATAATTTGAATGCGGGATGTATGAGCTCTGCTAGAGAGACTCTATAATGGCAGTGGTGAAATGTCAGGATAAGCTCAGCGGAGCGTCTCTGCTGCTGCAGAGGTGTGATAGAAGTCAGTATCAAAGAACTCTTAGGCAGGCGTTTAAACATCTGTGACAGTGCTGGGGAGCATAATAGTATAAATAAATGGAAGTGTATGTGAGCTAAGGCAGAGCGTCCCTGCTGCGGCAGTGGTGCAGAGGAGAATTTAAGCTAAGCGGAGCATCTCTGCAGTTGCAGAGGTGCAATGGAAGTCAGTAATAACAGGTAAATACACTTCCGCAGAGGCGTTTAAAACTGCTGTGGCAGTGCTGGGGAATGTGTCAGTAGTGGTACGTTAAATGGAAATGTATGTGAGCTCAGGCAGAGCGTCACTGCTGCGGCAGTGGTGCAGAGGGGAAATGAAGCTCAGCTAAGCTTTTCTGCTTTTGCAGGGGTGTGGTGGAAGTCAATATTGAAAGGCAAGTACGCTTCCGCGGAGGCGTTTTAACTGCTGTGGCAGGCTGGGGAGTGTGTCGGTAGTGGATGACTAAATGGAAGTGTATGTGAGCTCAGGCAGAGCGCCACTGCTGCGGCAGTGGTACAGAGGGAGAATAAGACTCGGCGGAGCATCTCTGCTGTTGCAGAGGTGCAGTGGTAGTCATTATTGGAGCGTTATGAGTGCTCCCGTAGGAATGTATAAATATGGTCAGTAGTGATATGTAGAACTATCCCATATGAATAAATGGGATAAATAAACTTCACTTAAAAATAGTTTTGTAAGGTTAAAGCAACATTTTCAGAATCCTTACTTCAGCCTTTACTTAGTGTCACATGATCCTTTTTGAAATAATCTTAATATGCTGATTTGGTGCTCTAAAATGTCAAGGTTGGTGGGGTGGGGAAAGGAGCGAGGACTCAAGTGCAGAGAAATGGGTATTTATTTATAATAAAAATAAAATAAAAGACAAAAACAAACTACCCCGAGGGGGAAAACATTAACAAAACAAATAAACAATCAAAACAAACTAGACTGGGCAGGCTGGCAGGGATCAGGACAAGGCAGGAAACGACGGGGCTGGACACGGCAAGGCAAGATAGATGAGACGAGATGACAAACTGGCACAGGACAGCAGACATGAGGAGAATATATGCTGAAATAATTAACAAACAGACAGGTGAACAGGATAAACTAATAATGAGTTAACAAGGAGGGTGGGACTACACAATAGACGAGAGCACATGACACATAGAAACAACACAAGCCATGTGCTCACATAACGAGACTAGAACACGCAGCCAATGAGAGAACTCATTAACCGCGTGCTCACACAAGACAAAGCACGCGGTCACAATGTAAACACTGAGCCACGTGCTTAGACAACACCACAAACAGAACGCAAGACACGAGCACACGATAAGTGAAAACACCTTACCGTGCGCTCACACATGCAACGTGCGTGTTTCATCCCAGCGCCAACCGAAACCGAAACCAACTAGACTGAGACGCTGGGAATGAAACACCACGCTGCAGACAGAACAAACAAACACACCAGGACAAGAGCGCGCATCTAGAGCACGCCCGAAGCGCAGTCACGATGGCACTCAAACAGAGACACAATGACAAAACGAGTGCTCGGCTCGAGAAAACTCGAGCCGAGCACAACATACAAGACATGACGGGACTAGTGTCTGGACTCTGCCACCAAAACAAGAATTTACAAGACTGGAGTGGCAGAACCCTGACATAAAATGTTAAAAACTGTTGTACTGCTTTTTTTGTGGAAACCATGGCACATTCTATCTTCCCAGTATTCTTTACTCAATAAAAAGTACAAAAATTGAAGCATATATTTGGCATAGGTCTTTTGTAAAACTACTGTGATGTTGCCTAATTTTAACACATTATTCCTTAATAAAAGTACTGTTAATATTACAATCTGGTTAAAATACTTCCTTAGTTTTAGCAAGTCCAAAAAACAAAATAAAAGAGTAAATGTGCAATAAAACTGCAAAATTGAATCTAATCTTATTTCCCATGAATACAGTGAGTGAATTGGCTCAGATGAACATTATGAGAAAATCAGAGAGCAGAGCAAAGCGATGTGGGTAACTGCACTAATCCCCTAACTGAATGCTGTGAAAGCTGCTCATACTGTCCGACTGGCTCCTGGCACGACAGGGGGTGATGATGTTATTTTGGGGCTTTGGTTTTATGAGAGTTATAAATAACCTTTCTAGGACAGAGAACAGTATGATTTTTTAATCAGCTTACCGGTAGCAATCAAAATATCTACTTAAATGCAAATTTAAGACTAAACAATTCGTGCTACCATATGGTAAAAAAGGAAGGTTGATAATTACAAAATGAAGGATAATTGCATTATTTGCATCACAGCTTGACCCAACACCCAATTATCCAATAAAGTTTGATGAAACATTGAAATGAGAATCAATTTTGTGCTTATACAAAGAGGAGCACACAACATCACACCTACATGGACAACAATATTCTGATATAAAGACAATACTCAGATTAAAGCTACATTTACTCGACTGCATTGTAGCCTAAAATGGAAATGTTTTTCACTTTGAAAAACGTTTTGAAAAAGTTTCACCCATACACAAAGTTTTCAAAATGATCTGCGTTCACACATATGGCTAAAAACGCTGTATTATGTCAGTATTTGGGGCTTACCTTGTAAACAGTACATGTAGGGAAGTGACAACGGGCCGTCAGTGACTCTGCACTTGTAACTTTGTATAATTTGTTTTTTGTGTATGATGCAGCGCCAGTTTTGGTTGTAATGTGAAGTAAATCCACACTGTGTTGAGAAAACACTGTGTTGAGCAACATCACTACATACTCCACCATTGTTGTGTATGTTTGATTGTGCTTGCCTTTAATCTACACTCCCCAAACACCCATGGATGTGCGTTTTCATCATTTTTCATTGTTTTTCATTATTTTCAAAAACTTCCACTTTTCAGTCCCAAAAACAATGTTGTGTAAACGAACAGGCAAAATGTATAAAACGTTTCCAGTTTTGTGTCATATAAATGGCCCCAAAAATATATATCATGTGAACAGAGATGACCACCCTAATCCAACTAAAGTCATACTCGAAGTAAACAAATCTATGTAATGTGGACTATTTCTATTTTAGCTGCATTATCGATGAGCAGTATAGAAATGAGCATCGTATGGCGTCTTATCGTAATGACATGTGCCATTAATCAATATGTGCTATCCAAATTTTTTCAGCACATGACACTGTCCCAGTAGGCACACAATGTCATAAGACGTTAATATTAGGTTAGATTTAGGTCCTGATGTCGCGTGACCAAAATTCAATGTCTAGCCAGCGTCTAAGGACAATGTTATTTTGATGTCCAATAACAATGTCAAATGATGTTGATATTTGGTTGATTTTAAGTTCTGTTGGAAAGTGACCAAAATCCAACGTCGAGCCTTTTCTTAAACCAACGTATGTTTGACGCCAACGTAATATTGACGCCAAATACTGACATTTATTCGTCTGGTATGGCAACCAAAATCCAATATCTGATAAATGTCATAGTGGTAATGTCCACACAACTTCAAGCTGTAACATCATTCGACGTTGATATTTGGTTGTTTTTTGGTGACCAAAATCCAACGTCTGTCCTAGACACTGACGTCAATCTGACATTGGGTTCTGACATCAACCCGATTTTCTTTTCCACCCAAAATACAACGCCCCCACGACGTTGTGGTACAACATCAATCTGACGTCACGTTGACGTCCTGTGCCTGCTGGGGTGTATCAAATGATGGGTTGCCCTTTGGGAAAACTTTGGGTTTGGGAACTTCCATTTAAAAGAACTCAAACAAATCACTTCAAATAATAAGGTAGCTCCTAAAATTTGTCTAGACTGAGTGAATGGTACATTTGGTTTTGTGCTTTATTTGTATTTGGTATTTTGACGTATTTTTGTTGCTACAGAATATTTTCTCTTGTATTCCATTGAGTACAGTAATATTCAATAAACTGTCTGTAATATGCAGCAATATCACAGACACACATTTCAAAAAGACTTGTCATTGGGCTTATTCATGGCTGAAACTAATCTGTTAATTAAAGTTACCTTTTAATATTCAATGGATAAACCACGAGGAGAATAATGACACCTCACTGTGCCCAAAATGAAGCGGCCCATTTCACCTCACTGTGCCCACCTACTTTAATTAAATAATGATAAAATACTAAAGTAAAATACTGATTATTTGCAGTTAACAGTAGTTACTCTCATAATTCACTCAAAGCATCATGGAGTGTAGGAAAATGTGTAACGTAAAATGGGAATATGAAAAGAATATTCCAAATGCAACTCCTTAATCCTTAAGTGTTGTCTTATTCAGATTAAGATAAATAATTCGATTACTTATGTCATGCCCGTTGTCACTCTTCACCAAGTCTAGGATTGCCAGTCATCGTTTCCCCACCAGTGTAATCATATTCCCATTTGAGGTCTGCAGACAAGCCTTTTTCTCTGAACAGAGACCCTCCACTCTGATGACGATCTCTTAGATCTGTATTCAGCCTCTCTTATCTCCACTGACATATGCCACTGGTCTGAAATAAAAGAGAAAAACACAGTCGTTTCTCTAGTCGCAGGTGTAATGTGAATGGTCTCTGTGTGATTCAAGGTTCAACTAGATGTACATACAAATAGCAGGGTTTGTGACAAATAAATAGCAGGACTCTTAAAGAGAGGTTGTGTACAGTAGGCCTGGCCTTACTGGAAGATCATTACGATATGCATTGGTTTGTTTGCTTCCTGATTACACCAGATCTGAGCCATTAACTCCTGCATATGAAATGGGCCGTCAATTGGACTTTCAACCACAGGCCAGGGTAAGAGTTTGTGATAAAGCTTGGACTCAAAGATAGTAAAGAAAATGATTACAAATAGGGTTTGCATTTACGTCACAATTTGGTCAGTTACCTGTATGTATGGCCATATTGATGATAGTCAGATTGGTGATAATCAGATGGATGATCATGGATTGCACAGTTAATGTACTACTGAATATGTACTGAATATTTCTGCTGTCTAAATTACTGGAAAAAATATGTGGAATCTGGTAGATCAAGGACTTGGTAAGCAGGAAAGTGCAATATCTTGACAATATTAATTTAAGAGGTGGTAAATATATGTATGAGCAGTATGAATTAAGGTATTAGCCTAATATTTTACTTACTTGACTGGAAATGATAAGAACAAACATGGATCCTGGAAGTCCTGGTTCAGTTTGTCCAAATATCTTTTGTTCCTCAGTTTCTTTTATCTCTTCTGCTTGATTTGTTATAACCTTTGTCAGTCTGTAGTATATTCTAAATGTTTTTTCCCTGATCCTACTGATTAGTACAACTCAAAACATGACAATAATTTATCATTTTCAGCAGCAATAATCAGCAAAATATGTGCATTTTGTTTGGAGGCATTGTTTACATTCTGTGCCTCCAATATGGCCGACACTCTATAATATTTTAATCCTGATCAGCCTTTCCACTGTTTAAGAGGCCAAAACAACAAACATTTATGTATTTAAAACATATACAGTATATTATTATTTATTTATTTAAATTATTTATAAATAAAGTAACCTTTTTTTAAATGTATGATGGAATTTTTGTTGTGGCTGTAGTTGAGTTATATTTATGCAAATTGCACATTGTAAATTAATTACCCAAAAACCATCTGAAAAGCCATACAATTTTAGAATTTCTCTTTTGACTACTTTCTTTATTTTAAGACAAATCTCTGCACTTTTGTTGTTTCTGTTTTTGACAGCAGATGATTCCACACACAGAATATAACACTGTTATCTATTTAGAAAATTACTCTTTTATTTAGATATTTCTTATATTATAATTTGATAGTGTAAGTGAATACTGAAGTTTATTATAATCCTGTCCACACAAAGAAAAATGACCACAGACTATAATGCTAGACCTGACACCTACAGTTGTAAATCATCATTATAAGCTGTCCATTGTGAATAGGGGAAAGGTATAGGACAGGGGTGCTCAAACTCAGTCCTGGAGGGCCAGTGTCCTGCAAAGTTTAGTTCTAACCCCAATCAGACACACCTGGGCTAGCTTAATCAAGCTCTTACTAGGCTTTCTAGAAACATCCGTGCAGGAGTTTTGAGGCAAGTTGGAACGAAAATCTGCAGGACACAGGCCCTCCAGGACCGAGTTCGGGCACCCCTGGTATAGGAAGAAGGATTTCAATACTGACTAAAAAAAAAATAAACCCAGACTGAAATAAGCATACCGGCACACAAAGAAACTTGTAGACATGGTTTACAGGGACACTCCATAGACGTAATGTATTTTATACTGTAATGACACCGCTTATTATATGGCCCTACCCCTAAACCCAACCCATACAGAAAACCTGTGGCAGGAATTTCAAAAGACCTCATTAAGTAAGATTTTAAGTGTTCTGAATTACAGGGACAGGGACATTGCTATGTCCCTGTAAACCACATAAACCTGCGCGCGCGCGCACACACACACGCACGCACGCACGCACGCGCACTTACACACACACACACACTCACATAAATACAAATATATAATAAAAACTGTACATATATTTTAGTTCACTCTTATTTTATTTTATTTACCTCAATGAAAATAACTAATACACTGAACTAAACTACACTATACTAAACTAAAATCACACAACAACATTTC
The DNA here is from genome assembly GCA_903798115.1 of Danio jaintianensis. Taxonomy (NCBI): domain Eukaryota; kingdom Metazoa; phylum Chordata; class Actinopteri; order Cypriniformes; family Danionidae; genus Danio; species Danio jaintianensis. The sequence goes on from CAIGQV010016735.1 coordinate 21,380,193, forward strand.
AAACTTTAATTTCTAATTTAATAACCATTTTCAGCTGTGAGTTCATCTTAATCTAATGGTTATTGCAGTCCACAAGCTCTTTGTTGACCTTACATTTGTGAACTTAGTGAGTTAATGCAAATTATGTACATTATGAATTAGACAGCACTTTGATTAATTATGCTGACACTCATACAAGACCATGCTACAATGCACTTACACAATTGCAAAAAAAAACAACAACAACAACAGCCACACACACACACATACTAACTGGGTCAAGTGGGGATGTCAGCCATTCAGTGAATTTCAAAATGTGGTTTATGGTGCGTTTATGATGCTGTATAATGAGGTCTACTGAAGCTGTAGAGCGATGCAGACATAGTTAATACAAAAGAGCTCAGGACAGAATGGCCCTCGGGGCAAATCAGCAGCTTTTATTGGACTGTTGAAGCCCTGTTTGTTATGTCACGTGTAGCTTTGTGTTCACAAAGAGAATTTCAAATTGAATTGGAAGTATTTAATATTACAGTGTATTTCTTAAGAACTGGGTGTTATTAATTACCTGAAAAACACAGTTGACCTAATCAAATGAAGGACCTGGTTTAATAAATTAAGTATTTGCTGCATGAAGATAATCCTTAATTCATTGATATATGTCCCTGTAGATAATATTAGTGTGAAAAGGAACAAATCATACTGCTCCGTACCATTCATTTTACCTAGAAACTACAGTCAACTGTACCATTGAAATCAGAATTATTAGCCTCCTGAATTATTAGCCCCCCTGTATATTTTTTCCCCAATTTATGTTTAACGAAAGATTTTTTCAACACATTTCTAAACATAATATTTTTAATAGCTAATTTCTAATAGCTGATTTCTTTTATCTTTGCCACGATGACGGCACATAATATTTTACTAGATATTTTTCAAGATACTAGCTTAAAGTGACATTTAAAGGCTTGACTAGGTTAATTAGGGTAATTAGTCATGCAAGTCATGCTATAACAATAGTTTGTTCTGTAGACAATTGAAAAAAAAAAAAAAAAAATTGTGTAAGGGGGCTAATAATATTGACCTTAAAATGGTTTTTAAAAAAATTAACAACTGCTTTTATTCTAGCCGAAATAAAACAAATAAGACTTTCTCCAGAAGAAAAAAATATAGGAAATACTGTGAAAAATTCCTTGCTCAGTTAAACATCATTTGGGAAATATTTGAAAAAGAAAAAAAATTCACGGTGGGCTAATAATTTTGACTTCAGCTGTATGTTTAAGTAAACGTTCGCAGTTTCACAAAAAATGTACGCTGAGGCAGATACTTCAAATGAGCCTGTGTTGGAGATGGATAAAGAATGATAGATGGAAGTATGTATAATATACAGTTTATTTCAGTCCAGAAAGAGAATAAAGCAGTTATTTTTTTATTATTGTTATTTATTTTTTGAGTCAGACTCACTTTTTTTTTGCTGAAAATGGTGGTGAATATTTGTGGCCAATCTGCCAAAAATGTCTTCAAGGGAACAGCGACACCTGATCCGAAAAGTTTTAAAAGATCTAAGAAAAACTTTCAGAGAACTGCAGGCATTTCTCGAATCAGCCAAAGGCAGCTTTCATGACTCACTCAGAAAAAATAAATAAATAAATCAAGAAAGAGCAGCACAGCAGAAAGCATTGCCCACCAACAGGAACATCAAAGCTCATCCCATGCTTGCTCAAAAGCACCTGGATGATCCCCAAGAATTTTAAGAATATTCGATGATGGACACATGAGTCAAAACTGAACTTTCTGGAGGAGGCGAGTCTTCTGGTGCACAGCGAACACAACACTCCGATGTATGATTTTAAGCAAGTTTTTGTTTCTTTTTTTTCTGCACTGGAGTCCAGGAAAGCAGAATTCTGCTACACCAGACAGTTATTAATGAGACTAGCTGACCATCAGTGTGTGAGCTGAAGCTTGTGTAACTGGGGAGCAGTATGATGAGCAAAACATCTGAAACAGGCAAAGTTCTGAGTTGAATCAGAGAGCATGTGGCAGGACCTAAAAAGAACAGTTCATGCTTGATCTGTGACAGAAAGTAGACCCCCTGGAAAGGGATTTGCTCATATTGAAAGTGCTCATATTAAATTGAAGGTGAGGCTCATTTGCAGTTACTGGAGGGCAGCAGTGTTATCCAACCCGATAATGGAGGTAGAGTCCTATTATTTCAGATATGCAGAAAACAGTCAGAATCACAGTCACAATGTCAGAATTAGCTGTTATATGCAGTGGAATCCAACTAATTTTCCATAATCTCCATCAAACTTCATCCCCAGAGCTGATCTGAGTGTCATTTCACAAGTATTTTACAGTTTTTTAAAAATCATCGTCACAACAAACTGTAAAACTTAAAGTTTGGTTTAATATGAATACATTTTGGCAGAAATATATTGCTATTGCTCAGCAGAATGTGCATAGGACCTGCACTGTAAAAAAAATCTGAAGTTGAGAAAACCAACTTCAGGACATTTTAAATGTAAAGGTCAGTTAGTTGTACAAAGTTGTGTGCATGTTTAATCAACATAATATATTAAGTTGAACAAATTTTTTGTTAAACTTCCAATTGTATGTTCAGTTGACTAGAAATATGGAGTCCTAATAATTTCAAACTTTAATTTTACAAAATCTGATAGTTTAAGTAACTGCAAACAATCGAAAGTTGAAAAAACACAAACGTTTAAGGCAACTGGCTTCAGAAGATTTTTGAGTTTTCTCAACTTTTGTCAAAAGTTAAGAAAACTTAAAAATTCTGCAAAACACGAAAGTTTAAGACAACTATTCTCAATAATAAAAAAGACTAATAATACTGATAATAAAAACAACAATAAAACAAAGTGAAAAAAAAACATCTAAATTATTTTATATGGTCCCTAAATTTTATAGGATGTGTAAGTTTTTTGTTTGTTTGTTTATTTACTTAAACATCTATTAAACTGATCTTGAATGTAATTAATTGGGCTTGCTTTTTGATTGATCGATTGATTGATTGATTGATTGATTGATTGATTGATTGATTGATTGATTGATTGATTGATTGATTGAT
>CAIGQV010016735.1:21383266-21416508 GCA_903798115.1 Danio jaintianensis
GATTGATTGATTGATTGATTGATTGATTGATTGATTGATTGATTGATATTAAATCCAGATAAATTTAAACAGATTTTGGAAATAAATAAAAATTAATTTGAGGAAAAATAATTCAAGAGGTCATACAGGAGTCCATTTGAATAAAAATGAGTGCACATTTTTGATGAAAGAAGAAAATAAACCCAATTCCGCCTTGTGTGTTTACTTAAGTTTATTTTGTACATTGTACAATGCATTTAATTATATTTCTGTGAAGGGGAAATCATACATCACGACAAGGTAATAATGGGATAATAAAAGAAAACCAATGAGAAAGTATTATTTTCTCAAAACAATACCTTTGATTTTCACAATTTCGCAATGCACTTGTCAATTACAATATTTTTTATAACATCAATACACATAACACTCATTATGTTTTGTCTACGACCCATCCCATAAAACACAGTGACAATTTAATGTCTGCAAACAGTACTGAAAAGAGGAACAACATTAGATGGCCTATAAACATATTATTGCATCCAAACACATCATTTTAGCACCTGTGAAAGTTTTAGTTTACATAAAACATAGGATGCTTTTTTGGAGAAGGTTTCTGGCAGCTCTTTCCTCGGTTATCTCAGCAAATAATTAAACCGCCCTCCTTAATTGCCTTTGCTTTGCTGTTGACAAAGAGGTGCAGGAGTCTGTGCAGAGAAAACGATTAATGTGGTGAACCATCCCCTAACATCCAAAGTGCAGCCAATTCAGATTTAGCATCCACGTCATCCTTTCTCTTCCAGTTTAAATCCACCTGATAGTCCATGACTGGCACACAGGAGCCCATTTGTCACCAGACTTGGCTGAGTTACTTCAAAAAAGTAATGAAGAATTACTAATTACATCATCCATTTAAATGACTTGTCTAATTACTTTGTTTGAAAAGTAACTTATTTAGTAAAGTAACAACTTATTGAATAACTATTACAAATCCACATAAATCTCAATGCACAGACGATATAATATAAACTCTTAATTCTTTAAATCTGAGTCCTTTTGCCGGTTCTTTTAGTTTTTTGTTTTGTTTTGTTTTTAAACATGAACACTTTAATTTGAAACAATATATGTATCAAAATACAAAATGTTTCAAATTCAAGGCCCCATGTTCCATACATACCATTTATTGACATGAATACCATATATTGACATATTATATATATATATATATTATATATATATAATATTTCATTGTTTCTTAAGCATGAACAGTTGTTGGACAAATAAAACCTCCCTTAGTTGAAAAACATGGGCAATGTCTGAACAAAATATGTGCATTTACAATTACTCTGCTTATCTAAATGTATGCCTTATATTTAGTTAATTCTTTTTTAATCATATGCAATTGTCTTGATAAATTATACAAGTTAATTAGTTGAATAACAGATATCTTCTGCAAAGCATATATTACTCTGCTTCACTGAATAAATTTATATAGAAATACTTTATATGAATTTAATTTAAGTACAATGTTTAAGCAAGTACACTATAAGAAACTGTGATAAAATTACCTTACTTTACTTTTTCAGCTGAAAAGTAATTTAATTACAGTAACAATTTTTTTCCTAACTAATTACACCCAACACTATTTGTGACACAACTGTCTAATGACAAAGTGTTTATTTATATTGTGCTTAGAATATGTAGTATCCCATTAAATGATGTCCTCTACCAACAAACAATTACATAAGACAAACATAATGTAACAGATATTGACAGGCGAGGCAAATGAAGCCAAAATGTCTGTCAGGTGAAAATCTTTAAAGGATAATTGTGTGGTTCATCAAAGATGCTTTTTTGGAATATGTGGATATTAAACACAACATTTAGAAGTCACTGCAACATGTTTGTTTAGCGCCTGGCATATTAATTGCCTCCTTCTATCCCTTTCCTACTGATGCTATTTCTGGCTGACTAAAGGTCTGAGACATGAGCGGGCTGCCCTTTTGCCAAGACCCCCCTCTTCCTACTGGTAGCAACTGCCATATTGTTCAGTGAGCAATCCAATAATGTTCTTCTCCCTGTCGCACCGCAGGATGTCATGTAAATTCATAAGTGCCCCATTCATAACAAGCAAGCATCACAGATCGCCTTTGTATTGTGTCGTGTCGTTCTCAGGAATAAAGAATGAGCAGTTGTATTTTGTCTGTGGGAGCACAGGACGAACTATCTGCATGATCAGATCCGCTCCTTGCAGGCCATAATGAAATTCTGGTATAAGTAGTGCCCGTCAGATTGGACAAGGAAGGAGGCTTTGATGTGAGACCCTTGACATTTAGACTTGTCTAGTCACACAGATACTCCCACATAGACTGTGTGATGAACTGAGAACACTTTATCAGGAATTCTTATTCAGAGGTGTCAAAGGCACCTTGACATATCTTTGAATGTCTGACTTTGGTCACTCCTGTGTCTGAATTTACTTCAAGGATGTTTTTTTTTTTTTTTATAGCTGTGTGAGCATGATTACAGTCCATTCACCTGCTCCTGTTGGTCTCCTTTCACAACAGTATGTTTAGGACTAAACCATTGTACACTTGGACCAAGAGAGTGCTTACTAATATAGCCATATATAACTCAAGATAAATATGCCCCATTGGTTTATTCATATCCGGTTTGTAGCGTATTAGCTCAAGGGGAAATAATAATAATCAATCATAATTAGTTATAATTAATTGTAATAATTAGATCAGCTGTGCACTTTTACTTGACTTCTCTAGGTCAAGTGTTTATTCATTCAAGGAGTGTTAATTTCCATGCAATTTTACTCAGAGCATGTCGTAAAAATTGACATGATTAGTGACTCCAGTTATGAGCCAACAATTAACAACTACAAGTGTGAATCAAGCAAGGCTTATGAACAACCAACAACGTATAAACAACCGATCTTACATACATGCACACATTCAGTTGGTAAAGGAAGAGGCAGTAAAGAGTAAAGAATTAAAGCCTGGAATCATAGCAGTATTTGACACTGACTGATCTACAGCCTGATGGAAACAGCTCCAAAATTCAGACACCTTTGTAAAAATGTTAAGATAATACTTACTGTATCTGTATAAAAGACTAAGTTTGATACTTTCACTTCTCGCCTGTTTGAAAGAGAGTTCTGATGCTGTTCGTTGAGGCACCAATTGATCTTTGCCGAAGTTAGTTGATGAGACTAACAAGTTGAATTAACCAATTAGTTGACCCTTACGAGCTGTATTAACCAATGAGAAAGGGGAAAGTTTTATGACTCTTTGTCTTCAGCATGGTGTTTTGCATATACATTCTGATTGGATATTGATAAAGAAACAATTAAAGTTTCTTACAATGCTACTACTGTATGTTGCACAGGTATCAACATATAATGTAAATGATCATTCAGTAATTCAAAATAGCATCTTATAGATATCAACACTGTAAAAAATGCACACAATTCCTTCATGTTGTCCCAACACAAATCAATTAAGTTAACTTAATCGTTTTTACTAAATTAAGTGGATTGAACATAAAACAATTAAGTTGTCCCAAAAAACTGAATAATTGTGTTTTTTTTCAACTCATTTTAAATAAGTAGATTGAGCAAACAGCAAATGTCATATTTTTGAGTGAAACATGTTTAATTGTAGTAGTGTAAAAACATTCATTTAAATATTTTACTACAAATAAGATAAATACACAAGTAACAGACTTGTTGAAAACAAGTAAATCTCTATGTTAAATTACACATAGAGAAGGAATACATGATTGGTGGGCTATATAGGAGAGGGAACAGTTTGAAAGGGAATGAACACATTTCTTTTGGGTCGTAAATGTCTGGATGCTTGCGTGTTTTGTTTCACCCAGCTTGGCCATTAGTTTGCTGGATTGGTGAGGGTCATTTTGAAATATTTGTTAAATATAATAAGTAATTGTGAGTCTGAATCCCCTCAATCATTACACACTGGATATGAAAAAAATGTAAAAACACTGAGAGTGGTACCAATAATAAACAAATTCACAATGGTTAGAATTAAGGAAAATCAACTCCTCTGGTTATTAATTTGATTTCACTTGCTAACAATGATCGGAATTCTCATACATTTCTGTGAACATATTTGGATGGTTTTCTTTAATAAACTGGTTAAATTACTAATTTAATGAATTGGTTAAATTATTATTATTTTTTTTTATACCAATGCTTAATTCTGAAAAGCTGGTTAGGGTATGGGCAACGCGGTGGCGCAGTGGGTAGCACGTTCGCCTCACAGCAAGAAGGTCGCTGGTTCGAGCCTCGGCTGGGTCAGTTGGCATTTCTGTGTGGAGTTTGCATGTTCTCCCCGTGTTCGCGTGGGTTTCCTCCGGGTGCTCCGGTTTCCCCCACAAGTCCAAAGACATGCGGTATAGGTGAATTGGGTAAGCTAAAATTGTCCGTAGTGAATGAGTGTGTATGAATGTTTCCCAGTGATTGGTTGCAGCTGGAAGGGCATCCGCTGCGTAAAAACATATGCTGGATAAGTTGGCGGTTCATCCCGCTGTGGCGACCCCAGATTAATAAAGGGACTAAGCCGAAAAGAAAATGAATGAATGAATGAATGGTTAGGGTATGTCAAGCTAAAATATCCAAATAAGGTTCTGTCACGTTACTGGGAGGTATTGCAGATGGGACAAGAGGTAGGATCCATGTGCATTTAATGGTGAGTTGTCATACAAAAACAGGACATCGTGCAAAAACAGGACATCCAGGTACAAAAAAGTAACAAAATAACAAATAAACAAAACAACAAACTATGACCAGAAACTATGACTTAAACATGAGCTAAACATACCATCAATACCAACATAAACCAGACAACATACTAACAATCAACGACTGACCCAAGACTAGACGGGTGCAGGGTGTATAAATAGTCCAAACAATGAGTAGTGATCGGATGCAGCTGTGTGTGTGATGAGTGGAAGTGGAAACCGGGTGTGTGTGGCGGAATGATGGGAATTGTAGTTTGTGATGATTTGTAGTTCACCAGCGATCTCTGAAGTCCTTGATCGCTGGTGAACATGACAGTACCCCCCTCCTAAGGAGCGGATTCCAGACGCGACAGAATATTCCCGGAGGGAGGTGAAGCGGAGGCGGAACAGGGGGAGGGCATGGAGGGTCCAAAACAAAAATTACACAAAACATGAACATAACACTGAGTGAACAAGAACAGGAGTTGCAGAAACCATGGAGCATGGATCTGCGGTGGACCTGGAGCGTGGAACTCAGGCGGACCTGGAGCATGGAACTCAGGCGGATCTGGAGCATGAAGCTGCGGAGGACCTGGAGCACGGAACTCAGGCGGATCTGGAGCATGAAGGTGCGGAGGACCTGGAGCATGGAACTCCGGCGGAACTGGAGCATGAAGCTGTGGAGGACCTGGAGCATGGAACTCAGGCGGATCTGGAGCATGAAGGTGCGGAGGACCTGGAGCATGGAACTCCGGCGGATCTAGAGCATGAAGGTGCGGAGGACCTGGAGCATGGAACTCCGGCGGATCTGGAGCATGAAGCTGTGGATGACCTGGAGCATGGAATTCAGGCGGATCTGGAGCATGAAACTGTGGAGGACCTGGAGCATGAAACTCAGGTGGATCTGGAGCATGGAATTCAGGCGGATCTGGAGTATGAAGCTGTGGAGGACCTGGAGCATGGAATTCAGGCGGATCTGGAGTATGAAGCTGTGGAGGACCTGGAGCATGGAATTCAGGCGGATCTGGAGCATGAAGCTGTGGAGGACCTGGAGCATGGAATTCAGGCGGATCTGGATCATGAAGCTGTGGTATGTCTGGGGGTTTAGGATCAGCAGGCAGATATGGGTTAAACGCCCTCCATGGGTCTGGAGGTTTAGGTTCAGGACGTACTGGCGGTTCACTGAACCCCAGCGGATCAGGAGGCTTTGGTTCAGAAGGTACTGGCGGTTCATCGAACCCCAGCGGATCAGGAGGCTTTGGTTCAGGACGTACTGGCGGTTCACCGAACCCCAGCGGATCAGGAGGCTTTGGTTCAGGACATACTGGCGGTTCACCGAACACCAGCGGATCTGGAGGCTTTGGTTCAGGACATACTGGCGGTTCACCGAACCCCAGTGAGTCAGGAGGCTTTGATTCAGGAAACTCTGGCAGTTCATCGAACCCCAGCGGCACTAAGGAATCACAAGCCTCAAACGGTTTTTCGTGGGACTCAAGTGGCACCTCCGGCTTTTCGTGGGACTCAGACGGCTGCTCTGGCAGCACTGGGGAGTCACACGGCTCTGCCATCCCTTCATGGGGCTCAAAAGGCACCTCCGGCTTTTCGTGGGACTCAAACGGCTGCTCTGGCAGCACTGGGGAGTCACATGGCTCTGCCAGCCCTTCATGGGGCTCAAGTGGCACCTCCGGCTTTTTGTGGGACTCAGGGGACTGCTCTGGCAGCACTGGGGAGTCACACGGCTCTGCCAGCCCTTCATGGGACTCAAAAAAACTGGTCGTGAACTTGACTGTCGAGGATAGGCGCAGAGCTTAAGGTTGGCTTTCCTCCTTTTGCTCTCCTGATGTTGCTCCTCCTCCACAACTGAGATAGCGAAAGGAGAACCCGACAACAAAAGTGCAAACTCCCTGTATACATATAGACCCCAGTCCTCCTCAAAAGTGGGCATCCTAGAGCTAACTGGGTCTGAAAGTCCTCCTTGAAAAAACATCATCAAGAGTAGATCGTCATAGCTGCTTCTCGGAGCCAAGTTCAAGAACTCCGCAATGTATCGCTCAACGGAGCGATTACCCTGACGGAGTTGGATGATCTCACCATCTGCTGGATCCATAATGGGGCTCAGTCATTCTGTCACGTTACTGGGAGGTATTGCAGACGGGACAAGAGGTAGGATCCATGTGCATTTAATGGTGAGTTGTCATACAAAAACAGGACATCGTGCAAAAACAGGACATCCAGGTACAAAAAGTAACAAAATAACAAATAACAAAACAACAAACTATGACCAGAAACTATGACTTAAACATGAGCTAAACATACCATCAATACCAACATAAACCAGACAACATACTAACAATCAACGACTGACCCAAGACTAGACGGGTGCAGGGTGTATAAATAGTCCAAACAATGAGTAGTGATCAGATGCAGCTGTGTGTGTGATGAGTGGAAGTGGAAACCGGGTGTGTGTGGCGGAATGATGGGAATTGTAGTTTGTGATGATTTGTAGTTCACCAGCGATCTCTGAAGTCCTTGATCGCTGGTGAACATGACAGGTTCATAGACTATAAAGTGTATAGCTGATTAATACCTTTATTTATTTAAGTTAATGGTATTTTTAGGGCGGGACGGTGGCTCAGTGGTTAGCACCGTCGCCTCACAGCAAGAAGGTCGCTGATTCGAGTCCCGGCTGGGCCAGTTGGCATTGCTGTGTGGAGTTTGCATGTTCTCCCCGTGTTTGCGTGGGTTTTCTCTGGGTGCTCCGGTTTCCCCCACAGTCCAAAGACATGCAGTATAAGTGAAATGGGTAAACAAAAATTGGCCGTAGTGTATGAGTGTGTGAATGTGAGAGTGTGTGGGTGTTTCCCAGTACTGGGTTGCGGCTGGAAGAGTATCCACTTTGCAAAACATATGCCGGAATAGTTGGCAGTTCATTCCACTGTGGCGACCCCTGATAAATAATGAACTAAGTATATTCGTTAAGTATATGGCAAAGTAAATTATAGTCCACAACAGAAGTTTTTGAGCTAAACTCTGAATACATAAAAAGATAACAGATGCATGATTTTCATTTTAAATTACAAAACATAACCTATATAAAACATTATATGCACATCTGATTGGCAGATAAACTGCTTTTTGTTATTTCAGTGTTGTAATGCTTTGGTTATTTCAGTGTGTAGTTTTCTGTCTGTATTTAACAGTTGTGCACATACTTTTAGACATGATATACTTGTGCACCATGCATGCAATAAACGTTATGTGCTCAAGCTTCATTTTAGCTTATTTCCTACTGGCAGACAGGAAAAATAAAAAGAATCAACAACAGTGAGGAATCAATTCTTGGAATATTAATAAAATATTAATAATAACAGTAAATAATTACATTTATATTGTGCTTTCAGTGGAGAGGACACAGATTGATGAAACCAGTTAGGAGATACAGGGATGGGAAGCCATAATGGACAGAGATTTGTGGGCAAATTTGGTGAGGATAACAGGGTCACGCCACTACTCTTTTCGAAGGACATCTTAGATTTGTTTTTTATTTTTTATTTTTATGATCACCAGTCAGTTTAACAACTCAACCGAAGGACAGTGCATTCATACTGGGCTAGTATAGGAGCCACACAGACCACAAGATGAGCAGCTATTGGCTTCAATAGCACCTCTTCCTGCAGTAAACAAGTGTTCTCAGTCCCCCATCCCATCCCATACTCTGCTTAGCTTCAGTGGGCCAGTACAAGTGGGAGCTGCAGATTGATTGCTGCTGGTTTTACAGTACTTTAAATGTCAAATACACACAAAATTATGCTGTGTTGGCAAATATTCACATAGACACAATCGATTATGTCTCAAGTTTTGTATGCAGTTTTGTATTTCATTTAAATGTATTTCTCACAACACTATTTTATATTTTAATTAAATACTACTTAAAATAAATAATAAATCTGAAAAGCAAACATGTGTAACGAAATACTTTTTGATGCATTTTTCTCTGGTTAAACTGAAGTGCAAAAATGTGCTGTGCTACAGCCACACCACTTTATGCATGCATTTCTCTGCTTTGTGGCTGATAGTACACCAAAAATGCTCAAAAATGTATTTTATTGTTTCCTTTGCTTTTCCCATCCGTTTCTTATGGTGATTGTATAAGCATGAGTATTGTTTACTACATTTTTGTTTGGTTGATTGGTTAACTTCATTGTTCTGACATGGCTCAAGATAAGTGGAGGTTGAGCGGTACCAAATTGTTCAAAACATGACACATGGGATGATGGGATGTGTTTATATGATGCTGGGTCAATTATGGACAGACCCAACAGTTCAGTTAAAAAACTGTAATTTAAAATGTATAAAAAAGTAACCCAACATTCGATTCGTCTATATTCGACCCAACACTGGGTTAACACAACCTAGCATTTTTTATAGTGTAGAGACTAAGACATCTAATAAATTTCCAAACATAGACACCTTGGCTAAAACAAGGCTAAACATTTATTTTTTCAGTGAAAATATAATAAATGTCTAACAATACTCTAAAAATATAGTCATTAAATTGACAGGAATTAATGAATACACATGACATCTGTCTAAAAATTCTATGCTATTGTAATTCATTGTTGGGTCAAATAGGAACAAACCGCAACCGTTGGGTTAAAATGTGTCCTAAAAAGTGCATTTTTTAGAGTGTAATCTGTCTATTTGATGACAACTGTTGTAATGTTTGGACATCTATTAAACATCTTTTAAACACAAAATTGCTTGTTGGGTAGTATGACTTTTTGCTACCACTAAAGCCCACCATTACCAAAATTACTTGCTGTTCCAAGGACGGCAAAGAACCTTCCATTATGAATATTAATGCTCCTTCCCTTACCCTTACATCAGATACCTGATATTTGAGATAGATTTTTCAAACAGCCTGTACACTAAACTCCAGACCCCTTTTTTGGTCTATTATTAGAAACCCTCTTTCAAATTAACCAAACTCTCTGTCCTAAAAGCTCATGTAAATGCAAGACTGGCCCAGAATAGTGGCTGACTCATATTCTTAGCTTCAAGATCTTGCCCTCGGACATGAAGGATCCAGGCAGGTAACTGCAATCTTGAAGCTTAGTAAACAGCAAGTTTCTCATCAACGCACAGTTTCCACTTTGCTCTTTTCATTTTGACTAACCCAAAGGAATGAGACATTAGTAGTTGTCTGGCCTGTACGTAACCCTGCATCAGTGACATTTGGCTGAATGGACTATGAATAGCTATGTCTCAAGGGCTTAGGATACATTAGAAACACTCCTTTTTTTTTATTCTCAGCCCGGCAGCGGCAGGCGCGTGTAGCTTTTGTAAAGACATGACCCTTGTTCAGATGCTTGTAGTTTTACCCCCTGCTCATAAAACAGGCTGCACACACACATAAATGCACGCCGTTGAGTGCCTCGCAGCAAGGTTGTTTTCCTTCTCCATCGTGTTCACAAGAGAGCCACATCATATTGATATCAGATAGACTGCATGCTTAAACAATGCTTCGCAGGTAATGAAATCATGCGCATTGTGTTAAAAGGCAATGAGAGGACGTTATTGAATCACTAAAGTAGTGACAAAGTACTAAAGAGAGAGAAAAAAACAATTTGGTGACTAGAACAAGATACACTGAAGATTTGCTGCAAGATCAGTGTGTGAGAGATGTGTGAAAAAATGAGTCTTTTCGCTCCCTGCAGAGTTCATGATTATACCAGGTTTCATAACGCAACTCTCCTCCACTTTAGAAACCACGGCTGAATGATATCTACAGGTGGTGGCATTTAATTTCGCTCGATCCACCTACTTCGCAACCTACCCACACACACTATTGAGTCTTTGTCTGCAGGAATAATCTGCACTGTAATCATGTTACTAGTTCTCAGTAATAAACTGTTTAATCACGTTACAATGAGATACTTTGAAAACTTCTGGCCCACGTCAAGCTCCAGAAATCATTTCCTGCAATTCTTTCGAAAACGGTCGCACCAATGAGTCAAAATATTTGCACAACTGGAAAGTGAGGAGAGAGTCTGCAATCGTAGAAACCCTATCCCCTCAAGATGGGTTTCAGACTGGACGCTTCAAGGAGAGACACAAGCACTCAGCAGGAAGTCAAAGGCACCTTTGCACATTTTACACTGATGGGAGGTTTGCTTAGTCCATTACGATTGTGCATTTACATTCCTGATCAGGGTTAAGTGGTGGCTGTTCCTCACATTATGGATCACATTAAGTGTACGTGTGGGTGAATAGGATGTCTCATATGTATAGCAGGAGAGTACAGACACTGATCTTGAACTTGAAGCATTCTTTAGTTTACATTTGCATTTATTCATTTGGCAGATGCTTTTAGCTACAGTGAATTACAAATGAGCAACACAAGCAATTCATCATAAAGAGGCAATTAATCATACAAAGTGTTGTAAGTAGTGGATAATAATTGATTACTAGTGAACAATGCAATAAGGTGCCATCCCAAAGAGACACAAAATCACTTTCAAGGACTTTATATACCCTATCAATCTTTTTTCAATTTCAATTTCAGATTTTTTTTTAAATCTGATCTTCTACCACTAACACTCATCCCATACTACTCTACACACTTTTTTTTGTCTCAACCTTACACTGTGTACTGTATTAGAGTAACTATGACTTGTCATCGTTGTCGTTATTTGTAAGTTGCTTTGGATAAAAGTGTCTGCCAAATATTCAATGTAAATATAGATTTTACTACAAAGTTTTAGAAAAATACAAGCTAGAAAAAGGATGACGTAAGGAAACAGAGCACTTTTTAAAAAATTATTTACTTTTTCTTTTCTTTTTTTAGGATGTAGTGTTTATGGAAGAGAGGAGTGTTCAGTTTACTTTTCAATATTATCATTTCAGATGTGGTTGAGTGGATAATTCCACCAGCCAGAAACAGTGAATGAGAAGGTTCTGGAAAGTGATGTTTGTTCTGATCTGTGATGATATACAATGTGGTGCTCATTTATTGACCACATGCTCCTGGATGGGGGTACGAATAAGTGAAGGTAGGAGGGCCCATAAGCTATGGCTGTTCTGTAAGCTAGCATCAAAAGCTATTTCCCCATCCACATATTTTTATGCGCATCTTACTGTTATGAATTCTAAAAATGTGCATGATTATGTAGTAACTTGAAATGGATGCATTTTTATACAATAACAAGTTATGCACATAAATTGTGATGGAAACACATTCCATCTCTCTCCCACATTCTCATTGCACACCATCTCAAATGCTGTTATAATAATTCTGCAAACACCTGAGCAAAAGTCCATAACCAAAATGATATTGTATAGTTCTAGAACTTGTTCACATGACTGTGTTCCCAAACAGG
This sequence comes from Danio jaintianensis, assembly GCA_903798115.1. Lineage (NCBI taxonomy): Eukaryota > Metazoa > Chordata > Actinopteri > Cypriniformes > Danionidae > Danio > Danio jaintianensis. The sequence continues at coordinate 21,395,374 of CAIGQV010016735.1, forward strand.
CATGAGGTGCAACTCATTTATTATGGAGGAAAAGGAGCTTTGGGTTTCCCTTCTTATTATTAATACAGTAAATTGTGCAAGTTGTTCGTTATATTGCTCTTTCGTATTTTCTCTTTCATTTTAAATACTTTACAGTGGATATTTGAGCTGTTGCATTGCAGCAGCAAAATAATCATACACTTGTCTCTGAAATCTCCAACAATATCTCTGAGTTGTTGTGTATGTTTCTCAGGCTGTGTGGTACCTGTTTTTGATATCAGAGGATTTTAATGACTACAAGATTACATTACATTAGGGCAGTATCGGGCCTGATACCGACACCAAAATCGATATTAATGCATCCCTAATTTTTATCGATTATAAAGATGTTTCTTGCATTTACCAAATCAGCATGATTTGATACATCAACAAACATTTCCTATCAGAATGATTTCTGGAGGAGTTGGAATTATTCCTGAAGGATCACGAGACACCGGCAACTGAAAATCAACTTTGCCATTGATCGCAGGAATAAATCAGGTTTTTATTTTAAATACACAAAATTGCAAAGTGATATATGTATTACAAATTATTCCACCTATAATGAACAACAGTTTTCTGCATAAAAACGGCTTATCACTTTTTCCCTATGTGTGTCTATTCATCATAAGCAGGTCGATATGAGATTTAATTTATGGTCACATGGCAAATATTATGCAGTTTGATGGATTAAGGGGGCGATGCATCTCATCCACTGACACATCTCCCCTCACTCTTCTAATCTGGTGCCTGTGGACCAAATTGCATTTTTCAGACCTCAGTTTAATACATTGGCTGCGATCAATTATTGAACAGTGTTCATTTCCTTGCGCCTGCACTTGGTCAATACTAACAATCCGGCCATTGCATGCTATAATCTTTTTAGACTTGGCACACAGTTATAGATGGTTGACATGCAGGCAGGCTAGTGTTTGGACTGGCCTCTCCATCTCCCTGCAGTTTGAAGCCACGCGGCCTAATTAGTCTTGTCAGCCTGTTTACTCAGAGACAGACAAGATCTACTTCCAACTGCCAAGTAGTAGCAACAGTGCTAACAACCTCTGAGATGCCTTAAGACACACACATACAGCCAGAAAACTTTTCATTTGCTAGCACTTAGCTTATTGCTCCTATTGCACTATGGAGACTTATTAGTTTTAATGTTTTGTTCTCAGCATTAGCACAATTTTGTATTGTGTAATCGCCCTGCATAAATAAACTTTTGACCATGAAAACATGTAAACATTTGAAACAAGAAGCTTTTTCGTGAAAAGCAAAATTGCATAAGATAATACTTGCTTTCAGAGATTATATCAAGCCAGTGCGGTAAGAAAAATTAATGCCTAAGTAATTCTCCTCCTATTTCCTCATGAGGCTTAGATATAATAATTTGGGGACAAAGTTGATTAAATGAATAGTTTTTAGATTGTTAGGTTTGGTTCTTGGGGATAATAAAATCCATGCAATCAGCCAACAGTACTTTAAGAGATAAAAAAGGGATAGTTCACTCAAAAATGAAAATTATCTAATCATTTACTCTCCCTCATATAGTTTAAAACATTTAGGAGTTTCTTTCTTCTTTTGAACATAAAAGAAGATACTTTGAAGAATGCTGGTTGCTGACATCCATCGACGAAAAATTACTATGGAAGTCAATGGGTGCCAGCAACCACAATTTTTCCAATTATCTTCTTACCAGAGGAAAGAAACTCGAATAGGTTTTGAACAAGTGAAGGGTGAGTGAACTATACCTTTAGGGTATAATTATACCTTTAGGTATAGGGTGAACTATACCTTTAATACATTTGGCTCTTGAAGATCAGAGTTGGGTAGTAAAGGAATATGTGCAACAAAATATGGGTAGATGTATATCAACAAATGGGTGGTAATCAAGTTGGCACTTATTTCATTTAAAGAGTAAATCCAGCCCAAAGGGGCATTAACTGATTTTATAAAAACTGTCTGTTCAAAAATGTCCAAATTCTTGGAACTTAAATATCTGCGTTTTTATCATAAATGTCATGTGTTTTTATGTTTTGTGTTATATTTGTGAGTCATTTTGCTGCGAGTTAAACTGCCCACTGTTTTTCAAACTGTTTTGTAATATTTAATATCCTCTGCATATTTGAACCCTTTCAGTGACTGTATAGTATTGAGGTTCATCTTTTAACACTAAGGACTGCTGAGGACTCCTACACAGCTATTACAAGAGTTGGAAACATCATGCTCAAAAAGAAGAAAAGCTGTAATGTGTTAAAGTGTGATGTGTACAACTTTTACCTTTATATATATACACACACATACATATATATTATATATTGTATGTACAGTATATGCATATACTGTTGAAGATGAGATCATTGACCATCTTATGACATTTGTAAATATATATATTTTTTAATATTTCCCAAGTGATGTTTAATGGAGATAAGTTTTTTTTCAACACATATTTAAAACATAATGGTTGTAATCAGCCAACAGTACTTTAAGAGTAAAAAAGACAAAGTTCAGGCCAAAATGAAAATTACCTAATCATTTACTCTCCCTCATGTGGTTTAAAACATTTATGAGTTTCTTTCTTCTTGAACATCTTTTCAACAATCTTCAGAATATCTGTTTTCTGTTCAAGAGAGAAAGAACCACTTCAGCGTACGTAAATGGTGAGGACATTTTGGGTGAACTGTCCCTTAAAGAAGATATTTATTTGACAGAGTCGTATGTTAACAAGTGGTGTGTGAAGGTTGACCAGAGTCTCTCCATCTCAGGTTTTTCCACCCTGACCCATGTCACCTGAGGGTTTGGTTCCAGGGAAACTTTCGCACAGAATACAAATGAGTAACTGGAGTCAGTGGCAGCAGCCGGTTCACTGAGATAACAAGTCTGCCAGTGTGTTTAGCTACTTTAAAGTCTTCCCAATGTTTGCTCAATTTCAAGTGACGTAAAAGCCTCGTGTTCCTAATCTACCATTAAACGTAGATTTTTCTATGAAATGAGAAAATGAGGGCTTGGAGTTCAGGTGATTATTCGGTCTTTCTCTGGCGAGTGTCAAAGGGCTTCACCTGTAAAGAGTCTTGATGTTGTTTTAGTTGGATCTGGAGCAGGTGTTCTTTAGCTCGATATGAGACGAATAAAAGGGAAGATCATTTAAATTGCACACATCTCGCTTTGTCTCGTTTGATGCATATGCAAATTTGTTTGGAAACCTGCCAAGCCCACATGTGTTTGATCAGTCATTGTTATTGAAGAGCCAGGCGACTCATTTGGTTTAATGAATTTGACAAAGGCGTATAATAAGGACGCAAACGCTGCGTGACCTGAACTGGTGCCAGTAGACGGTGTAACAGGATAGTGTATCTTAACTTGCATCTTTTAAATGATGAATGGTTGTTTTTGAACATAAGGTGCTGTTTAAACAAACTATGCAAACGTTCAAAGCTCTGGGGATTCTGGTCTGTCTGGTCAGCTGTAATGCTCACTGGTAGATGCTGTAACTACACCATCTGTTTCTCCATTAACAGCAGACATTCAAAAGTTGCCATGTATGATCTGAGGAGTTAAATGGTTTTGTGAGCCGCGTATAAATTTTATAATATTGCAGGAGATGCTTTCCCAGTGATGATTTTCAAGGGCTCTTGAAATGAAAAACCACCTGTCACAACATTATGGTTTTGTTCCTCATATTTTCATTTCGGTTGATTTAGTGGAACTTGGCACTCTGGAGATGAAAAAAACAAAACATCAACAACAACAACAAAAATCTAATTAGGCATTATAGAAAAACGTTTGATGAGATTTTTACTGAGGGAAAGAACGGTTATTGAAATATTATAAACAATGACTGTAGCAAATGTATTCCTGGATGTTTTATTATCTGTATGATTATGTGAACCACAGAATTCACAGTTCCCCTTCATATGGGAACTCCAACATGTGTCTGGAACCAGACATATGGGAGTGCATCAGATGACCTATCACTCTGAAGAGTAAGAAAACGGGCCAATGAATACCAAATGAATTGGCAGTGCTCAGCTCCACAGCTGATACTGATTAGTCATTAGTGCCTATATCAGTGCCCGTTGTGGAGTGAGCCTCTAGAATTTAGCTTCAGAGCCTCTTACGAGACTGAAGACATGCTATCTGCCAACCTGATTTTAAGACTGAAACCAGTTTACTCACCAGTGCGGGAGAAGACGTGACAGCGGCGGTCGATCTGGGCTTCCTGTCCCCTGGGCGTTTATCTGGTGTGCACAAAAGAGCAGTTTCCATTAAAAGAGCAGATTGCCTAAGAGAGCAACACAGTCAATCAACACATCTTTTTCAAGACGCTGTTCTGACTGTGCATTTCTGGAAAAAAAACGTGAAAACGGTTAGCACGCGGGCAGATCTGAGGATCACAGTGGGGGTTTATCTGTCGCCTCCGGGCCTGCGGATCCCCCACTCCTCCACAGCGCACCCCATCCAAGCTTCAAGTGGTTGTGCAGTTCATTCCCCAGCATGCCCGTGCCTCCACTTGATGACATCGGAGATCAGAGGTCCATCGCGACATCGGAGGGCGAGCTGTCATGCTCAGATGACAGACCGGGCTCGCTTCCATCCTACGGGGTGCAATGCGTGGTCACGGTACTCGAATCAGACATGAAGGCTGTGCTTCCTGGGCTGCTTCGGCAGTGTGGCTGGAGATGGCTTTTCCCCTAGTCTCACTGCCGGACCGACTAGAGGGTGTGACTTGCGGGCTGATGTAGGAGGAATCTTCCAGCTCCCGTCCCCTTCTTCCCAGGGGCGCACAGCGAGCACACGCTGGCATAGAAGGCACTTTTCTCTGCTCGGTCCTTGTGCGCTTCCGCCTTCACCTCCTTTAATGGCGAGGCAGCCAGAGGGTCCAAAGTTATTCCTCAGGTGGTGGGCGCCGCCACCTGGAGGGGTAAGCTTAGACCCACGTCCAAGGCGGGTGGGTTATCTGTGTCTCTCTTGGCCAGAGCTCACACCGCTGCGGGCCATGCCACTTCTGCCCTGCACCACGGCCAGCTGGCTGCGCTGCACAGGGGCGGTTCTTCCCCAGGCTTATGCGTAAGCATCGCGCGGTGGTCGACTATGCTCTCATGACCTTCAAGTCGGCCGCCCGTGCCCTGGGGAGGACAATGGAAATGCCACCCTTGGCTTACCCTGGCAGATAGGCGCAGCGCAGACAAAGTACGCTTTCGTGGTGCGCCCATATCCCAGGCAGGCCTTCTTGGTGACACTGTCGGTGACTTTACCCAGGAGCTCTTCCCACGGCTCCAAAATGCTCTGCTGTCACATATGAAACCACTTCAGCACTGGCTTCACGATCGGGTCCCCAGATGGACATGGCGCACGGAGATCATCACCACGCTGTGTCGCCGCACCTTCAGTCCATAGATGGCCCTTGCCTTCTTCGGGTCTGGGTGCCCTTAGAACAAGTGTTCAGTCATATTGTCATTCTGACAGAGGTTTCCAGTATGGGCTGGTTTGTATTGAGCATGCAGCTGCAAGTTCGTAAACCAGACTTCGGTTGTGTTGGCATTTCAATTGCCTGGAGTTGCTGGCAGTGTTTCTCGCTCCCCACCGGTCCCTACTGGTACAGGAGGGGAAATACGTGTTGGTTAGAACGGCCAGCACGGCTGCGATATCGCACACCAACCGTTTGGGTGATTTAAAATTTTTACATTTTTGACTGGGTTCAACTGTCACACATTTCATCCACCTCATACAGACATATAAAACTTGCAACATATCAAACACTCAAAAATGGATTATTGCCACATGAGATTGAGTCCAAACATTGTGTCATAAAAATTAGGCCAGACAAAGAGACCTGCAACAAACAATAAATATGACAAAAAATGTCAATTACAAACAGTAAGAAAAAACTGCACAAAACTGTGCTCAAAAACTTCACATGTATAAACTTCCATCCATCCATATGCTGGAGAAATTTACAGGTCTGGGGTGTCATTGCCTCGTCAGGAATCACTGGTCTCGGCATCTTGTTGTGTTTCCACCTTGTTGGTCCCCACCTGTTAATAACACAACACTTAGTCTGTTCATATCTAAACTTTTTCATGATAAATATCTTTTTGGAGATCTCAACAAATCTCAAAAATTGAATATCATGAACAAGTTCTATATTTTTTTTACAATTAATTTTAAAAAAGGAAACTTTCTTAGATTCTAGATTCATTGCACAAAAAATTTAAATATTTCTAAAGAGTTTTTGTCTGTTTGTTTGTTTCACTTCTGGTGGCTACAATTGACAGCTTATGAAAATTAAAAATTCAGTTTCTCAAAAACCTAGAATATTTTTTCAAGCATCAATAAAAAAATTATTTGCAATATTGACGACATTGTTTAAGATCTTTGGTTGTATTATTTTACCCCACAGAGAGCGGGGATGGCAGCATGCCAAACCTTCAGTGTGGAGGGTGACAGCCTGCACACCAGTTATCCTGAAGGAAGAAAACACAACACTAATCTGGCATGTCCGGGTTCTTCTCAGAGAGAAGAGCTCCACACAACGAATAGACTCCACTACAGGGCATAGGCTAGCTTATACAGGGTGCTCTAGCCTGAGACCTAAGTCCACGACGCTCTATCTAGAAACCCTCCATGGGGGTTCCAGAAGGGTGCGCGGGTGCCAGAGGGTGCCCGTCCCAGAAAAAAGGAGTGCTTCTTCTGGGGAATTCGTCAGGGAGGGTCATCACGAGGAGTGTGAGTCTGGAAACTCGGGTCCGGTTGGGCCAAGGAGGCGCAACGGGCAAGACCCGCTCCTCGTCTCCCCGACCTTGCACAGAGTCTGTGCGTGCAGGCTCACTGGGGAAAAACACATATTGCATAAACCCGGGGCCAGCTGAGAGCCAGAGCATCCGGGCACAGCAGGGAAAGCAGCTGGCGAAGGGCCGCTCGGGAGAAGCGGCAGGATGACCTGGGCTTCTCTGAAGCGTGCCCATAACAGCTGGACTGTGCCAGGGTGGAGTCTCCATTCTCCCAGAAACGTAACTGTCGTGAGAGCATGTAAGCTGGCACGGTAGAGCTCGTACGGGATATGAACGGCGCACAGCTATTAAGCCGCATGACTCTGGAGGAGCAGATGGCGAGCAAGCTGAGACATGCGGCCGTGCTGGCCATCCTAACCAACACGTGTGTCCCCTCCCGTACCGGTAGGATCCGGCAGAGAGCGAGAAACACTGCCAACAACTACAGGCAATTGAATGCCAACACAACCGAAGTCCGATTTACGAACCTGCAGCTGCATGCTCGATACACACAGCCCACCAGCCCGTACTGGAAGCATCCGTCAGAATGACAGCATGACTGGACACTTGTTCTAAGGGCACCCAGGCCCGTAGAAGGCAAGGTCCATCCAGGGGCTGAAGGTGCGGCGACACAGCGTGGTAATGGACACCCGATGCGTCTCCGTGCGCCATGCCCATCTGGGGAGCCGATCGCGAAGCCAGCGCTGAAGTGGTCTCATATGAACAATTGAGCGGCGTGATAGCGGCTACAAATGTCATATGCCCCAGCAGCCTCTGAAAAACTTCAGTGAGACCATTATAACTGCCGAATTAAACGGACAGAGCAGCACTAGCCCGGCGCGCTAAAAGCGCACCGTGATAGAGATCGGGTCCAGCACCAACCCGAGATGAGAGAAGCTCTGCCCGGGGGAGAGCTTGCTCATTCTCGGTTGAACCGAAACCCCAACAGGTCGAGGTGCCGGAGCACCAGGTCCCTATGTATAATCGACTAATTCAAAGGTCTGAAAAAAAAAATTGAACCCAGTCAATGAATAATCAAAAATGCCGATGCGTGTGCGCTGAAGAGGCACAGGGCATCCTCCACGCATGGAATAGGGAGAGCCCAAAGGGGAGGACCATTTACTGCCATGCTCGGCCCCCGTCGCACACCAGTAAAAACACGGTTATAAGGAGGGAGAGAGCGAGACATGGAGAGAGCGAGACATGGAGTGAGTGTCCTTCAGGTCTCAGGACGGATGCACTGGGGGATGCGTTTCTGCATGAGCATCTTGATCAGCATCCTGAACAGATGACAGATCAAAACGCGCAGATAGGATTGGTATAACCCACCGCTCTCTGGGTACGATGAAGTGGGGGCGTGAACCCACTCTTCATCTCGGCTGGAGGGACCGGCAAGATTGTATCCTTCGCCAGAAGGATAACAATCTTCTCACGCGAGACATAGCGTTGACCGCTTAAATACACACCCGTGAACTTGAGAGGCCAACAGCGAATTGAAACGCATAGCCGAGTCTGACTGTCCGTGTGAGCTACTACGACGGGCTGAGCAGCGCTAAACAGGCTGACAGAGTCCGAACGAGCAGCATCACCGAAAACGATCGCTGACGTACCCGTGGAGGGGCAGCTTCGGGATGGGGAGTGCCCACCCCGGAAAGCGGAGCGTCCCGAGGAAAAACTGAAAATAAGAGATTAGATTGACTCTTACCTTCTTCCCAGGATCCCCCGGAGAGGCTGGAAGTGCGAGAAAGGAGCTCATCCTCTGGCGCCCTCAAAGCCTGTGGTGAAGTGCACCAAAGCTGAGAGCTGGAAGGCAGCACGTCCCATGCTGGCAGCAATTGGGCTTCCACACCCAGAGGGAGGAAAAGCCGTTCTTTTCGCTACATTCATTTGCAGGGGATCCCCGGCCCTCCACCGGGGAAAGAACGGTTCTGCTCCTCTCCAAGCGGCCCGCCTTAGGTTCGCTTCGCGGTCCGATTACCGGACTTTACGGCTACCTATGATGGGAGGGTCAACTTCCTGTGGGGGATCTCGGCGCGTTCACCGTTAGCGGCCTCCGTCAGTTCAGAAACATCTCGGACCCTCACTCCAGGTAGGTACTGATCTTTCCATCATCGATCCACAGTGCACACTTGGGATCCTGTATCCCACAGTGCCTCTGTTTTGTGTCCGTTAAGATAACAGGTTACTAAACATTGTTTACCGACCAGAGAAGTCACAGGCGAATGTTTATTGACTTGACACTCAGAAATGAAATCACACTCAAAAGGGGTGACCTCTGGCTGTAATTTAACAGTTTAATTTTTTTTGTGTGTAGGGGACGGTTTCACTTGCTGGGTCACTCCCTGTCCCGCGGTGGCAACCCGTCCCCGTTTAACTGAACCCTACTCTGTGTTTAACGACCTCTCTCTTTGCAGCCTGCCAGGAAATGTTCATTGCTTCCACAGTGGTAACAATGAGTGCACAGTTCAGTTGATCTCGCTTGCTGACAATGGAAACACTGCCTTGGCCTTGAGGGATGTGGCTGTTGATGCAGCTGGAAATATTGTGACTGGGGCGTTGTCAGGTATGGTTGTGACTCTGCTTGAAACTGTTGTGGATAGAAGCCTTGAGCTGCATAAAGAGATGAAGGGGTTGGTTGGACATACTGTGCTGGCATTGAACTCGCTTGTCATTGATACGATTGTGGTGTGAAATGAAAAGCTTGAAATGGATGCTGTTGCTGTTCACTTCTCTCTGGCCTCCATACCTGATTTTGCAGCGCCTGATTCCCTTCTGAGGTGGACTGGTGGACTGCTCTTAGAGGTGGGACATAACTGTTGACCATAGCGCATTGTTGCTGCAGAGTTAAGGGTTGCTGCATTGATTCATTTATCTGCATGACTTCTTCACTCAAACTTCTTAACTGTGACATCAAATAAATTTTTGGCTGCTTTTGTTTGTTCTTTGACTGCGGGGCTGGTTCACTTGACTGAGTGGCATTCACACTGGCACTTCGTTCACTTTTTCTTTTACTCTGTCTCTCAGCCTCGTGGGAGCATGCTACATTCAACTTCTCCAACAGCGTCTCATCTGTAACTGTGATGTCTGTCAGATACGGTTGGAGATCACCCTGAATACGATCATTCTGCAAACCTAAAAAAAAAAAAACGAGTGCTGGGTCATACTTCAAACCTGACTCATCTTCTTGTGATGCAAACAGAATTTTCTGCCTCAAGTCAAGCACTCATATGAGGAAACTTTGAGGTGTTTCTTTTGGACACTGTGATTCTGCAGTCAGTTGTTTATATAACTCCGTTGAATTATTTTCTTGGTAATGGGAACGGAGAATTCGTCTTAACATCGGTAGAGTCAAATCTGTTTTTCCTTCCAGGTAGCTGCGTAATTGAAGACCTGGCGTAATAGCCCGAATAACTGCGTCAACAATTTCTTGTTCTTGGTAACACTTATTCAGTCCACTTTCAATTTGACGCGCCAGACTCGAAAAGGTTCATCTATCCCTTTGGCCCGGCTCTCCAATAAACCCTGAAATCTTAAACTCCCGGTGCCAAACAGCTGGTATCATTTGTCCCTGTGGGGGTAGCAACGAGTTAATTGCTACACTGTCTGCTGATGCGGGTCCCAATCTAGTGCTCTGTGATGTAGGAAAGTTTGTTTGTGCTGAATTAGCTGTGTGTTTAATTTCCCCTCTTTGTCTCTGGGCTGGATTTTCCTCATTTAAATCAGTTAGCATCATCTCGCTTAATTTCTCATTTATATTTAACAATTCCCTCATGCCTCCATCCTCAAGTTCCTCCAAGTCTTTTCGTAGCAGATAACTACTTAGCAGACTAACTAGGGAAAGGCGTGTGACCTTTGCGTCTATATGGATTTCAAGGGATTGAGCCAGTTCAATTAATTTTCCTCTGGTTAATGTACACAGTCTCTCACCAATCTCATTCCTGAAGGTTGTGCAAAGCCTCCATCTTTCCTACAATGTTTACAGTTTCGTGTGACTTATCTGACTTAAATCAGCTGCTTCTGGTGGTTATGGTACCCCGCGTGCATGCTACGTTCAATCAGTTCTGCCTGGTCACTTTACTCAACTGCTCCACATCTGGGTAGTTAAGAGATGGATGTCAATGGCCGTTCCTGATGATAACAAGGGATGACCCATCTGACACCAATCCCAGCAGTACCTCCAAAATTGTAATACTCCTGTAAAGAAGTTTATAAAGATGAATAAAGAAAAAAGAAAAAGGAGAGCTATACAAAGATGGCTTCTTCAATGGTGTATTCACTCTGAATTAATTTTTAAAAGCATATGACTATAACAAAAGCTTAACACATTACAGTATTATTCCTTCCCTGGAATGGCTAAATGTAACATGAATGAGTTCACACACTAATTTATAATAAAGGAAATAATTAAATACGATCAATGAGCTATTTAACAAACTCTCTCTCTATACAGTTCAACTGAAACACATTTTTTTAGAAACAGAAAAAGATATTGGAAATGCACACATAAGCGCCAAAAAGATATAGAACATCGTCATATGTATCCACTCTTACCAATGACATAAAAACTAGGTTCCCCTTCATACGGGAACTTCAACGTGCGTCTGTAGAACAGACTATGGGAGTGCGTCAGACGACCAATCACTCTGAAGAGTAAGAAAACGGGCCAATGAAATGCCAAATTGCATTGGCAGAGCTCTGCTCCACAGCTGGCAGCAATGAGCTATCAGCGCTATATAAGCTGCACGCTGTGGAGTGAGCCTCAGAATTTATTTGCTTCAGACCCTCTCACGAGACTGAAGACCTACTCTGCCAACCTGACTGTCAAAGTTTCAGTGTTCATCACCAGTGCGGGAGAAGACGCAACAACGGCGTTTGATCTGGGTTTCACGTCCCCTGGGCGTTTCACTGGTGTCCTAAAAGAGCAGTTTCACACTAAAAGAGCAGAATTCCCTAAGAGAGCACACGGTCGAACAACGCGTCTTTTTAAAGATGTCGTTCCGACCGTGCATTTCTGGATGCGGTGGTTTCCTCTCCCCGGATGACAGGCACGAGCATTGCGTCACATGTCTGGGGGTCCGGCATGTGGATGCGGTGCTCGCGGACAGTTGCTGCCCTCACTGCGAGGGCTTAACTGTTGCACAGCTAAGGTCGCGGCGCACCCTTGCATTAGGGTGCGTCACCCCTGCTGCTCCCCGCCATGCGGTTAGCACACGGGCAGACCTGAGGGTTACAGTGGGGGCTTATCCGTCGCCTTCGGGCCCACGGACCCCTCACTCCTCAGCTGGCTCTGTCCAAGCTTCGAGTGAGAACGCTGGTCCATCCCCCGGGATGGCCTCGCTTTCATTAGATGACACCGGGGACGTGATGTCCATCGCTGCATCGGAGGGCGGGCTAACATGCTCCGATGAAGATCCGGACCCTCTGCCACCCTCCGGGGTGGTCAGTGCGGCCTCGGATCTGGAGTTGGACATGTTAGCCGTGTTATTCCGGGCTGCTTCGGCCGTGGGTCTGGAGATGGCTTGTCCCCCAGCACCACGGCCGGACCGCTTAGATGGGTGTTACGTGGGGGCTAGAAGGGCAAGACCCTCCAAACCCCCCGTCCCTTTCTTCCCGGAGGTACACAGTGAGCTCACGCAGGCATGGAGGGCACCTTTCTCTGCCCGGTCCTCGTGCGCTCCCGCTCTCACCACCCTTGATAGTGGAGCAGCCAGGGGTTATGTGGCGATTCCCCAGGTGGAGCGCGCTATCGCGGTCAATCTTTGCCCGCGGGGCGCCTCCACCTGGAGAGGTCCACCCAGACTCCCTTCCAAAGCGTGTAGGTTATCTGAGTCCCTCGTGGCCAGAGCCTACACTGCTGCGGGACAGGCTGCATCCGCTCTGCACGCTATGGCCACCTATCAACGCTACCAAGCTGAGAAGTTGGCTGAGCTGCAGGAGGGTGGTTCTTCCCCGGGCTTAATGCATGAGCTCCGCACGGCAACCGATTATGCTCTCATGACCACCATGACCAGACGATGGCCACATTAGTGGTCCAGGAACGCCACCTCTGGCTAAACCTGGCCGATATGAGAGATGTTGACAAAGCTCGCTTTCTTAACGCTCCCATATCCCAGGCTGGCCTGTTCGGCGACACCGTCGGGGACTTTACCCAGGAGTTCTCGGCGGTGAAGGAGCAGTCCCAGGCGATGGGGGAGGTCATCTATCAGTGGACTTGGAAAACTGCTCTCCCCGCTGCCCCATCCACCTCGGCTGCCCCTCGCCGAGGGCGTCCACCCGCGGCTCCAAAACCTGCTCCGCTCCCGCTGCCCGCTCCACCGGCTAAGCAGCAATGCCGAGCCTCCCGCGGGATCGCGACGCCACCGCCCCAGGGCGCCGTTAAGTCCGGTAAACGGACCGCGAAGCGTCCCTGAGACGGGCCATCCGGAGAAGAGGGAACCTGCTCTTTCCTCGGTGGAGGGCCGAGGACACCTACAGTCAGCAAAGACTTTAAAAACACCACTGCTGGCCTCCGGGGTAGCGGTACCCACATTGTCAAAAAAAGAGCAAATTTTCCTCTCTCCGGATGTGCAAACCCGAGCCCTGCCAGTCTGGGACGCTCCGCCTTCCAGCTCGCAGCGCCGGGCCCCTTCGCCACAGGCTCACGGAGTGCAAGAGGACGGGTTCCTTTCTCTCACTCCAGCCTCATCGCGGGATCCAGGGAGGAAGGTAAGAGACTCTCTCTTATTTTCAGCTCTTCCTCGGGCCGCTCTTCTTGGCACGTCATTGATCAGTCCGATGGTGCCATTAGCGCGGGCTCTGCCAGCCTGGTTAGCGCTGCCCAGTCCGTCGCGGTGGCTCATGCGGACGATCAGACTCGGCTATGCGATTCATTTCGCTATCCGCCCTCCCAGGTTCACAGGTGTTCATACTACGAGGGTCTCCCCCGAGAGCGCCCCTGTCTTGCGAGAGGAGATTGCTGTCCTCCTGGCGAAGGATGCAATCGAGCAGGTCCCTCCAGCCGAGATGAAGGGTGGGTTTTACAGCCCGTACTTCATCGTGCCGAAAAAGAGCGGAGGGTTAAGACCAATCCTAGATCTGCGCAGACTGAACTGTCATTTACACAAAATGCCGTTCAGGATGCTCACGCAGAAGCGCATACTCCAGTGCGTCCGTCCTCGGGATTGGTTTGCAGCTATAGACCTGAAGGACGCGTATTTTCATGTCTCCATTCTTCCACGCCACCGTCCATTTCTCCGGTTTGCGTTCGAAGGACGAGCATGGCAGTACAAAGTCCTCCCCTTCGGGCTCTCTCTGTCTCCGCGGGTTTTCACCAAGATCGCGGAGGGTGCCATAGCGCCGCTTCGGCTTGCAGGCATCCGCATTCTCAATTATCTCGACGACTGGCTGATTCTAGCCTCGTCTCGCGATCAATTGATTATGCACAGGGACAGGGTGCTTCGGCACCTCGACCAGTTGTGGCTTCGGGTCAACCGAGAGAAGAGCAAACTTTGCCCAGTGCAGAGGATCTCTTTTCTCGGGCTGGAGCTGGACTCGATCGCTATGGTAGCGCGCCTCTCGGAGGAGCGCGCCAGGCTAGTGCTTTCCTGTCTGAGCACGCTCGACAGGAACATAGTGGTTCCACTGAAATATTTTCAGAGGCTCCTGGGGCATATGGCATCCGCAACCGCTGTTACGCTACTCAGTTTGCTTCATATGAGACCACTTCAGCGCTCGCTTCACGATCGAGTTCCCAGACGGGCATGGCGTGCGGGCGCGCACCGGGTGCTCATCACTCCGCTGTGTCACCGCACCTTCAGTCCCTGGACGGATCTTGCTTTTCTACGGGCCGGGGTGCCCCTAGGGCAAGTATCCAGGCATATTGTCGTATCGACAGATGCCTCCAGCATGGGCTGGGGGGCCGTGTGCAACGAGCACGCAGTTGCGGGTTCGTGGCGCGGACCCCGCCTGCGTTGGCATATCAACTGCCTAGAGCTGTTGGCAGTGTTTCTTGCTCTCTGCCGCTTTTTTACCGGTGTTAAAGCAGAAGCACGTGCTGGTCAGGACGGACAGCATGGCAACGGTAGCTTATATCAACCGTATGGGAGGTATACGTTCTCGTCGCATGTCTCAGCTCGCTCGCCGTCTGCTCCTCTGGAGTCATACGCGGCTGAGTTCGCTGCGTGCCATTCATATCCCGGGCGAGCTCAACCGTGCAGCCGATGTGCTCTCACGGCAGCAAACGCTCCGAGGAGAATGGAGACTCCACCCCGGTACGGTCCAGCTGATATGGGAGCGATTCGGGAAAGCCCAGGTCGACCTGTTTGCTTCTCTCGAAAGCACCCATTGCCAGTTGTTTTATTCCCTGACCGAGGCACCCCTCGGCACGGATGCACTGGCTCACAGCTGGCCACCGGGTATGCGCAAATATGCGTTTCCCCCAGTGAGCCTAATCGCACAGACTCTGTGCAAAGTCAGGGAGGACGAGGAGCAGGTTTTGTTTGTTGCGCCTCTCTGGCCCAACCGGACCTGGGTTCCCGAACTCACACTCCTCGCGACGGCCCCTCCCTGGCGCATTCCCCTGAGAGAGGACCTCCTCTCCCAGGGACGGGGCACCCATTGGCACCCGCGCCCAGATCTCTGGAACCTCCACGTGTGGTCCATAGACGGAGCGCGGAAGACTAAGGTGACTTACCGGCGGCGGTGGTTAACACCATCACTCAGGCTAGAGCACCCTCTACGAGGCATGCCTACGCCCTGAAGTGGAGTCTATTCACTGAGTGGTGCGCTTCTCATCAAGAAGACCCCCGGACTTGCCGGATTAGCGTTGTGTTATCCTTCCTTCAGGATAAGCTGGAGCGTAGGCTGTCACCCTCCACACTGAAGGTTTATGTAGCTGCCATCTCCGCTCATCATGATGCGGTGGATGGCAACACGTTAGGGAAGCATAACCTAATCATCCGATTCCTCAGAGGCGCGCGGCGATTAAATCCATCCCGCCCCCCTTTTGGGATCTCTCTGTAGTCCTGGCGGGTCTGCAGAGAGATCCATTCGAGCCACTCGATTCGGTATCGTTAAAACTTCTGTCAATGAAGACAGCTCTGCTGATCGCGTTGGCATCGTTCAAGAGAGTCGGGGATTTGGAGGCATTTTCGGTCAGCGAATCGTGCCTAGAATTCGGACCGGCTTACTCTCACGTTATCCTGAGACCCCGGCCCGGCTATGTGCCCAAGGTTCCTACCACCCCATTTAGAGATCAGGTGGTGAACCTGCAAGCGCTGCTTTCGGAGGAGGCAGACCCAGCCCACTCACTGCTTTGTCCTGTTCGCGCTTTGCGCCTTTACGTGGAACGAACGCAAAACTTAAGATCTTGTGAACAGCTCTTTATCTGTTATGGTGGTCGGCAGAAGGGAAGTGCCGTATCAAAACAGAGGTTGGCCCATTGGATAGCTGGATAGAGCACACTCTACTAGAAGTGTCGCCTCCTCCTGGGCATTAGCACGCGGCGCCTCTCTCACAGATATCTGTAGAGCTGCGGGCTGGGCGACACCTAACACATTCGCGAGATTCTATAATCTTCGAGTGGAGCCGGTTTCCACCCGATTACTGGGTAACCCCAGTCAATCGGAGGGAAACTAAGCTCGTTGTTAACAAACGCTTGCCGCGCCATGCTCCCTAACCCGGAGATACGTGCGCAGTTTTTATTCTACTAGTAAGTTTCCCACTTGGCGAACCCTAGAGAATTCCTCCGAGGCCCCCAGCACCCGACTCAGCGGAGGAGTCGGGCGCCTGGCTCAGTGTGATGTCTGTATGCCCATTTTGGTCTACCCACATGCTGAGGTTCGGTGCCAGCTTGGCGTGGTCCCCCCCCCCTGGGGTGACCCCATATGCTTATTTCAGCCATGGTGTGTTCCCCCTGACCAGGCGGACCCGTGTCTTCCCTACCCGCTAACCAGCTTATCATATGTAGTACTCCCCCTCATCAGGGCTAGTCCATATGCTCTATTACCATCAAGTCTCCCCTCTTGGGTAGCAGGTGGCTCCGCAGCGTCCTCCCCCTTCGGGGACTGGCACGCTTTCCCAACGTACTGTCGTAATTCTAAAATCCCTAGTCTATATTAGCTAGGTAAAAGCACATTTACGACCCCCGATCTAAATTATTATTCCCATGTAATGGTAATTAAGGGCCTAAGGGACGTTGGAAGGTTGCGCTCCTGGTGATGCTTGTGCGCTCACGCGATGCTTGGCAAACTTCACATCAGGAGGGTGACGGGCTTAGCTGCAGTGGCGCTTTCCATACAGTCTCCCATAGTCTGTTCTACAGACGCACGTTAAAGTTCCCGTATGAAGGGGAACGTCCTGGTTACGTCCGTAACTCACGTTCCCTGAGTAAGGGAACGGAGACGTGCGTCTCCACTGCCACAGCAGCTGAGTCTCCAGCTGATTAGCTGAGTGATCGGCTCTTCAGCAGGCAAATTCTGAGGCTCACTCCACAGCGTGCAGCTTATATAGCGCTGATAGCTCATTGCTGCCAGCTGTGGAGCAGAGCTCTGCCAATGCAATTTGGCATTTCATTGGCCCGTTTTCTTACTCTTCAGAGTGATTGGTCATCTGACGCACTCCCATAGTCTGTTCTACAGACGCACGTCTCCGTTCCCTTATTCGGGGAACGTGGGTTACGGACGTAACCAGGACGATATCAAACATGTGTTAATCCCTACAAACTGCTTAATACCCAGTATCTGATATACTTCATTAAATAAAGGCATATACAGGGTTAATTTGTTTAACCATAATTTATAACTCAGGCACAATATGACTAAATTATCTACAAATACGCGTTTAGAAAAACTCATAAACATGTAACAACATCACGAACTTATACACACAAACAGCGTCGACATACGGTACTAACATTTGATCACATGTAGCGGCTATCGCGCTAATTGCAAGGCACTCATGTTAACACGCACAAACCTGCTAACCTCGTGGCACACTATAAGCAAGCAAAACATACGCATTTAACACATAAATCATCAGTATCACCCTACACAGTGTTTATACATAAACGGAAGAATGTTATGTGCAACTTAGTTTACATTTACCTGTAAAGAAGTTTGTAAAGATGAATAAAGAAAAATGAAAAAGGAGAGCGATGCAAAGATGGCTTCTTCAATGGTGTATTTACTCTGAATGAAGCACCTCCCGGCTTCTCACTGAAGTGTACAGTGACGTCATGATGCAGACATTGCAATCAAAAATAATCAATTCAATAAATGCGCAGAGCACCTTTCTTTACGTATAAATATGCAACCAAACACCTTTCACCAATATTGTAGGAATAACAATTTTATAAAATAAATCCCAATAAAAAAATGTACCCCTAACAGGAATGACATCTGTTCAACCATTCAATTTATCACATCTGCAGACCCAAACTTTTAATCATATAAATTTTATTCTGTTCCTTGTATTATTCTGTTTTTATTATTCTGAGTTTTATTATTTTATTTTTATTCAAACTACTAAAAATGTTAATCAAAGTCACTTTTTAAAATTTTCCTCGATCAAATCTGTCTGTGCAGAAATCAAGTTCATATAATGCTTTTAAAAAGTGTAAATAAATGTAAATTTATGTACTTATTGCCATACTTTTGCCTTCGTTCTAAACACAGGTTTGCACTGCTTATGGAAATATATTCATTCACATATGTGCGTCAATCACTCGTTCTTTAATCAATATGAACTCTGTCATGTTTAGAGGGTCTTAATGAGATGCTGTGTCAAACTGTTATTACTGTAAGTCAAATAACACTATGATTTAACATGCGTACACTGAGCTATGCTTACAGTACATGTGAAACAAGTTTAACTATCAGTACAGCCCAATTTTTTAAATAAGACAGTATGGGGAAGGTCTGCAAACCGGGACTAAAACTCAGGATAAATTGGCCATTGTTTTATAGTCGAGCAGAGCTAGAAAATCAACAAACTAATGAAGACAGCAAAATCAACAGATGCCTTTATTTGTGTTTTTTTTTAAATTATAAAAATATATCTACAATTATATTTTAAACAAGTACAAAAAATATTCTTGTTTACAGACATTGGACAAGGATGAATCTTTCTACTGTGCATGTAGTGCACTTGCATCCAAAGACTCGAAAATAGTGTACAGTGCTTTCAAAGACTTTAATTAACCCAATATTTGGTCAAATATGGACAAACCCAATGTTGGGTTAATAATTTTATTAAATAAAAATGACATTTTTCAACCCAACTGTTTTTTTATATTTGACCCAGCCTTCGGTTAAAACAACCCAGCATTTTAACAGTGTACATATAGAATGGTAACAATAAATAAATAGTAACACTTTGGATTACAACCTGCAAACAACATTTTGTTTGTGATTACTGTACAAATATATATGTTTCTATGTCGCTATGGTGAAAATGTATTTGTTTTCACCAGGTTTTTTAGATGTTAGTATCATCAGAATGTTAGTCTTAAGGATGTCTATAAGCTAGTGTGCTCTGAAACAGTGACAAAAAATTTATGTCCAAAACTTGCAGTTTGTCACTTATAAATCCATAAATGGATCAACGAGTTTTTCATGCCACCTCATACTTCAGTTTCTCATCAAAAATTGATCAATCAAATCCTCTCTAGTGTCCGACATGCCTAGTGTCAAAATGGTTCTCATTTGCTTTTCATTTGATGCACTTGAGCTCAACCACTCTCACTGGCAGAGCTGTGATAAAAACAAAACACTATTGGCTGCTTTTTTAAACTCCCTTTTCATGTTTCAGTTAAGATTATGTCAAACATCGAATAAAAATGCACATTTCAAACCACTTCACTGGACTTAAATGTTCTATTTGTGGTCTGTAAACTTAAATAGTACTTGTTACTCTCTTGTTTCTGTAAACCTTAATTTTTTTTTTAGCCTTATACACATGCATATTATAGGTACACTGTTATTACAAAAAAGTACAATAAAAATTTTGGACTATAACCTAAACCAGTACGCAACAAACTACCAAAAACGGCAAAAACAAAACATGGTGACTAGCACACATGTGAAAGCATGAAAATATGTTTAGGAGTTGTTTTATTGCTCATAAATTGTGGACAGAAAAAGCAAATATGCAAAAAAAAAAAAAAGTAATTTTAGCCTTTAGTGTTCAGTCATCCCAGATTACAGTATGTGTTCACACAAGTTACAAACTCTTATCAGTGTATAACTCTTATCAGGTTTCACAGACTCTCTGTGGACTAAATTCAGCCTTTTGTTGTGTGAACGCAGCTCTCGCATATGAATGTTTCACATCTCTTTAAATGTCTTTTGGCAAACTATGTAGTTGTTATATCAGCACAGCTGTTTGTCCGCGCTTGATAAATGACACCCAATTAATTCAGCCGAACAAAACACATTGTCTGGAGGATAATTTCATTGATAAATATTCGTTCAGCATTTCTAACAGTATTCCTTGTCAAGATTCCATTGTGATATCCCTTACAGCTTCTGCAATGTAATCTGCTTTTTTTTTTTTTTTTTGTGAAGTGAAAAACCAATTTAGAATCAGCAGTCTCTATGAGTGTCTGTATGACCCATAACCCTGACTCATCTCGCAAAGGATGATGAGAGGTTTGCTCTCTAAGAAAAACGTGTGGCCCATAGTTTCTAACAATAAAACACACACATTGAATTATTTAGTCAATAAAAAATGTGATATTTCTGGGGTGTTTGTTTTATGAAAGTGATTCCCAAAGGGATGGTCATAATCAACAGGTGGATGCATATAATATAAAATTCAAATATGTAATCATGCTTAATAAGCATAATTACATAAATAGAGACTTTTTGTCTAAAAGTGACCATTTGTCTTATATTTTTGCACATATTCATTTGTCATTTGGTAAAAGCAGCCAGATGGATTTCCAATATAAACAAGTTCTGTGAAATTATCACAACTGTAGTAGAAAATACAATGCACGTGTTATTATTTATGTGTTTTAGTGCACTTATAAAAGTAATGGGAACATGCTAGTAATATGATAATAGCAAATTATTGGGAGGAAATTGTCAGATTAAAATATAATGATTATATATTAACATTATAGATGATGATTCTTATGTTGTCTAAACAAATAATACAAAATAAATAAATATATATAAAATTGTGGGGTCTTATTTTTTGCACAATTATGTAGCTGTTATAGCCATGATTGCAAAATTAATCAAAATATATACAATAACAAAATACTATTATCTGTAATTGAATGACCCTGTAGGATCTAATATTCTATATTGGCTGTTTTTTTTGTTTGTTTGTTTGTTTGTTTGTTTGTTTGTTTGTTTGTTTGTTT
>CAIGQV010016735.1:21433183-21456403 GCA_903798115.1 Danio jaintianensis
GTCAGCAGACTATCTAAAGGGGGACCATCAAAATAAAGTGTTACCAAGAACTCTTCTGTGTTTTGTCATTTTGATAAAACAACAATGTTAGAAAACATTATACATACATGTAAAAAAAAAAAAAGTAATGGTATTAACGGTATATTGGTTTGGTTTTAACAAACCAAAGTATCAGAAACATCAAAAATTAAAAATGGTCAAAATGACCACCTTAGTAGTTCAAACTAAGAATCACTCTTTTTAATGCAAAACAGTGGGAAAGTGTTTGTTTGACATTGTAGATTAAGTGATGTTTGAATTATGTGAAATAAATGATCTGTGATTAATCTTGCATGCTGTATGAAGTGTTTGGAGAAACATTTAGACACACATGGTTATGAAGGGATTGCAAATGGCAGGATACAACCCTAATTCCCACATTACACATCTAATCATGTGTTCTCTGTTACTACAGCAAGAAAGGACACTCCACCAGTTTTATTTCAGCCTTTCTTGCAGCATTTGCTTAAATAATTTTGCATTTGAAACTTTAATTAGACCTTTACTCTTTCCTGCCAGGACCATACTCGACAACGGCAAAGAACAAAAAATAATATAACTCGTTACAGTGGTCTTCCAGACTCCCCTCTGTATTTTGAGTGAATGACAAGTACAGTAATTTTAGTTCATCAAAAGCTGTATTTATATCCCCCCAATAATTTACTAAAAGGCCTATTTGGCAACTAGCTTTGTAGCAAACACACACCGCATGTGCAATGACATCAATTTGGATCAGACGGGCACACAAATAAAGCAAAACTGCCATATGTGGGTGGATGCTAAGAAGCCAATGCTGTTTGTTAGAGAGGGCGATTCTTTTCTTCTTCTTCTTTTGCCATTTGTTTGATGTTGATCAGTTTACTTTGAAAGACCAGAGATGCAGACACAGCTGTAAACTTTAGGAAAAAAATAATAGATGATCAAAGCCATCTAGGCTGCCCAACACAGCAAACATTCATTTTCCATGTCTGTGCTTGTGTACAGTTCTATGGATTGCTAAGTATTTATTTTTCATGTCTCCTTTATAAGATGAACTGTGGGAATTCAAATCTCATGCATATAATTTACCTCTGTAAGAAACCCTAATTTAATAACCACTAATAAGTGTTGTAAACATATGCTTATGTAAACTAGCAGTATTAAAGTATAAAATACAACCACAATTCTCAAAAAAAGTTAGGGTATTTTGGTAAATGCAGTAAAAGAGAGAATCTGGAATCTTGAACTTTTAATAAATTAACAAAGAAACAAAAAACAGTGATGGTTGCAGCTGGAAGGGCATCCGCTGTGTAAAACATAGGATAAGTTGGCAGTTCATACCGCTGTGGCGACCCCAGATTAATAAAGGGACTAAGCCGAAAAGAAAATGAATGAATGAATGAATGTTTTTGTCTTACCCGCTTTCTGAAACCGTTCCTCACCAGACTCAAACCCCATCGTCATGGTCAACTCCTCTCTGCGTCTCAAGTCCATCGACGTACATGGCAGGCTAACTGGACAAACTGGTAACAGCGGGAAAGCCTCCACAAGGAGGTAAGCGGTCAGCTGGTAAGCACGTAAAGAAACGGTGTCATACCGCCCTGTAGCGTTTGTTTTAAAAATTAAATGCAGCCATACGTACTTCTGGCTAAATAATTCGCGATCTCCAGAAATGTATATAGGGCTACGTTTTCAGAATGAGCCTCTGTTCCAACGTACTATAAATTCACAAGATTCACCATAAGATGTACATGAACATTCTACTGTGGGTGGTCTGAGATCTGGAGGAGGTGAAAGGATGGGTGATAAAGACAGTTGTACAATTGGATTCTTGCCAATCTTCTTCTCAGATTAGAAAGTTTATTGTTTTATTGCATAGTATCTGTTTTGTGAATTCTTGAGTTCAGAAAAAACACGTTCTCAGAATTTTATTGCATTTTACAAAATGTTCTGACTTTTTCACAACCGGTGTTGCAATACAAAGTACCAGAAAGTATAAGACGTTCCATTCAGTACATTTCTGACAGATAAGATAAAAGCCAATATCCACTGGTCTAAATGCATTTGTCTGGGTAAGACATTAAATATCATTAAGAGAGAACCACTAAGTCACTTAACAGTCTGGGCAAGTACACAAACGCATTATCTACTTTGGTTTTCAATTTGTGCTTGGTGTGCATCGTAAGCAAAGAGCTCATAAAGTACAGTGAGATGAAAAAAATTGTAGTCATCTGAACAAGTTCAAGTGGAAGAACTTCACATTTGTCCTTGTTTGTCCCTTATAGATGTGAAGCGGGCAGAACTTAAAGCCAATAATATTGCGGAGCATAACTTCCGAATTAGACTTAATTCCTCTGGGTACAGCAAACCCTTATGGTTTAACGGGAATATTTGCTGCTTTGCCAGACAAGTTCTCTGAAATCTTAGCCTGGTGCGGGTAATATAGCACAGGAGAGGAGAAGGGCCAGAGGAGTGTTTTCCCAGCTTCATCTCCTCGCTTACTCTCTTTGACCTTTCTTTCTTTTTCTCTGGGGAGTCACTAAATTCTCTCATCTCAAGCAAATCACAGGCCCCTGATTGCGTCTATCACAGAAATTGCGCTGAACCAGACCAGTGCTCTCTGACACCGGCCACTGTGAGGAAGGCCATGACTGAGCAGGCTGCCATCAATATCGGCATCTTTAACCATCAGTCAATGAAACATATGGGTCAAGTGCTAAGTAGTGTCTGGAATCTGCTAAAGATGGAGCTCTTTGTAACATCTTAGTCATTATTCAGTTTCTGTTAAGGATGTTGCTGTTAACTAGAAGCTCATGTAAATACATATGCCACTGTCCTGAACTTTCTTTTATGATCCGACTGTCTTATGGGACCACTTGATAATAATTAAAAATGCCATAGAATAGCATAGCCATAGAATAGTTATAGGTGAAAAGTAAATTTTCAGTTCATGGACATACATTGTTTCCTCATTCTCATGTAAACACTGTGAGTGTAAAACCTCAGTGAAAAACAGGCAAATCGGAACAAAACACAGGCTCTGATGTCATTAATATTCACGTCCCAAGCAGCATTTGATTGGCCACAATGTGTCCTAGTGAGATTACAACAATGATTATTTTTCCCTTATTTTTCAGTTGATCTATAAGTTTGTATTATACTTACTTTGTATGTGGGACTCTTATTTTAAAAATAAGGCCGGCGTTATAGAGCTCGCAGGTAATGCAAGCAAGCACGAAGCATCTCATCACAACTCATCTCAGAATGCAAAATTCAGGAAGAGGCATATGGTCGGTTTAACTGTATCTTTTTTAGTTGAACGTGTATATTGTAAAATTTTCAGCGTGTGTTTTCAATGAGTCAACAAACACGTGTATGTTTGTAATGAGGCAACAGACAAATGTAGACTGCTGAAAATGAGTGTTAATGCATGTTTATACAATACATCATGTCATATCGCTATGCTTTTTCTGTAGTAAAAGAATGCCAATGAACTTAAAAAAATTACCTGTTTATGCAGATGTTGATCATTTCTGCCTGTGTTTTACGATAAAACCACAAAATACATCTCAAAATGCATCTTTGTCTGCCCCTTTTGTCAGGTGTAATTATAATTTAGCCTATTTTTATACTATATGCAAATTATGCAACAATAAAGATTGTTCACTCACCCCTTCTAGCCAAAAATAACTTCTCTGACACTTCAGTTGAATTTATTGTAATTTAACACAAAATCTACTCAGTTAAAATAATTAGGCATCATAGTTAAGCGCCATTAAGCATAATAGTTAAGCGTCAGGCACATGAGCTGCGAAGCTCAGAGCACAGCTCATTAATATTCAAGTTCCTTCCAAATATGGTCAAAACCAACCATATCATATTAGGGCCAATTGCTAGGGTTAGTAATGGACTTGTAAAACCTTTGGAGAATTTTTTCACTTATCTAAGCCACATACAGTACCTTCTATTTACATATCAGAGAACTATTTAATATATTGTATCAAGGAATTCTATAGCACCTTTAATGAACATTTGGTGGTAAACTTTGACATACTGTATTGCTACTCTAGCAATTTAAATTTTGAAGAATGGATTTTTATAAAGGGATAGTTCTTAATCAATTAATGAACCAACCAACCAACCGAACAACCAATCAATTAATGATTCAGACTTTTTTATGTTTTCAGACTTATGGTTGTATGTTTGTGGGTGTCAAGCTCATGAAACTGGGTTATCACAGTTACTGTATGTTGCCCTTTTGTTTCTTTTGAGCCCTCACTTTTTAATGATATTAGCTGTTATAGCACCCTAAGCTGCAATGCAGGGAATGGAATATGTACCTGTAATACCATATGAATTATAGTCTGGCAATAGAAAGCAATGACACATTAAATAAAAATCCTGGCAATAACACACTCACTCACTTTCCTTCAGCTTATTCCCTGCATTATCAGGTGTCATCACAGCAGAATGAACTGCCAATTACTTTGGCAATTATTTTACACAGCAGATGCCCTTCCAACTGCAACTTGTACACTAACTTGTTAACCCTCAGTGCTGGGAAACACCCACATACTCTTCCATGTCTTTGGATGTGGGGAAACCAGAGCACCCCAGGAATGCAAACACGACCAGAACATGCAAACTCCACAAAGAAAGGCCTCCTGGTCCAGCCGGGACTTAAACTAACGACCTTCTTAGCACTTTGCACTCCTGGAAATAACAATAAGGTGATAATTATTTGCATGCTAAGGCTGATATCTGTTAAATGGCTATTAAAATAGTACACTATTTCCTAAACAAACATACAACACTAACCACAACAACGAAAAATGTTTAAATGCCAAGTGAAGACATTTGATTTGGGGATTTGTGCATTTAGCATGTGTTATGAAATATCTAACATTATCTGAAACAAAAAGTTTAAAAAGTCACTAAGTAACTAAAACATCTCTAAATAAAACATATCTAAAGGCTTGTGTAACTAGAACCAACATAAAAAAAATACTGTACAAGCCTATCTTATATCTTATAAAGTAAGCATAAAGTATAAAGTTAAAGTATAAAGTAAGTATATATAAGCATAAAGTTTAAAATGTAATAATTGTAATATGATAATAGTTGGGAGGCACGGTGGCGTGTATGTTTAGAGAGAGAGAGAGAGAGAGAGAGAGAGAGAGAGAGAGAGAGAGAGAAAATAACAGCAGAAAAAAAATAGAAAAATTATCAAATCCTTCTCAGAATACTTTTTCGGCTGACAAAAAGCATTCTGCTGAACAATGAAACAGTTATAAAACTGTAAAAACATTGACTGCCAATCTAAATCCATCCTGTTTAAAAGAGCTAACATAATTAAAATTATTAGGATTTTTTATTGTGTGAACTCGGCTTTAGATTTCATACTTGCTTTGTCTGGTGGCATAAAGATGGTTCAAGAGCAAACTTTAAATATATATTTCACGTCAGCAGAAATAGGTGCACACACAATCATGAAAGATGTATGACTAACATTTAAATGTACTGGCTGTTTATTCACCCTTTACACACACCTAGAGGGAAGCAGTCAACCTATTTTTTTTCCATAATGAAGAGAAATACCAGCATTTGCACATTTCACTAGTAGTAACACAACTGGCATTGTACCAGTTCTATACATGAGGGGAAAAAACGGACTATTTTGAAGAGGAATCTTTTTCAATTTCTGTACCACTCTGCGGGAGGAGTGGGAGTGAGAATTCACAGGAACAATAGAGAGGTGCATATAATTTGGCTCTACACGTGAAAAAGCAGAAAGATCTGGATGCTAGAGAATTATATAGTTTGTGCTAGAAAATGTGTTACAATACAGAGTAGGTGAATGCTTTCTTATAGTGCTTGTCAATATGTGTAGTGAACTGAATGCTACTATAAGGAGAGAATGCTCAGCATCAGCTCAACAGCCTCTCTTTTTTGTTGATTTAGTAAGTGCCTTACAATTGATATGAGGCAAGACAGAGTACTAGACATAAAAATGGCTCTGTCTGGCTGATGACTGGACAGTAACACCATTTGCACAGAGGGAACATTAGGATGTGTGAGGCTCAGGGCATGGAAAGAAACGCTGCATATATGAAGTCTCTTTCAAACATTTCTTTCACTCTTTGAGAAAATAATAGTGAGTTCTCATGTTCTCTTGACCGCTTTACCAAGTCAAAATGATTGTTGACAAGACTGTATGGGGTCTTGGTGGGTTTTTATATATTTATATATTACATTTTTTATTTTATTTTGTGGAACTGTGCTTATGAGAAAGTACCTATTTGTAAAAATCTCCCTTCCTTCCTTTTTTTTCCTGGTTCAGTTTTTATTTAGTTATTTTATTGCCATTGATGGCTCCATGATGAACATTTAACACCCATGGATTTATTATTATTATTATTTTACAGTGTAAAAAGATACTTTAGAACACAAAAATATTTTACATTATGAATAAATTGTTGTTTGAACAACTTTTCACTAAAAGTTGGTTTTAGGGGAACCAAAAACAGTTCTTCTAAGACACCACTGTTAAACACCCTGGAAAAGACACAAGGATTCAGTTACCCTTCAAAACAACATAAGCTGGTCTTTCCATCAGGGTTAATTTTGATATTCATTTAGCTATTAAATTAAAGTTGTTGGACCTGGCCTTTTAAGCTTTGTGAGCAAAGATTTGTAAGATTTATGTGTACATTTTCTGAAGCTATTTATAGATTAGAGAAGCTGACAGAGGTTGTGAGACATGCGGATTAAAAAGGTTAGATAAGGAGAACCAAGGGAGTTGAGAGCAAATCCATGTTTAACTGCAACAATGACAAAGATAAACAAAAAAAAAAGATTTACATGTGTGGGTTATTGCTGTTTCCAGTTCCAGTTTCTGTTCAATAGTTTTCTCAGTTCCTTATTGTACTTATGTTCCTCAATACCAATATCAATATTCTTACTCTGTAAATTTTTTTCCACTGCATTTTAGTTTAGCTTTTTACATTCGTTCTGCTATAATTACATTTTAAAGGTATTTGTGCATTAGTGTAACTAGTAATTTATAGTGGATGTTTTCCCCCTCATTTTCTTTCTGTTAACCCATTACTATGGGTTTGCCAAAAAATAAAACAAACATGGTTAAAATAAATCAACATGGTATGGTTTTACTATACCCTTAAACTTTTTAAATATATATAAACTGTGGTTACACAAGTCATGATCAATGACAAAAATAAAAAACAGATGTCACTACACTTTTACTATAATGAAAACATGGACATTTTTTCCAGAGGGAATTTAGGCTAGGTAATAAAGTACCATATTTATAATTAGTGAAATTAAGTAAATGAACATTATTAATATCAAACTTAAATTAACTACACAAATAGGTTAATTCGGAATACATATATAGCTATTCATTATGAAGGAAAGTGTACCATGCGTTCTGTTTGTTAGCGAGACTGTTAAAAGACAGTGCTTATTTGTTCAGAATCGCGTGCACGTTTTGAAACGTAACCATGCGCACTTCCTCCACTGTTGTACATATGACAGTGACACTGGACACGCATTTCTTGAAAAGGGCAATAGACACATTGGAGGTGGAAGTGGTGTGAAAGAGGAGGGACTTGAGACTTCAGTTTGCGTTTCACTGTGGGAACTGAAGGGCGCTCGTGCTCGGTTCTGCCGGACTGACCGTTGAGCCACGGAACTGGTCGCGCGCTCGTCACGCGCGATTATAGTTTGCGCTGACAGCACCGTCACCCGTTAAACTCCCACAACTGTGCCCACCGTGGACATTCCGTAAACCCGGTAAAGCTTAGAAGTTGCTAAAGCTCTTCCATGCAAGGATGTGAATTTCCACAGGAGGATTTAAAGTCGTGCCATGGTTTTGACCCGCGCGCTCCTCACAGAAATGGTGAGTGATTCATTCATCATTAACGCGCTTTATAATTGCCCTGAAATGCTGAAAACTATTCATTAGTCTACGGTGTTTCTCATCCAAAGATGAATAAACTGAAATGTTTGGACGGCTATGAATCACACGGTGCTTAAAAGTGCCCTTATATGGGAGTTATATATTAAATTATGTGCTCATTTGTCAAGACGGTCTTTTAAAGTCTTTTCTGAATCGAAATGCATAATACCGACACACATAATATCCGTCATAAATCATAATGCTCAACGAGACTACTTTCTCACATTTATCAGTTTCAGTTCTTAAGATATGAAGCGTATATCCCTCATGTTTTAATTCAGGCGTTTCATTCATCAATATTCTATTCAGAAACAACTTTCACAGTCAGACGGAAGGCGTTTTATATTTTTTTATTTTTTTAATGTTCAATTTTACAAGAAATTTTATTTCAACAAGTGGCTTAGAACTGACACAGCCTCTTTTAGTGCTTCCCAGGGTCTTTGACGATCATTTATTATTCATAAATACAAATGTCATAGACATTCTTCATATTTGATATAGCGTTATGCAATCTAAACAAACTGTCACTGAGGACAGAGTGGATTCTGTGTACCTTGGCCAAAGGTGCAAAAAACACCTTGACTGACCCAGTTGATGTGCTTGAAATGTGGATTAATTAAAACTTTCATTAAATATTGATGCATTGTGATATTTAAATATTAAGAGGCTGTAATGATACAACAGACATTTAAAACAGAACCTCATATTATCATTCAGTTAATACTGTTTTTATCTGAAGGCCGCTGAAGCTTTTACATAGTGAGATCTGTTTTTAAAAATCTGTTTCAATTTGCATCTTTCTGTTCTGCCTTTTTCTGTGGATTTTCGAGGCTTACAATCAACATTTAAGTAATCAGCTGTGTTGACTGGATGCTGACAGTTCGGTAAATTTAATGGCAAGGTAATTTTGTGATTGTCACATTTGGAAAGCGCTCTTTCTCCATCACCAGGCGGTAATCCTTCTCCGTGATTTGTAATTATGAAGTTTTCCAGTGACGCGGAAAGCAAGAGAAGAGAGCGAGAGAGTAATGAACACTTTGGAGTTGTCTGTGTTTTTGATATATGAATGATTGTAAACCTTGTACAGTGGGGAGACAGAAACTTGTACTCTGTTGAATGCAGCTTAAATGAGGATCGGCTCACGGTTTTAGTCACAGAGCATGTTTTTATTTAAAATGCCAGAAGTAGTACCTGTGGAATAATCAGTTCTGAAAAGAGGGTAATTTCAGTTAGATGTTCCAATCAATGAGATGACAATCAGGTGCAAGTTTCAGCGCCGTTCCCCATAAAACAAACACAGACTTTGGCTGTTGCTATCTGAGAATATACTTCCAACTACAAGTTTACAAAGTCAATCATGCTCTGATTAAATAAGACCTACAGAAGAAAAAAAAAAAGATTTTTTCTATATTAATGAGACTCGGATGACTTTCAAAACTATTCTCAAGACTAAAGACTTTGACCTCCATAAATTCACTGACAATCGGATACTGTAGTGCTCAAATAAGGAAATAGTTCAGATAACGCATAGTATTCACTCAAAGAACTGAAGGTTTCTCAAAATTTTCCTTTTGGACATTATTACTATAAGTGACTTTGTCAGCTACAGTCAACTCTCATTATAGTTTTAGTAGACTCATAGGTAAAGGTTAGGGAAGTTGACATGTATCTCTAAAGTTACTTATTGCCAGTTTAATGTCTGTTGGTGGACCATAAAAATAAAGTGTTAGCACTTTGCTAAAGTATTTGCTAATACTTTAATGACTTCTTTCTGACATGTAGTTGCAAAGTCGTTTACATTATCGACAACAGTGTGTCTAAAGCAGACCATCAAATAAAACATTAACTTTTAGTTTTATTTCTTACAATAGGAAAAGCAATGCAAATTAGGGCGACCTGATGAGTGTTGTTGTTACAGAACAGATGTGATTTTGCAAGACAATATGGGAAATGTGGGAGAAAGAAACATTTATCAGACTACATGATACTGATTTATATTAGTTGGACTGCCTATTTTTCATTGATGTTGGATGAAAACACGCTTTAAATCGTCATAAACTTGTTATTTATGACTTGCCGTAAGGTACATTTTATTACCTAGTCAGTCTATGGAATATGATGAACTGAATATAACAGACTTAAAAAGCGATGTTATGTTCAAGAAGTCAAATATTAAATGTGTTTTACTGTATTCAGTGCTTCTTGAGCTTGAGTATTATGTTGACATTCTATATTTGGCAGCTTTGAGGAGGACATTCTCATCCTGTACGTCTAAATCTCTTAGATGTCACAGACCCAGATAGATTCATCCTTGTGCAAAACATTCATTCATTCATTTTCTTTTCGGCTTAGTCCCTTTATTAATCAGGGTTCGCCACAGCGGAATGAACCGCCTTATAAGACATTTTGTCGTTTAAAAAGCATCAGTATTTTTTGTGAAGACATCATTTTATACTGTGAATCCATTTACTGTTTTTACTGTGAAATAAGAGTACTATACATGGGTCTAAAAAATAATATTTGGTAAAATAGTTTTTTTCTGTTATGTTACATTAATTGTATTATTACTATTATTATTATTATTTCTTTATTATATCTTTAATGTTTATTTTACAGATTTTATTGTATTTACTTAATTACTGAGTTATTTGTTTATATAAATCAATTTAATGTAAATTGTATCATTTATTTAATGTAATTGGTATTTGTTTGTTTAATATACATTTTATATAATCTTTTTATTTAAAAAAATTGTACATTTTAATGTGTTTTTACAAATACATATTAGGTTATTTGTTTTTTAATTTTACAATTAAATTGAAAACCCTTGTTCTAGAAGACTTGACTTCCAATTTCTGGAATGTCCCACAGGGAATCACCCTAATCCAAATGTGTAAGACCCTGATAAAGACAATATCCAAGAAAACACCAGGGAAAAGACTTCTCTCCAAAAATATCTTCAGTGCTCATCTGAAGTTTGTATGCCAAAGCTCTGAATTCTCTGTGGTCAGAGTAGGCAAAACGTTTTAGGGTCTTTCGAAGTAAATACCTTATCCTTCCTGTGCCCTGATGGGAATATCATATATCTTCTCCCGTCTCTTTTGTTCAGTTACAGCCCTAATTGTAAGTTAAATTAACACAAATATACAGAAAAGCTGTAAAAGCTTCGGCGGGATGCTTTTGGTTCATGTCTTCCAAGACAGAGGGCAGAGACTAGACCTCTGTGCTAATATATGGACCGTTAGCAATGGAAAGAGTTCATCACTTATCCTAAAAGGTCCTAGGTCAATTTACGTTTATGCAATAGTGAATGCAGTGATCAATACTGACGTACCAAGCGTGCAACGAATGTGTTTTGATGGATGGCTTAGTGTGGGGCTCTGGCCTGAAGATCAATACACTCTCCTTTACATTGCGTTAGAGCCCTGTGTAGAGCTTTAAAACAAAGGTGAAAGCCAACCGATGCCAACATGCAGCTCCTTTTTCCTTTCCTGTAGCTTCCTAATCAATTCCCTCTTTTGTTTAATCACTTTCTGGGCCAAAGGTGTAAATCCATTGAACAAAGCTTTCCGTTTTTAGTGGGAGCCATGTAAAACATTCTTCGATTTTGGCATAACTGATCTTTAAGGATTAATGAGTTTGGGTCATGGAAGCGATTGGGGTGATTTCATTCTCTGTCCCCTGTCTTGAACACCTTGTGGAGGGAAGATCATTAGTTGGTCTAGAGAGAGAACTTGAAGATCCATCTCACTGCTGTCAATCACCGCATTCACGTGTTACAGCACAGATAATGGTCTTCTCCATGTTTAGATTACTGCAGTATTAGGAAAAACTTTTAATGAGGTGCTGATAGCATTCTCTCATCTGAATAATTTTATTCATTCATTCATTTTTGGCTTAGTCCCTTTATTAATCAGGGGTCGCCACAGTGGAATGAACCGCCAACTTATCCAGCATATGTTTTACGCAGCGGATGCCCTTCCAGCCGCAGCCCAACACTGGGAAACACCCATACACACTCTTTCACACACATACACTACGGCCAATTTAGCTCATTCAATTCACCTATAGCGCATGTCTTTGGACTGTGGGGGAAACCGGAGCACCCGGAGGAAACCCACTTGAACATGCAAACTTCACACAGAAATGCCAACTGACCCAGCTGGGGCTCAAACCAGCGACCTTCTTGCTGTGAGGCGATCGTGCTACTCATTGCACCACTGTGACTCCTGAATAATTTTAATAAACATATATGTTTATGAACAAAATTATTGTATTAAGTTTAGCAGTTATTCTATTTAATTTTTAAAGTTAACAATTAATGAAATAAGAATTAATTTCACAGCAAAACATACAATGTCTTGGACTTTGCAGAGCTTCAGATAATAAGACCAAAAATGGTGATTCATAATTGAAATGTTTTGATTACTGTTCTTGAAATAATAGAGAGCATCTCATGCAGTAGACTTATGAAGAAGGTTGTAAATGTAAAAAGATGTTTCTGTTACAGTATATAACTTACACATTTAATGTAAATAGATTAAGTGTACAAGTAATTATTAATACAATATTAATTTGCTGTTAATTTACAGTACTCACCATAAGACTATTGGACTTTTTTTGTTTTTGTTTTTTTGATGAAACCGTGATCCTTGGTCCATAAAATGGAAATCAGTCACTGCATTTTTTACCTGCATTTTGACAGAGAATAAAAAAACATACAGACAAAACTAATTTAATGTTTTTTGCTCAGAGTAATACATTACATTGAAGTTTTATGAAGTGAAAAGATTGGCATGTGCAAAAAACAACAACAACAACAACAAAAATCATTTACAACACCTTCAATCCACAGCCTCAGCAAACAGTTTTATGTTCATTCACACCACTGTGTAGCACAAGCTTCTTGTCACATAATGTTTGTTGTCAATAAAGCGAGAGGACACATATGTATATCATTGTTCATCAGAATGACACTTTGCTCATCCTAAATGCCGCAAACCATATAAAAACTAAGTTATAAACAAACCGTATCAGCAACTAAGTGAAGTTTCACAAACTAATTTCGAGAGGAGCACGTGATATGAACGACGACAGCTGATACCTATCACTAATCATTAGCCAACCAATCAGATCATTACAAATCACTATAAATACCCTGCCTAAAAATCTCATTCCCTATCTTCATTTTCGGAAAATCTTCGTTTTTTGAAGACCGCTCTCGCTACAAAAAACGCTCCAGCTTCAAAACTTTTACAGCACCGCACCACTAAACCCATCATTCGGAAAAGAACTGACAAACAATTCGGCCAGAACCCCGCTCTTCCCAAAAAATCCAGCCGAAGCTCAGCGCCACCCAGCCTCACCAGGACTACAAATCAAGCCCGAAGCCCCGCAAAAAACAGCTGGCCCACCTGCTCTTCTACAAGTCAACTAAAACGCCGTCAAAGATTTTCCTCTCCTTCCAATTTACACCACCTCCTGCTCTTCCCATGCTCATCCTACGCATACCTTCAACCCAATCTCCAGCAAGCTGACAGTCCACGAACTCTGTCAGAATCCCTCAGACATCAGAGATTCCGGCATCTGAGCCGTTGCATAAGCCGAACTTCTGACAACAACCAAGGAAGACAATAACTGAAGAAACTCACCCTTCAAGCCTCCCGTCCGTCCACAGATCCATATTCTCCACTGCAAGAACCCAAGCAATCAAATTCAGTAAAATACTTAGTCCATTTCGCACTTATTCATTTATAAACATCCACGCAATACAAGGCTATCATTTCAATTTACTATCCCGAACCACTAAATCTATAACGCGTTCGGGAGAGTAACGTACGTAAACATTACTACTATTTTGAAAACAAAATGGCCGCCGACCTCTGCACTCTGTGATTGACATGTCATTGAACCAATAGCTGGATCAAAGAAGTGCTACAACCACCAACATCCAAGGAGCTTCAAAACGAGAATCAGTCCCGCCCTCTCTTTGACGTGAATGGACCAACTCAGTCGCAACGAGTAACAATTGAGCATATCAAACACGAGTGCCTAAAGCATAAGAGAAGAGAGAAAGGTAAGGAAATTAAAAACATTGGGTACTTACTGGGACATGAGTTCAACAGCGACAATGTAAGGTATAGTATTTTTACAGGGTTAGATAAACGCACGTAATATAAATTTAAATAATTAATGTAAACAAATAAGCGCTCTGTTTAAATTCTGGAGATTATTGAGCTCAGTGTGGAGGGGGGAGGAGCTGAACACGCAGCGCCAACCGATTCCTGAGCTCAGAAATCGCGAGATTGAAACAGTGCAATGGCAAACAAGTACAACAGTCTCTGTTTTCATAAGTACAGTAGAGAAATGGTATGCACGAAAATGCAGTTAGCCTTTAACTAAGAGTTGCAATGACCTTGAATATGACTTCGGCCAGATAAGCTTGTGTTATTAATGTTAATATACTAAGCATAGTTATTTTTCACTACGATCAAAGTAGTTAAGTACTGATATTATTTTGGAAAAAAAAAAAAAAAAAAAATAAATAAATAAATAAAATAATAATAATAATAATAATTAAATAAAATCATGCCATGGCAACTCATGCGTCCATTCCATACACAAGGAGCATCACGAGAGAGTTTACACGTGCAAGTTGGTCGGTGGTGTAATGGCAAGGAAACGAGCAAATAACTTCCCGCTCAACAGCGATGAATTAGAGGACATTTCTGACGAATGGAGTAGTGTTTCATCCATTGACTCTGCAGTAGACACATTTGCATTTTAAGCAAATTTACAGGATTATTTAAGGGTTAAAAACTCTACTACACCATCACGTTACTACACTGCATTCAAGAGGAACCTACAGGATACTAGCCCACGCCACACTCCATACCCTCAGCCCACCATCTCTCTGCCAGAATAAGATCAACCCGGACTGTCAAATAAACAGCTAGAAAGCCACGCCCCAACCGAACCTCCCCTAGACTCCGCCAGAAACATTCCAGGATTACCCTCGCCACAACAGCACTGTCCATCAAACGGACTTTCCCTTCGACAATAGAAACTCAGCAACTGGCTTCAGAAACAGAACTGCCTCCAACAACCATCCCACATCCGACTCCAGTCCTTCCTTATTAAGAGATGATATTACCATAAATCACCCCATGCATCACCTGCACCAAACATCCATCTCCCCTATCCTACAAGCAGTATCCCCCAGCACATTACAATCATCTTACAGCTTGGAATGCATTTAAACAATTCCATTCCCTCTACAACACCACATTTCCCAATTTTTCCTTGCCCACAATAACTTCATTCATCATATACCTCCATATATACAAACATACTAGCCAGCTCCATCAGAAGCTACTTAAGTGGCATCCAATTCTTCCACTAATTAATACACGGCTCCGTATCAAATTCTATAGCCAATGCCCAAACCAGCCTTCTTATCAAAGGCATCCAAAGCCCCCCCCTCCCCTCCCAGATTCCAGGCTGCCCATCACACACCACATACTGTCCAAATGCATTTCCACACTCCGGAAAGGCCTTTATCCACCCACACTGACCGAACCCCCGATGCCAAGTTCATACTCTTTTCGGATTCCTTAGATGTTCTGAAAATTCTATAACGTCAAAAAATTTTTGACCCCAACATCCACCCCACTATTTCAGATCTAGCACTTATCGATGGGGAAATTATATCTTTCCTTATCAAGGAAAGCAAAACAGACCTATCACGCAAAGGACACTACATATATATTTTTGACATCCCCTCCTCTACACGCCCATTCCAAACACTCCTAGCATACATACACTACAGGAGAACCCTCAGCACTAGCCCTTCCTCCCCCCTATTTATAGAGGACTCTTCCCACCCCATCACACGCTTTTGGTTCCAAAGACACCTAAAAGCAGTCCTTCACCTTTCAGGATTTTCACCAGAATCCTACTCTAGCCACTCATTTAGAATTGGAGCTGCCACCACAGCAGCACACAAAGGGCTATCACAGCATCACATACAAACCCTAGGCAGGTGGTCATCCGATGCCTTCAAATCATACATTCGCCTCAGCCAAAGCCACCTCAAAGCAGCCCAAAAATCCCTTTCCAGATGAAATATTTTCCAGCCTTGTTTCTTCCTTCCCCAACTTCAGCAGTCCCCGTCACCTCGCCTAGCTTCCCACCGCTCTCAGGAGTCTCGTTCCCTCCCTCCCCTCCCGACTCCTGCCCGAGCAGCCTATTATAGCTCATCTTACCCGAGCTGTGACTTCGAGCTCGAGTCACGTCACTGCCCCTTCCCCAGCCCCAGCGTCGCATGCCTCCGAGCGGGCGCGCGTTCCACGCGCGCACGTTAGCGCGCGAGAGCAGGTTAAGCATATGATGTAGATACGCGTCCGCACATACTCAAATTCGCGGACGCATGTCGACACCATGCTGGCTCCCCAAGCCTCCCTCGTCACCCTCTAAAAGGAGTCTCCACCGCCCAATCCCTTTTCCCAGACTCCCGCTAGAGCCAGCCTTTCTAGCTCAACTTCCCGAGCTGTGACTTCGAGCACGAGTCACGTCACCACCCCCGCCCGGCCTTAGCTTCATGCATTTGATCGATAGTTCGCATGCGCTTACATGCAAACATGTCAATCATTCGCACATGTACGTCCAAATACAACCCAGTATGCGGGCACATATTTCAGCTGTCACTCCCAAGCTCTAGCCCCCGCAGGGGCGGTCCTCGAGCACCTACTCCGGCAGGCACCCCCACCCTTCACCCTAAAAAAAATCCCGATTCCTGCCGGAGACAGCCTATCTAGCTCAACTTCCCGAGCTGTGACTTCGAGTTTCGAGTCACGTCACCGCCCCCCCCCTAGATATAAGGCCAACCCATCATATTTATATGTATATCTATATATGCTTATATACATATACATTTATATATACTCTGCCCCCCCGGGGACTTGCATCTCTCTTCTTCTTCCTCCTTCCCAGCCACTATTTCCAGCAGCCGGATATAGCAACTTTTCAGCCTTTTGGGGGCGTTCTCCGAATACACGGCTGCTGTCCCGAGCAGATAGCTCTTTTGGAGGCTTTCGAGAAACACCTGATCTCGTATCCCTCCTAATGTTCATTGACCAGGCGGGAACCTTGGGCTCACCTATCTCCGAGCTCAGGGTTCTCTCCCGGGACAGCATGCCAAATCTGCTATCATAGTCGAGCATTATCTAAGTGCGAACTCTTGAAGTGAAGTTTCACAAACTAATTTCGAGATACCTATCACTAATCATTAGCCAACCAATCAGATCATTACAAATCACTATAAATACCCTGCCTAAAAATCTCATTCCCTATCTTCATTTTCGGAAACCCCCCCTCCTCCCCTATCATTCCCCTATCCTTCTCCCTGATTGGGCGACACGGCGACTCAACGAGAAAACCAGGGTTCAAGTGCTATTTGAACCAGCGGGTACTCTCTGAGCGGAGTTTGCATGTTCTCCCCGTGTTCGCGTGGGTTTTCCCCGGGTACTCCGGTTTCCTCCCACAATCTAAAAACATGCATATAAACGAACCGTAATAATCAGTCACAAGCACATAAACACACACTTACCGTATTAATTAGAACCAAAGGGAGGCTTTCGAGAAACACCTGATCTCGTATCCCTCCTAATGCTCATTGACCAGGCGGGAACCTTGGGCTCACCTATCTCCGAGCTCAGGGTTCTCTCCCGGGACAGCATGCCAAATCTGCTATCATAGTCGAGCATTATCTAAGTGCGAACTCTTGAACTACAGCTATCTTCTTAGCGCACTTCTTGTCTCATAGGTTCCTAATGCTCTAGAACAAGATTCCTAGTTTCAGAGTGATTTACAGTACATCTTTGGCAGGGAACAAAATCCAGGGTCTCGGGCACCTAGTGAGTAATATCAGAGAACTGCTAGTCCGAGTATTAGAGTGGGAATCAAGGGAGGCATGAACCCACAGAAACACCTGCAGTTCTCTTCATTAGCCTTATATGATGTCCAGCAGCATTACAGTGCATATCAGAGAAGATCACAGCAGACCATCTCCTGCAGTGCCGGAGCCACGAATGCACCATTATTTGGAATGCTGCACTTTTAGGGGGGCTAAAAAGGCCCTAGTTAGTTATTTCTGAGAAAGTACATTTTTACAGTGGCTCAGAGACATCGACGCTCAGTAGTACATACTATACAGGGTTGTTTTATAGATGCAATTAGGCTATTACTTTAACAATTTCAAATTGTTCTTGCTCTTCACCAAAATGTGTGTAGTATGTCATCATATGTTTTGAATTTTGGCTTCGCTCGCTCAAACATCCACACTGCGAGCTGAAACGATGGGACATATTTGGTAGCATCTGGGCCAATTTCCAAGATACAGGCTTGAGTTTGTTTTGAATGTGTACTTAATGGAAATCAATAGTAGCAAAGATTTCAAATCAGACAATTAAGTGTTTGATATTGATCTGAAGAGTGCATAATAGTTTCGGAAATGTACCATGTAAAACACTCCAGGAATTTTTGCAATATATATGTATTTGTTTATGTAAAAAAACAAAAACGCATTAACTGAAGGCTCACTCGATTCGTGCAGCAAGGAACTGGCTGTTCTGCCGTGCGCCAACACTGACATGAGGCTACTTAGGAGATTTGAAAAAAACAAGCTTGCTGCTGTCAGCTCTCGCCTGCCGGTGGACAGAAAACAAACCCAGGAATGGAGCACTTACGCTTCCGCATGCTCTCCTGGCTTGCGTAAATGTGGCCGACCCTGATGCTGATTTATCTCCGTCAGCCGTCTCTGGACTCGATTGAAGAAATCTACTGTTTATAAGTGTGTTCAAGAATGTTAAAACGTTCCACATGCTTTAGATCAGATCAATTTGTCTCGCCGTAACCAATGCAAATGTAAATCTCACTTTAATTCGCTTTGTGGGGAGGCAGAGCTATACAGAAGTATGCTAGATGACTGAGTATTGGACATGAGGATGTTATTGACACAGTAAGAACAATATTTGTTCTGGATTATATCAATTACTCATGTTGTTTTTATTGCGAGTAGTTTAACTGCTGCCAAGGGCTCCGTAAAGTCGAATTTTTCTCCAAAGAAAATGAATTTGATATTCCGATCAGGTTTTCCAATTGTGTTTCCATAACAAGTGCTAAATAATCAATTACACGTGTATTGCTCTGTCTTGAAGGTGACCTCTCTGTTCAAATATTTTTTTCCTGCATTGTGCACTGCCATTCGAATGCACGCAGAGCAACGCGCTGACATTATCTCAGCTGATTCCAAGAAAAGTCATTATTTCAGGGTGATATGCAAATCCATGCTACAGGGTATTGTGGTAAGAGTTAGGGAGTCGCTTGCCACCTGACTGATAAATTCGGCACCTCCAGCTGCTCGTACCTGATCCCTGTGTGTTGTTTTACAGTCCCGTTGCACATTGTTTTGCCTCTGCAAACCCTCTTAGCTCAGACTGGCTTTAACTCTAACAAAAACAGCGCTCCATAATTCATCCAAGTCCTCTCGCCGCGTCTGCTCTCCACACGAGTTTGCACAGCGTCTGAATTCCAGGTCTGCTGCAATCCAAAAGCTCCACATCTGACACTTACACTACGAGTGCATGAAACCCAGACAGCAAACTGTGAAGTATTTACCTCTGAAGCAAGGCAAGAGAGAAATCATCATAGTTTACCCTGGCAGAAGTGCACCAGCTTTATAACCCCTATATGAGATGCCACCATATCCTTCGCATCACATCCTTTCTGGCTCCAGAAAATAAACACTTAGAGCTACAGCCCACTTTACCATGCAAAAATGGATTCCCCAAGCTTTTTTTCCCCCTCACTTTGGGCTTTATCCATTAAATCCATTTGTATGGGTGACACAAAATGGGGTTTGTGGGTTGGCTTATTTTGTCAGGCTTTTTGCTTTGTTCAAATTCATTTAAAACAAATTGATTTAACGAATGAATCCCTCCAAAATGTTTAATGTGTAGAACAATACATCTGTTTTATGCGACTCAGTAGAAGCTTTTACAGTTTCACACATTCCATTATTGTGATCCTTTAAAGGCCTCAATATATGTTGGTAGCATGTATAATTGCTAATAAAGGTATTCCTAAAGCATTATAACGCATACATAGTCATTTATAAACAATTGTATAATATAGATGTATAAGCTTTTTATGATATCTTATGTCTTTGTTACTTTACATAAAGCAGATAAACACCATTTATAAATATTATGTGTAACATTTTAGAATGTAGAACACACATGTTCACCATTAACTGTGATTTTTGCCTCAACTCCTAATGTATTGCTTATCATTTGTTAGTCAAGTCTAGGATTAAAAATGATTACATGATTAATGATTAAAAATAGTTGAAATGAAAATTCTGTCATGTACTCACCCTTCACTTGTTCAAAACTTATTTAAGTTTCTTTCTGTTGAACTCTGTTGAAAATACTGGAAAGTGGCACCCATTGATTTAGTATTTATTTTCACCCTATGAAAGTAGTGGGTGCCAGCAACTAGCACTCTTCAAAATTTCAACTATTTAAACGAAGGTTTAAAACCACTTGATGGAGAGTATGATAATGTAATTTTTCATTTTTGGGTGAACTATCTCTTTAAGAGTAGTATGTCATCTTGCAGGAGGAGTTAATCTAAAGTATTGATATATTAACTCTTACTAATAAGCAGCCAATAATGTTAGCTAATAAGCAGTTAGCTAAAAGTGAGATACGCCATACTGAAGTGTTATTATATTATCACTCTATAAATATTTTTAAATACATAAAACAGTTAAATGCCATAAGATGTAGCACAATCAATGTCAATGAAACTCGGGAAACCAGAAGACATGAAACATATGGGTGACATAATTGATTATATATTAAGGATAAACTGATGTTCAGTAATATTAATGTTGTTCATTATTTATGAGATGACACAACACACTGTAACATTGTTTAAAATCAATTATGCATACATTGTAATAAGCTTAAAATGCATTATAAATACAGGCTTCTTTTTTTACTGTTCGTTGAGCAATGCTTATGCCGTTGATGAAGTCATTTCACATTGTGCTTTATAACTACTGTTTAAAAATAGTTTCCTTTGGTTATTCTAAAGAAGGTAGAAAAGAAAAAGAAAAAAATATTTTATTAGCTGTATATACTTTTCTAGACTTAAATTAATAGAAAGCATTAAACTATCACTATTGGCATCTGCTCTGCGGCTTTGATCTGCTTTACTGTCTTCATTGAAAAGAAGAATTTATGCTCTCAGACACATCAATGAATTGCTTTTACAGCAGTAAGATAATTTCTGAACAAAAAAAAGAATCAACTGCATTGATGGCTTGATAACTCTAAACTCATTCCCTTTTCCATTCATGCATTTAGTGAAAGGAAGCCGTATGTGCTGCGTATAAAAAAAAATGCCATTCAGTTGTCACATCACGTACTGTATATTGTTATGACAGTTCATTTTCAGAATATGTTTGTAAGTCTTAGTCAAAAAACATCAAGGTTTGCAGGTAGATTTGAGCAGACAATATAGTAATCGCTCACTTTTTCCAGAAGTTTTTGTTGTAGAAGTATTTTTCCTGTTCATTTTTTCCATTTTTCATTTCAAATTCTTCAGTAAACAGTTTTAAGCTATGAAGCAAAGCAAACTCTCAGATGAATCACAGCAGTACTGTGTTTAAAGCAAGAAATGAGACTTTAAGGATACATCATTTGGTTCATAAGGGTCTCTTTCCATTGCTGTGGTAACGGCGACTGCTTTGGTCATGCTCAGTTAAAGATTGTGGGTTGTTTTGAAGCATGTATATTCATATAACCTCAAAGTGCGACAACACAAGCTGTTCTCTATGCTAAACATTAGCAATAATATTAATTTCGGTGTGAATGATTTAAAAATTTAGCACTGAATGTCACTGGCATTCGATCCAGACAGGCTATATAGCTGGAGCCATATCTGTAGTGACGTCAATGGATCTTCACATTCACTGATGTATGAAACTGGCAGGAGACATTCTGAATGTCTGCAAATTGATATCTCAGCTCTTCCGTCTACCCAGTGAATGAGAAACACAGTAGCCATTATTAAACCCTCCATGAAGTGAAATGAAATGACAGAAAATTACTAAAGACATTCATAATAATTACAGTTATTGGTCAAGAAGAAGAAGAAAGGATTGCTTGAATCTTAAAATAGATCTATACTAATTTGCAGGATCTGTGTGAATGAGTCATTTGTTTGGGGACACTATAGGGCTGTAAGTCATCCTTTGTTAAGAGCTGATTACTTCAGTTGCCTGACCCAGTTTTTTTTACTTGGAGTTAAAAGTTGGGGTTGTATGTATTATAAAATTATTTAAATATTTATTTGAAAATGATTTTAAAGTGACACGGTAGCTCAGTGGTTAGCACTTTCACCTCACAGCAAGAAGGTTGCTGGTTCGAGTCCCGGCTGGGCCAGTTGGTATTTCTGTGTGGAGTTTGCATGTTCTGCCCGTGTTCGCGTGCTCCAGTTTCCCCCACAGTCCAAAGACATGTGCAATAGGCAGGGCTTAATTACCCCGATCTGTTC
This sequence comes from Danio jaintianensis, assembly GCA_903798115.1. NCBI lineage: Eukaryota > Metazoa > Chordata > Actinopteri > Cypriniformes > Danionidae > Danio > Danio jaintianensis. Next base: position 21,455,802 of record CAIGQV010016735.1, read on the forward strand.
CGGGACCTCGCAATTTACAAATTTAAATTTACAAAACTACATTGGCCGTTGTGTATTAGTGTTTATGGATGTTTCCCAGTACTGGGTTGCAACTAGAAGGGCATCCGCTGTGTAAAATATATGCTTGATAAGTTGGTGGTTCTTTCCGCTGTGGTGACTCCTGATTAATAAAGGGACTAAACCGAAGGAAAATGAATGAATGAATGAAAATGAATTAAATTCAGATTACAGCTGCTTCTTGAAGGTTTATTATAGTTAACTAAAACTACAACCATAAACTATAATATATAATACTTGTTATATATTTTTTTATTCATTCATTCATTTTCTTTTCAGCTTAGTCCCTTTATTAATCAGGGGTCGCCACACAGAAATGCCAACTGACCCAGCCGAGGCTCAAACCAGAGACCTTCCTGTTGTGAGGCGACAGCACTACCCATTGCTTGGCCCGTTCTATATTTTACTTGAAGTAAAAATAAAATATGTGTTAATATTTTATTTCTTTTATTTTTAATACTTCATACATTTTCATTTTAAAATAAATTAAACAAAGACATATATATATATATATATATATATATATATATATATATATATATATA
>CAIGQV010016735.1:21478577-21491599 GCA_903798115.1 Danio jaintianensis
TCACGAGTCCAACACTCTAACCACCAGGCCACGACTGCCCCTTAAACTGCCCCATTATAGCCTGTCGCCAGCGTCATCAGGAGAGGTGAATCCCAGAGTGCAAGGAGATTCAGCTCAAAGTAATTTACTGAGTGTTTCAGAATATTTGAGGCTCTTGCTTTTCCCAATGGTTATTTTTTAGTGAAACAAATACAGTTATAGTCAAAATGATTAGCCCTACTGTGATTTTTTTTTTTTTTCAAATATTTTCTTAGTGATTATTAACAGAGCAAGGAATTTGTCAAAGTATTTCCTATAATATTTTTTCTTCTGGAGAAAATCTAATTTGTTTTATTTCGGCTAGAATAAAAGCAGTTTTAAATTTTTTAACAACCATTTTAAGGCCAATATTATTAGCCCCCTTAAGCCATATCTGTTTTTAGATTGTCTACAGAACAAACCATCATTATACAATGATTTACCTAATTACCCTAACTTGCCTAATTAACTTAGTTAAGCATTTAAATCACACTTTAAGCTAAATACTAGTTTCTTGAAAAATGTATCTATTATCTAGATAGATTCTATATTCTATTCTATCTATATCTATTATCTATTTATTATAACTAATATCCATGGCAAAATAAAAATAAATCAGTTATTAGAAATTAGTTATGAAAACTATTAAGACTATTATAAACTAACAACTTAATGGTGTCTTTGAGTTGCAATCGAATATGTTTGCTTATCCTATATCTCCATATGGACAACTTTTCTGGCATGCTTAGTTTGCTTGGTAGCTCACTTTTTGTGGTGTTGTACTTGTGATGCTGAGCACTCCTGTTCAAGTCTGGTGAAGCACGCTTTCACAAAAGAGATAAAAGCAATGTAAAATCAAGGTTAACCTTTGTGGTCACAGTGTACTTTTCTATTGCATTTGTTTTTGAAAATACTATTGGTTGGGTTTAGGTCAGTCATTCGCTAGGTGATCTACGGCAAACCCTTACTCATGGACCTGTACAAGAAGGCTGTGTACCTGAAACATAAACCAAAACGTACCCCAAGTAATTTATTTTAGATTCACAAAAATGTAGACTGAGGCACATATTTTCAATAATCCTGGGCTGAATAGTACTCTTCTAACAACCACAGAGATACAGTTATTTGTTTGCTTGTTTGTTTGCTTGCTTGCTTGTTTAACAATATTTATGAAGAACCAGTTTTTTTGTTTTTTTTTCTACACACATTAATTATCTCACAGTGGATGCATCCATAATGACCAACAGTTTTGGCCTCATTAAAGTTTTATCCAAAGTTAGTATACTTGGTTACTAAGGAAACAAGAGTGTCAGTGAAGAATGTCAGATGAAATATGTGAAATGTGAAAAAATAACAATTTTAGAAGTGAAATGATCCTTAGTAAGACAAATGAGTCAGTCAGTTTATTCCAAAAGGGTTCAAAATGTCATTTTCATCTCCACTATTTTGAACACAGAACCATATCATATCAAACTCAAGTGTGAGAAGAAAGTTTATCCACTGCTGTTATAAGAGAACATTATTATAGTGGACGAATAATATAACAAGCTTACTCAAAAGATGTCCTAATGCAAACATTAAATGAGAACGAGGAGTGCTTTCCTCCCTTTCTCTGCTTAAACATGTTCAGCCATGCTATTTTAGACATGTCATGACCTTTTGATTTCCGTAACACAATCTGAAAATCACCCCGCTGTTGCGGACTTTGCGATTGAACCAAACTGTGAACTGCAGGTCTTTGATATAGACAACCTGACTCACTCTTAAGAGATGCAGTCAAGAAAAGTCATGCACAATTTATGCCCTCTGTGTGAAACAGCACGTAAAACCTTGTTGCATACAATTCAATTTCATTTTGTGTTACACAAGAATAGCCCTGCTTTTTATATAATCTTTATAACTAAAGGTGCCCTGTCTCTTGTGTATAACGTACATTGCTGTGCTAGCCGAGACACAAAGAGCAGAAAGCGTGCTCCACGGTGTGAGCTAGCCGTTTTCCAGCGGCTCAGAGCAGTCAGAGTGTGGCCTCAGGGGAAAGGGAAACCCAGCACTGCTCAAACAGGAGCCCTGCTTTCTTGGATTATCTACTGGATCTGCTTGGCAGCAATAAATCTACCCGGGCATGTAGTCCACCTCGCTCTAGAGATTTCCAGCTGTAATAATGATAACATGGTCTGAAACAAACAGCGAGTCTTTGAAGCTGTTCCTGGAGGAACAATTTACTTTAGTTTATCAAATTATACGTTTGAACCTTTATAGTCTAAGGCAACATGTTGATTAATGGAAATGTTCATTTTTAAGGAAAACATGTTTGAAATTGTTTGTCTATGGAACTATGGAACTTTGTCCACACCCACAGTTCGGCATATGGCTTGGTTTGTCTTTTAATGCACTGTAAATCTACCTATTTAATCCCAAATTGTTCCCAGCTAAGTGAGCACATACTTATGCTTTGGATCCACCAGTATAAAATGCTTATGCTTTTTTCTAAAAATGTTCTTAAGTTTGTGAAAGTATGTGGTTTATTCTTGGTGAGTCATATCTTGTGGGAAACTACTGAATCAAAATAAAGCAATAAGTGCCAGAAAGCTACACTTCTCAAGGGTTATTGCTTTGGTTACCACACAAAAACATATATCAAAGGCCAAATATAAGTATTAATATGTTACTTTTTATAAAGTTAAATCATTAAATGTCATTCTTCTGCTGGTAAAATAGTCCCTAACAGTGAAAGGGATCTGGTCTTACAACAACCTACCATTTTCAGAGTGTAGTATGAGTTCACCTACTGTATAAGAAGCATCATTAACAGTCAAAATGCTGTTGCAGTGAATTGCAGTGAAATTAACACTGTGATTAACAGTAAAAGTGATCTGATCTTACACCAACCCTGCATTTTTTGAGAGTGTAGTATGCGGTTTACCTACTGTATAAGAAGCATCATTAAAAAGCATATTTCAATAAACCGACTGTATACTCTAAAATGTTGTGTTGTAGTAGCCATTGCTTCAAATGTGGACAAACCAACATTGGGTTTATTCATTCATTCATTTTCCTTCAGCTTAGTCTCTATTTTAGAGGTCGCCACAGCGGAATGAACCGCCAACTATTCCGACATTTGTTTTACGCAGCAGATGCCCTTCCAGCCGCAACCCAGTACTGGGAAACACCCATACACACTCATTTACACACACACTTATACATTACCGCCAATTTAGTTTATTCAGTTCACCTATAGCGCATGTTTTGGACTGTGGGGGAAACCGGAGCACCTGGAGGAAACCCACGCAAACACAGGGAGAACATGCAAACTCCACACAGAAATGCCAACTGGCCCAGCTGGGACTCGAGCCAACATCCTTCTTACTGTGAGGTGACAGTGCTAACCACTGAGCCACTGTCCCGCCACGCTGGGTTCATTTTTTAATTCATTTTAAATAGCACTTTTTAACCCAACAGAGTTTGTCCACATTTGTCCCAATGTTGGCTTATGACAACCCAGCATTTTTTTAGTGTACCTGAAACTGCTTTCGAAATTGTGAGCCTCCACATTCATACGCTCATCAATTGAACATGTCAAGTCAATTAATATTTATTTCTATAGCTATACTTCTATACCGCTCTATATAATGTAGATTGTGACAAACGCTGCTTAGATGTATGAACAGGAAAAGGAAAAAAGACATTACAGAATATCAGATTGTGGGATATTTTCAGCATATCAGACAGGTAGCAGAGCAGTAGTAGAATGCTGTTGTAGTAAATTCAGTTTATTACCAATGTCACTGTTGAAGGACAGTCCACTGAAGAGCAGCTTCTCTGACCCCAACCAAGCAAGCCAAAGACGACAGTGGCAGAGAACCAAAACTCCGGCCAAACGGATAAGAAGCTGAGCTGCAGGCTAGAAAGACCCAGTCGAGTGTTGAGACTAGCCAAAAGGGATCTAGAGACATGTCCATCATCAAGGTCTTTGCTGGGAATCAGTGTTGTGGGCTTTACTGATGAATGTTTTCTCTAAACCGTGTAGAGGTTTGCATTCTCTGTGCATGACAACCATCTGCTCGGGTTATGGACTGGATCCAAGATTATGTGAACTTTAGGATAAGAACAGACAGAGCGCAGTTCCCATTCATCCTACTGTGTCTTTTTGGGAAGTGTTTCCAGATCCAGTTGCCCTGATTATTGCTGGCTAACAATCTTAAAGTTTTGCATTTGTGTTGTATGTGTACACAAGCGCAAAGAGAGATGTGTCTTAAATATAGATTCAAACTTACAGAGTGTGTCTGCCTTTCGAACTGTGTTTAGAAAATGATCTACCGCTTACAGTCAACTTTGACATTCTAGTCGGTTAGTCGTTTAGTCGTTTAGTGAAGTCCACATAATATGTGACAGGAACAATACTTACTGCAGACTTAAATGCATTGGTTTAACATGTAAACTGAGACAACAGCTTATTTCAGTAAGCAGAGTTTTGTTAGTTCTCTGCATATTGGCATGCATCTAAACAGCTTTCTTCTGCATGAGAAGTGTTTCTTAAAATTAAAAGTAAATGTTTCAGACATATATAATACTAATACATATATAATATTAAAATAAATAATCACCTTAATTTTGCTGAAAGATTTAATACCTTGAAACACACCAACACAAAAGAGCCACTAATGCAGCCAGTAATACTGATATAATACTGAGGACACAGGTGTATGTTTACAACAGTTTTAAATGTGGGTCAAAGAATCGGAATGAACAATGTTTTTTTTTTTTTAGAAATCAGTTGTAGAGACATAATCAGTTATAAATTTAAAAAATGAGTCTCTCTTTTTTCCCACGGGCCACAGTTGTGAACATTAACAGGGCAAACATATCCAACAAACAAGATTTATGCACCAGAGATATTATTAATAAATTAATAACAGAGTTGGCGTACTTTTGGCCCAACATATTTACTGCAGTACATAAATCTATAGACTACACCACACAAAAACACACATTTTGTTAAGTTCTAATGCTAGTCAAAAGTTGTTTATGTTTTATGACAGGTTTGCCATGCTTCTTTTTTGAGGCATTGGCATAGCCTGACCCCTTATAAATAGTGATGTCTATTTAAACCAGCTACTTAAAAATGCTTACATGCTGATTACCAGGCTGCCTTAAATAGCTGACCGTGGTCTGGTTCCAGACCTTGGCTTGAATGCCAAACATACTGGCAATGGTAGCAGCATTTTACTATTTCTATTAGATTTTGGAAATGGTAGCAGCATTTTACTCTTTACTATTATATATTTTTAAGATTTTTATGCCCTTTCCAAATGTAAATTGGTAACTGTTTTAAAGAAAGATGTCTGGATCTCCACTTGGAAAGTAAATATAGAGACCGGATTGCTTCTTCAACGTATCTCTAATGGATGTTATGCATAAAACAGAAAATGACGAGGGAATGCAACTCAGCTTTAATCAACATGACAGGTACAACAGCCCTACATGTCCACTGCGGTACGTAAATCTATATGCAGTCATGAACATTCACCCATTTCTTTCTCAAATGAGTCTAACATGTGTCAAAACGAGGGAGGAAATCGGAGCTTTGACATGTTTTCAAACACCTCATCAAGGCTAAAGGTTTCTGACAGCCTCTAAATACATTCAGAGCTGATGACATGACATCTGTAATGCCTCTAAATTACTCAGAAATTCGAAGATTACAAGCCCTGAATGATCTGCATTTGAGTCCATGCCAGTCATCCTTTGGAGATCCGCGCTCATTCACATTTATCCCGAAAGATTCTTTTGTCCTCTCGGATGGAAGAGTCACATGTGCCCTTCGAAAAGCCACGATTGACACGTAGCCCAACCCATTCCCAGGTGCAAGTTATTAACTGATTTCTCATTTAATTACTGTCAATTCTCAGAACAGGATGGAAAAATAAATAAATAAATCATGATTTATTATAACCAGGAAACACATTTCCCAAAGCAAGTCTATTGGATGAGATCGAAGCAGTTCAATCCCATTGAGATGCCGTATTCATTCAGGGATGTGGGAGTGTTCATCTGCAAATGGAACTGGAAAATCATATCACACCTTGGATGTATGGAAAATAAGCCTCGTATTTGCACTTCTAAAAGTGTGCTCTCCGTCTCAAGTGAATTTTTTCATTTACCTGAAATACTTCGCCTGAGGAATTCAGCAAATAGCAGCTGCGCTCCAGTGAAACCAGCCTGATATATATCATATGATCAACAGCCTTGAAGGGACCGAATTCATACCCTTTAAATCACTTTGCTTTATTGTATTTTAACAGGCGATATATGGACTCTTCACTTATTTAATATATATTAAAAGTCATTTTCCCCACCTCATGGTGCCGAAGGTCATGTACACTGAGTGTGTGGCCTTTCCTATTATTCTGTTTTTTATAGCTGAATGAGGTCTGAAACTCACTGGCCTATAGAGAATTTGTAATGCACAGTCACTATTGAAGCAACGGAGGCCACAGATGATTTGTTGAGCATGGCCACAGCTGATTTGTCTCATGATTCTGCAGGGTGTCTGCTCACTTATTGGTCTTGGAGAGCACTGGAGCTGTTGTAAAATAGGAAGTAAGAATAAACAAAGGCCACGGCTTGCTGCGCATGATTTACAGGGGCAGCGTGTCAGAATAAATTGCAAGATGTTTTCCAAAGTTTGCACTGGCCAAGGTTTGCATGGTGAAGGAAACTCTGGCTTGTGGTAGTAGAATGGGCCATAATTTAGGTTACTTTGTCAATGTTAAATGAATCGAGCTCTTTGGTCTATTTTAGAGTAACAATAGCAATACATCATGCCAGAAACACTGTTCATTTAGATGTTTTATGAGGTGGCAGGCTTATGTGATCAAACAATGTGTCCCATCATTCTCTGGGAGACTAAAGGCTGTAATTAAGTGCAACAGCTGAGTTCCAGTAAAAATCCTATTCATTTTATGCATAGGAACATTGATTTTTAATAAGTTGTACCCTTTAAAAAACAGATGTAATGTGATCTACGAGGTTGTTAATAGATGGTATTTGGATTTGTTGAAGCCATCGTCATGCATTAATAAAAGTTGTTTTTAATAATAATGTTTAACAGCAGGATTCCTGGTAAAAAAAAAAAAGAAGTTACGCAAAAAAATCTGAGAATTGCAACAAGCTTTTGTGCCTGTTGACTCCCACTCCTAATGCAAAGGACCTAATATTTTGTGATGAATGTAAAATATATGTTTCCCTATAGATATTCAGTATCTTTAATGCTGTTTTATTTCCCTATTGTTTTTAATGTAATCTGCAGTGCTTCGAATTTGTGAATATGTGATTCTCCTTGTAGCTGGTTGGTTTATAGCCTTTAATGCTAATTTTGTCAGTTTTCTCATGAATTTTTTGATAGTTTTGTCATATTTAGACAAACTTGTTCTTACATTAGTCAAGTTTTAGTCAGTTAAACATCTGAGCAGTGTTGGTCAAATAAATGTCAGATTTTCTTCATGCTGCATGATGGGCAAATTGATAATCTTGATTCATCGACAGTGTAGTAGAGTGAATGTGTTAATGGTTGAGACATTGCAAAGTTTAAGTAAAATACTGTGCAGAACAGATGTCATTTCAAGAGGGAATCTTTGTTTGGGTGAATTTTGGGTCTCAAAATATGACGGCCTCCAGTATTATTGTTTGTAAAGGCTTGATAGAAACAATCAGTAATATATGGTCTTTGATAGGATGACAACAAAGAGGGTCTTTGATAAAGTTTTTACGTTTAAACCACATTTCAGTCTGATGTTTTTTCATCTTCAAAATTTTGTGTTCATATGTAGTCAGTTAATGATTAATGACATTGTGTCTTCCCATAATTGTCTTTATCATTGTCATAGTAAAAAACTAACATTTTGAATATGTTTTTTTGTAATATGGATTCATTAACTCTAATGAGTTTTTAACTCCTAAGGACTTTTTTTTTAAACCCTGTGGGAAACGTGCATGGCCAAAAATACATCAGGAACCAAAGCTGGTGAAAGAGTTGAAACTGTTGCACTCTTTATATTCAAATGAAGCATTTTATTATTTTAGTGCCAGGTCAGGTTTAGTGATGCCATGTTGTAAATGCCATGTCATTCTTTATCTACGATATAACTTACAAGAGTTTTGCAGAAATCTGAAAGTTTCATTTGTTAATGAAAAAATACATTTGCAGATTCTGACTATATTAAGGTTTATTAGAAAAACTTGCCTTTAGAATTGCAAATAGCTGCTTCTGCGAGGGTCAATTGTTCATTGATCTTGGTAAATTCTCACTGTGCACTTTGTGGCTTTAATCAGCATATTTGTCCTTCACGAGTGTTGCTGTGAAATCAGAACACGCTGATGTTCATTTGCACAGAAAATTAATGAAAATGAAGGTCCTTAGTTCAAGTTTAGATTGTCAGCAGTTCCACTCTTGGACCGTTTCCCAGCAATTGAGGACAAATTTCCATCCAACCTTCATATCACTGGCAATTGAATAACAACAGGTAGGGCTGAAAACGTGACATGCCAGATAACAAGAAGGCTCAAACTGGCCACACTGCACTGCTGGACTTTCAGAGGAAGACCAGCAGTCTCTTTTTGGTCCTTTTTAGGTGTATGACATATATTTTATCTTATTTTGGGAGGGGAAAAATACCCAGGGCTATATAACTTCACTTTCTGCCACCAGTTGTCCTTAATATTATAAATAAAACAGAGATTGCAGTGGGAAAAAAAAGATGTTCCCCCCTTCTTGGCTTGCCAGGACTTGTTTTCTTTTAGCAGGGAATGTAAAGGATAGTTAAATAGTAGTGTTTATGAATTGTACTATCATATAATAAATTGTTTATTATGTATTAAGTATATTGAGAAGGACTTGATTTGCTGCCATTGTTCTCAGGAAATGTTTTCACCTCAGTTCAGTCTAGAGTCTGGAATTTTTGACACGGCTCTCATACTAAAAAGGAACATGAAGGACTCGAGTACCATTTGGCGTAATTACATGACATCATAATACAGATGGACTGCTCAAGTCAAAGTCCATTCACTGACTTCTGCTTTGGGAAAGCCAATAGTCCATATACATGTAATGAGACCTGTAACGTAATGAAATGCTATTATACCAATATTTATCAATATTTGTCATGGTGCAGAAAGGAAAAGAAACATAGGATCTCAATGGCAGCAGATTTACTTTCTTTTAAAAAAGAAGAAGAAAAGTAGTCCAGAAGGCAAGATGCATCCGAACAAGTCCACACATGTAAATATAGTACAGAAGAACCAAACTAATAGTGCTCCCAAAATCATAAACTGTATGAACAGGTCCTAGATTTGAGTTTGAACTTACTTCATGACTGTTAGAAAAGTATGTTCTACATTGTATTAATATGAGTAGCATGTACTGCTTTTTCAGTAGAGAAGTATGCTAAATAAAGAACCAAACCAGACACAGGTGAACATAATCAGTTAACTAATAAGTTACCAAAGAAACAACAGAGGAAACACAACATAAAAGTCCATAAACATTACATTACTGTTACTGTTACAATTATCTTTCAACGTTATCATTTCTGAAATTTTAGTACTTCACTTTTATATACTTTTATACACTTTTATATTAAGTTTTTATCATTATATACAGCATGTAATACATTTTATTTCAGTCACTAAAAATGTGTTTTAGTAACATTGATTTTAAAGTTACTAAAATAAATACACCATCAAGGCTCTTTTTCAGATTCATGTAATAAGCAATTGTGACACAAAAGCTACTAATTAGCTTAAATGAGAAATTAGAAAGCATTCCATCATGTTGTCTTGAAATCTGGTGGTTTGCAGCTGAAGCCAACCAAAGGGTCATCGTGTACTCAATGACCTAAGGTCATATCGCTGAGTGCTTTGATTGAGCCGCTATGTTCTGATTGCACCCTCAGTTCAATTACACACTCAGGGTCGAAGGTTTCACCAGACATTACGTACACACATACACACACACAACGTGTACACAGCCGAGTGAGCGGCCATCTGCAGGCATTGATTTGGTCTCTCTAAGGTTCTCTTTTTAGCTGATTTGATTTCCTCAGTCGATGGAGATTAAACACTTCATAGTACCATTTCACAACAAATTATATTTTTATTTGTGTGTATTTATTTTTTAACCAGAGGATAATCAGAAAATTGTGCACATAGTTTTTTAAAAGAAATATATGGAAATTATTCATTCATTCATTCATTTTCTTTTCGGCTTAGTCCCTTTATTAATCTGGGGTCGCCACAGCGGAATGAACCGCCAACTTATCCAGCATATGTTCTACGCAGCGGATGCCCTTCCAGCTGCAACCCATCTCTGGGAAACATCCATACACACTCATTCACACACATACACTACGGACAATTTTAGCTTACCCAATTCACCTATAGCGCATGTCTTTGGACTTGTGGGGGAAACCGGAGCACCCGGAGGAAACCCACGCGAACACGGGGAGAACATGCAAACTCCACACAGAAACGCCAACTGACCCAGCCGAGGCTCGAACCAGTGACCTTCTTGCTGTGAGGCGAACGTGCTACCCACTGCGCCACCGCGTCGCCTATATGGAAATTAATGAAGCTATAAAATACATGCTTTTGGGTGGTTAGTGGATCATGATTGTAGTTAATATGATGACAACATCATTTACTCTGTAGGACACCTGTGTGTAAATCTGAAAGAAGAAATCCATAAAACCCTTTTTTTGTTCCCATTATTAGTCTACTGAATGATACTAGGTGACAAATGTCAGAGGAAGAGTTGATGGATTTTCCAGAAAATTGCATAATATATGACGGGCAGGAACTTTTACTTTTTTCAGACTGTGATTCCGTCTTGTCATTTAAAGCATTCAATGATTTGAGCTGATTTATAACACAGATAGCATTGGCTGTGTTTAATATTAAAAGTTGCATTTAATTATTGTATCTGTAATTGAGGCTGTCACATTAAAAAAAAAAAAAGGAAACCATCACATTGCAAAGAAAACAATCATTTACTACAAATATCAATAAAAATTGTTTGGTTATTCTTTTAAAATATATTCTTTATTAGATAACAGTTTAAAAAAAGGTATAATTCACCCAAACAACTTAATTCTCTCATTCTCTTATACCATGTACTACCTTTTACATTTTTTGTTCACCTTCACAGACAAATGAAGATTTTCTTTTAAACCTATATTTCTGTCTATCCATTTGAAGTCCTAACAAAAGGTAATAAAGGCCTTGTAAAATCAATTACTCAAGCAATCTAATCAAAAATATAGTCCTCTGAAGACACACGATTTTATCAATGAATTTTGATTTCATGATGACAGATTTATGCTTTATTGTAGTAAACACAGATGTTCAAACAACATGAGAGTGAGTAAAGGGAGACATAATTTCAATAAAAGCTATAAACCCTAGTTTGGGAATAGCTGTTTTGGCACGCTTTGCAATTAGAACTTAAATTTATTGTATGGATCCTATGTAGTGCATACGTATTGTAACTGAGATTTTGATTTTAGCTGTATGGTTATTCAAGCTATAGTTTATTCTTATCATAAGGGCATTAATATCAAGAGAGAAAGGCCAATGCGAGAGAGTCTGTTTGTGCATGATTTGTCTGTAGGAGATCCAATTACTGTCTGTATTCATTGAAACCACAATTTTACCACATGAGGAGGGAAAAAGGGTTATAAAGGTTTCGCTGACAGCCTACTGCATTAAACTACTGTATATAAAATTGGATGCAATGTTAACAATGCAAGAGGGAGCCTGATAATGCCAGATGTCTGATTTTACCTGTAAAAAAGGGGCTTAATTATATGTAGTCAGTGACAGAGTGCAAGCAAATGTGTCCAACATAATTCTTTATTTTCAGTTTTAGGTTCATGAATATTTGTCTGCAACACTTTTCCCCTGTGCATTGGGAATGAGTGACCAAGTTCATGTCCAGACCTAATTTTATTTTATCATTTGTCTTAGAAGTAAATCATTTTAAACCCTCTTCTTTATATCACCTTAAATATAATGATATTATTGCATTGTGAGTTCAAAATCATGATTAGTTCTGAATCGTGACATGAGTATATTCCTGCACACACCTATATCCTGATGGCACTTTTCTAAGCGTATATTATAGCATAGTTCTGCTCGGCGATGTAAAACCTCTGTATGTGCTCTGCATTTCAATGGTTTCATTTGTGATAAGCAAAGAAACAGGCTTATTGAAAAGGAGAATGGCTGCCAATTACATACTGGAGAGAAATAATAAGAAATAAATTATTGTGTATACTTTATTTCTGGTGAGCTTTTGTAAAAAGTAAAAACGACTCATTTTTCATTATCAGCTGTAGCTTGCCTTTCATTGTTTTATAATATGGATTTATTTTTACCTAATTATCCCAGCGACTCCCATATGATTTGTTTAGCGATTCATTTGTTCCCAAACCCCTCCTTAGCGCGATTCTAATCTGCGCTGATTGGACCGATGACAGTCTGTTGCGATTGCGAAACGGCTAAAGACTCGTTATAAAGACGAATCATTAGAAGCACTATGAGTCGACTCTTTTATATATGAATCAATAGTTTTAAACACGGCACACTTTCAAATTTAAGCCTTAGCTGGATATTTCACTTCACTTAGAGCTGTGGTACACACTACATGGAAGGTCATTTTCAAAAACCCATAATAGGGGCTCTTTAACATAGAAGAAGTTCTAGTAAATTGAAATACCTAATACCTAAACCATATAGCATTTTCCTTCTCCCATTCCAATAAATCGTGTTCTTCATTTTGATGTTTTAATCAGGACAACACGTTTGGCCACTGCTCTATTGTTGGGCTTTTTAAACTGTTTTTGTAAATTATAGTGTATTTAGTTAAAAGCGTGATAGCAGAAGTGACAGTAGTACATTTCTCTCCTCTCTCTCTCTCTCTCTCTCTCTCTCTCTCTCTCTCTCTCTCTCTC
>CAIGQV010016735.1:21495115-21515141 GCA_903798115.1 Danio jaintianensis
TTTTTTTTTTTTTTTTTTTTTTGCTATACTGTATACTATTATTCACAGGAAATGGATGGTCAAACATTTTATGGAGGTAAATAACAAGATTGAGCAGTTAGGATCATTCCTTTCGACAGCAAGCTTAAAGAGAGTCACATTAGCTATGTTTCCATTCAAAGATGCAAATTAAACTTGCAAAAAAACACAGTTCTGCACAGTTTATCTTTAACCCTGATTAAACATACCTGATTAAACTAATTTGATTAAATTAGTTTTGATTAAAATCTTTTTTTATATATTTTTTAAGTCTTTAATGCTCATTAAGGCCCAATTTATTTGATTAAAAATACAGTGAAATTGTGAAATATTATTGCAAATTAAAATAGCTGCTATTTTAATACATTTTAAAATTAGGTTTTGGAGGTTATACAAGAGGCATTTTTCAGATAATTTTTTTTTCTTCTTACAGTGCGTTTTATCATCAAATATTAATCTTTATAGCATTATTGGTAGTTTTATGTTTTTATTTAAAAGTACAAAAAATAAATATAAAAATAAGAAACTGCAGATAAACACGGTTGTCAGAAAAAGAAGTGTTTGAAGCATCGTTGTTATTCATTACAGCACAATTCATTAGAAACAATGTTACTCGTCGGTGAGATTCATGTCATCAGTAACATAAAGAAAATCTGTTTCACAAGAAGGAATTGTCTTTTTTTTTTCGACCTCACTGAGTGGGCAATGTACTTTCTATTCCTGTCCACTTCTCTTACGCTGCTGTTTCCATGGGAATTGAAGTGGCAAAACCTTTCTTAAATGTCAACATATAATAATTAGCAAATCAAACATACCTTCAATACATTAAACAGAATTAAAAGCAATCATTACCACACTGACAGTCATGCAGCACTAATGTCTGAAACTTCTGTGCTTTTGTCAGTCCTGATAAATCTCTCCAGGACTGTGACACTTATCAGTATTTACTTTCTTCTATCCGATCAACTGTTTTCAATATGTCTGTGTCTTGTCTCTGTTATCACAGCAACGGCTTGGCGAAGAGGGTTGTTCTCATCAGCTTCCTGTCACTGGTTATGCTCATGAGCGTCCTGGGGAACCTGCTGGTGATGGTGGCCGTCTGCAAGGACAGGCAGCTCAGGTCAGAAACCACCATCACTCTCCACTTATCTGTCACCCTGGGGGAAAACATCCCTTTTTAGCATTTCATTTGTGCAGCTCAAGTGAACTTATTTTTTCCGGTTATGTAGTTTAAATGCTAGACAAGGGAAGGGGTAGTTTTTAAAAATAACAGACTGCTTTTAAAGAATATAAATTAAATTCAACATTTATTTTGTACAGTGCCTTTAAAATTAGTTTTACAAGCAAGGATCACAACAGAGAAAACAGCAAGCTAACAATGCAAAATACAATGAAAAATTGAGTAAACAATTTAAAAAGATATTTAAAAATGCTAAAAAAAGGTTCAAATATGTGTCAAAAGAGATTAAAATAGGGCAGCACGGTGGTGCAGTGGTTAGCACTGTCGCCTCACAGCAAGAAGGTCGCTGGTTCGAGCCCCGTCAGTTGGCATTTCTGTGTGGAGTTTGCATGTTCTCCTCATGTTTGCGTGGGTTTCCTCCGGGTGGTCCGGTTTCCTCCACAAGTCCAAAGACATGTGGTATAGGTGAATTGGGTAAGCTAAATTGTCCGTAGTGTATGTGTGTGAATGATTGTGTATGAATGTTTCCCAGTGATGGGTTGCAGCTGGAAGGGCATCCGCTGCATAAAACATATGCTGGATAAGTTGGCGGTTCATTCCGCTGTGGCGACCCCAGATTAATAAAGGGACTAAGCCGAAAAGAAAATGAATGAATGAATGAGAGATTAAAATATGTTTAGATCCATTTTAGCTCTTAAAACTAAATAATTATAACTTAGAATTTTGCTCATTGAGTTTGCTAAATGTGTTTGTTAATAAATTGGTTTATTAAGTTTTTCATGATATAATACACAACTAAAAAGTGATGTATGGTAGTTCATTCTGCTGTGGCGACCTCTGAAATAGAGACTAAGCCGAAGGAAAATTAATGAATAAATGAAAAGTGATATATCCAAAATACATGTTTTTATTTATTTATTTATTTCTCTTCCTCTTACCAAGGCTTAATTGATTTGATTAAAATATCATGCATTCATTCATTCATTTTCTTTTCGGCTTAGTCCCTTTATTAATCTGGGGTCGCCACAGCGGGATGAACCGCCAACTTATCCAGCATATGTTTTACGCAGCGGATGCCCTTCCAGCTGCAACCCATCATTGGGAAACATTCATACACACTCATTCACACAAATACACTACGGACAATTTTTTAGCTTACCCAATTCACCTATACCGCATGTCTTTGGACTTGTGGGGGAAACCGGAGCACCCGGAGGAAACCCACGCGAACACGGGGAGAACATGCAAACTCCACACAGAAATGCCAACTGACCCAGCCGAGGCTCGAACCAGCGACCTTCTTGCTGTGAGGCGAACGTGCTACCCACTGCGCCACCGCGTCGCCCCTGATTAAAATATATCAAAATTAATTAAAATCAAAAAGTAAAATGAAATGATTAATTTCATTAAAATTTTTTAGTTAGTCTCAAAAGGAGGAACATACTTAAACTTAGAACTGCCTGTTTATAATAAATCCAATAAAATTAAGACGTGGTTATAATATAAATAAAAATTAGGGTATCCTTTTTTATGACCGTTAGTCCCAGTTTTACCACAAATACTACGGTTAAGATTCAGGTAGTAAAAAAAAGCCATTATTATTTCGTGATTACCCTTATTAATTAGTTACTTGCCTACAACGAATTGCATGCACCAAGCAAAGAAAATTGTGGTAGTCAGAGCTACAGAGCGTTATGTAGGTCAAAACACGTTGACGAAACAGACGAAACATGTTGTTAGCAATCACTGACATTCACATCCGAACGGGGTTAGATTTCTTAAGATCAGGAGTAGGATTTCTGAGTTTGATGAAAACAGAAGGTAATTTGTTCTGGAATTATACAGAGGTTGTTAAATATGTCTGTGAAAAATAAACGTCACTAATGGAACCCTGAAAAATACAAGTCCCTTCTGAATAGGCCTTAATCTGCTGATTTGGTGCACAAGAAACATTTACTATTATTATCAATTTTGAAAACAGTTGTGCTGCTTAATACTTTTGTGGAAACTTGTATTAGATTTTAAATAGAACCTTTTAAAGAACAGCCTTTATTTGATATAGAAATATATACTTTTTAACATTATAAATATATTTTTTGTCACATTTTGATCAGTTTGACCATAATGATAAAGTATCAATTTAATTAAAATGAATTTTTATTAATAAAAGGTTTGATATTAATTATTATCAAGAATATTTATTAGAAGCAAGCAAAAACAAACTGAATTATTTCACTCAATCCAAGAGGCTTTACTCTGATCTCTATAAATATTGTATGGCTCTTTTGTGTCTCAAGCCTTCATTCAGCAGCATGTCATGAAGAAAATGTATCTATATTCATCAAGGTTACGCACAGTGTCAAACGGGGACTGAATGTTATGTCATGATGGTGGTGATAAATGTCCTTAAAATAGGCCATCTGAACACTCCTCCGGCATGTACTCTTGTCTTTCACACATAATGCGCAGGTTAATGGTTAATTATAATAAATGAGTGTACAAGCTCATCATTGTTTAACTGGCAACTGGCAACAGTGGACTTTTTTTTTTTTATTAGTTTAGCAGCTCACCAGCTCATAAACATAGCCTCTTTGGGTTTCATTTCAGTGGCTAATTAGCAGCTTGTTAATTACTCCTTTGGAGTCCTACTGGGTTCTTAGAAAACTATACAGCAATTGTTTTTGCATCAATGAATGCCACTGGCTGAATGAAGCTCAGAGTGCTTTATTTACAGAAATAGTCCATGTCTGACGGAAGTAGCAGTGGTTGTTTTGCTCGAGCTCCAGATCTCCACCCACACTGTATCACTTGCATCATCTCAATCTGGAAAGTGCTAACACCATCATACATTTCTGAGGAAGCCACTGATATGGTTAAAGAAGGCACTTGTAAAAAATATATAAATGTAAATTCATTTGCTTTTTTGTGAGTTTAGAAAGTTTCAATGGCTTAAGTGTTATCTGCTTACATGAATTTATATGTTTTCTATTATAATGCCTTCAGTGTAAGTATTAATGATCTGAAGGGATACGGGATTCCCAAAATGCACTGAGGCATGAATAAATAACATGGTTACATTGTTTGTAAAATTTGATAAAATTATTATTATCTAAAATTGAGAGTTCATAGTTTAATGATTTAAATTTAAATAAAAAAATTGAAATACACTATGATTCAAACATTTGAAGTAAAAAAAAATTGTGAAAGAAATTAACATTTTATTCATTAAGGTTGCCTTAAATAAAGGACAATAAAAGCATTTACAGTGCATCCTAAAACTATTCACAGCTTCACTTTTTCCACATTTTGGTATGTTGCAGCTTTATTCGAAACTGTATTAAATTTATTATTTTCTTCAACATTCTCCTAACAATACCCCACAATGGAAACATGAAAGATGTTTGTTTTAAAAAAGCTCTATAAATCTCTGCCTTTGCATCAATTACAACCTTAAGTTGTTTTGAGTATGATGCTGCAAGCCTGGCATACCAATTTCGGGCAGTTTCTCCAATTCTTCTTTGCAGTACCTCTTAAGTTCCATCTGGTTGGATGGGGAGCATCGATCGTCATTTTCAGATCTCTCCAGAGATGTTTACTAAAGTTCAAGTCTGGGCTCTGGCTGGGCCACTCAAGGACATTCACAGAGTTGCCCCGTTGTCACTCCTTTGGTTGTTGTCCTGTTGATGAACCAGAGATGATTGTTCTTCTCAAAGGTTTTGCTTTCTCTTCAGAAAAATGTTGCCTTTCCAAAACATGTCCAATTTACTGAATGGTGGTCATCAATCAAGTTGTAAACATCTCAAGGTTAATCAGTGTAAACAGGATACACCTGAGCTCAATATTGAGAGTCATGTGATTTTCAGCATTGACAGCACCAAATCAACATCAGAATGATTTGTTGTGTTGTATCACACTGTGCTATTTCAGCCACAATTTGGTCGTCTGAGACAAAATTTTTCATCCATTCATTCATTTTCCTACAGCTTAGTCCCTTTGTTCATCAGGGGGCCGCCACAGCGGTATGAACCGCCAACTTATCCAGCATATGTTTTACACAGCGGATGCCCTTCCAGCTGCAACCCAGTACTGGGAAACATCCATACACATTCATTCACACACATACACTAAGGCCAATTTAGTTTATTCAATTCACCTATAGCGCATGTCTTTGGACTGTGGAGAAACCGGAGCACCCGGAGGAAACCCACGTGAACATGGGGAGAACATGCAAACTCCACACAGAAATGCCAACTGACCGAGCCGGGACTCGAACCAATGACCTTCTTGCTGTGAGGCAACAGTGCTAACCACTGAGCCTAGACAAATTTAGGAAATCCTAAAAAATCTGTGGTCTTTGATCATTGGTTTGACATTTTCACTTAATGGCTGTTGCGATCAAATTTTCCCTCCAATGAAGTTCTGGCAGCATCAGAACATTTCAGACACTTTCCTCCAGTGTGACTACAGCTGCAATGAGCGTCTGTCCAAGAACCAATAGGAGCACAGAATATGCTGATGCAGACAACTTCAAACCACTGCAGTAAATGTCAAACATCTTTTTTTTTAGTTTTTTTTGTTGAGTAATGTTGTGAGCGAAATCAACACTCCAGATTGTTTATGTTTACAGTGAGGTATCATTTCAGAACATGAGTTACTGAGTGTGTCACGCATAGATGGCGTCAAGCTCCGGGTGAGTTTTCTTGTGTGTCCATGTTTGGCACATCTTGATTGTAGTTCAGTCTGAAATTATGAAAACTGAGACCTTGAGAACATGGAAATCATGTTTGTGCAGTCTGACAAGCCACAATCATATATTAACAATCGTACAGCTTAAGTTTGCATGATGGCAGATTTTGACCTTAAGTTATTTGTATATAATTCTTAATAAAAATTATTTAAAAATAACAATTAAAATGAATAAATCTTGCAAACTATTGCCTTCATGTTTTGTGCCTTATAAATAGTGAGAAAAGGGAAAAAAATCATTTCTTGAAAAATCTGATCTTATTTGATCATAAGATGGCGCCGCGGATGGCCGCCTCAGTGTGGAGCTCTCCAGTTTTTGCACTGTTTTTGTTCGTTTGTCCTGTTTTATGTTTATCATACGAGATCAGTTATTCCAGGGACGAGCTGCTGAACATTCGGCAGTACACTCCAATTAATCACCAACCGGTTTTTGATTTCTCTGGCGTTTTGCTGAACATTGTTGTCGGCGGAGAAGCTGCACTAGGGAAACGCTACAGGACGCGCAGGCATGGAAAGCGAGCCGGCGCGCTCGTCAGGCTCAGACAGCGCGGCTTCAGAACGGCGCTGCCTAGCATCCATCTGGCGAATCTCCGCTCTCTTCCTAACAAAATGGACGAACTACTTCTGCTCGCACGCAGAAACAAGAACTTTAACAACTCTGCTGCTCTGTGTTTCACGGAAACCTGGCTGAACGAAGCCATTTCGGACAGCGCGTTACACTTACCGGACTTTCAGCTGTACAGAGCGGACCGCGATACGGAGTCAACGGGCAAAACGCGCGGTGGTGGGACATGCTTTTACATCAACAGAAGGTGGTGTACGGATGTAACTGTGTTAAAGAAGATGTGCTGTCTTGACGTGGAAGTGCTTTTCATTAACTGTAAGCCGTTCTACTCGCCGCGGGAGTTTTCCTCGTTCATTCTCATCGGTGTTTATATTCCACCGCAAGCACACGTGAGTACTGCACTGCAACAGCTGGCTGATCTGATCACAGAGACAGAACAACAACACCCGGACTCTGTTTTTATCATTCTCGGTGACTTTAATCAGGCGAAACTCACACATGAGATGCCTAAATTCAAACAGCACATTACATGCCCCACCAGAGACAATAATATTTTGGACCATTGTTACACCACAATAAAGGATGCATATCGTTCCGTCGCCAGAGCAGCTCTAGGACTCTGACCACTGCCTGGTTAATCTTATACCAACTTACAGACAAAAACTTAAAACTACTAAGCCAGTATTAAGGACTGTTAAGAGATGGACCAACGACACAGAACAGGTCTTACAAGCCTGTTTTGAATGCACTGACTGGAGTGTTTTTGAAGCTGCAGCCACCGACCTCGACGAACTCACAGATACCGTAACATCATACATCAGTTTCTGTGAGGAGCTATGCATCCCTACCAGGACCTACTTATCATTTAACAATGACACCAAAACTTAGACAGCTTCGTCAGGCCAAAGAGGATGCCTACAGGAGTGGGGACAGGATCTTGTACAATCAGGCAAGGAACACACTGACAAAGGAGATTAGTGTGGCTAAGAAGAGCTATGCCAAAAAGCTGGAAAACCAGTTTTCTGCCAACGACCCGGCATCAGTGTGGAAAGGCCTGAAAGACGTCACAAACTACAAGACACCATCCCCCATTATTGATGGCAATAAACAACTTGCAAACGAGCTGAATATGTTTTACTGTAGATTTGAGACCCCCGACCAGACACCCCACACCCACCCTGACGATCTCTCTACACAGCCATCAACACCTCCAGCCACCCCACTCTCCCCCCCTGCACTTCAGATCAGTGAGGATAATGTGCGTCAGATCTTCTGGAAACAGAAGAGAAGGAAAGCAACAGGCCCAGATGGTGTTTCACCAGCCTGTCTGAGAACCTGCGCTGACCAGCTGGCTCCCATTTTCTCACAGATCTTCAACAGATCACTGGAACAGCGCAAAGTTCCATCCTGCTTCAAATGCTCCACCATCATCCCAATCCAGAAGAAGCCAAAGATCACAGGACTCAATGACTACAGACCTGTTGCCTTAACATCTGTGGCCATGAAGTCATTTGAAAGACTGGTGCTAGCATATCTGAAGGACATCACTGGACCTTTGCTGGACCCCCTGCAGTTTGCCTATAGAGCAAACCGGTCTGTGGATGATGCAGTCAACATAGGACTGCATTATACCCTACAACATCTGGACAAACCAGGGAACTACGCAAGGATTCTATTCGTGGACTTCAGTTCTGCCTTCAACACCATCGTCCCATCATTGCTCGAGTACAAACTGACCCAGCTCTCTGTTCCTAGCTCTGTCTGTCAATGGATCACCAGCTTTCTGACAGACAGACAACAGCTAGTCAGAATGGGCAAAATCACATCCGACAGCCGCACCATCAGCACCGGTGACCCCCAGGGATGTGTTCTCTCCCCACTGCTCTTCTCCCTGTATACCAATGACTGCACTGCAAAAGACCCCTCCATTAAACTCTTGAAGTTTGCTGACGACACTACTGTTATCGGCCTCATCCGGAACGGTGACGAGTCTGCATACAGACAGGAGGTGGAGCGGCTGGCTCTATGGTGCAGATGCAACAACCTGGAGCTGAACACGCTCAAAACAGTGGAGATGATAGTGGACTTTAGGAGAAACCCCCCTGCACTTCCCCCACTCACCATCATGAACAGCACTGTGGCTGCAGTAGAGTCATTCAGGTTCCTGGGCACCACCATCTCTCAGGATCTGAAGTGGGACATTCACATAGACTCTATTGTGAAGAAAGCCCAGCAGAGACTGTACTTCCTTCGTCAGCTGAGGAAGTTCAACCTGCCACAGGAGCTGCTCGTACAGTCCTACTCAGCTGTCATCCAATCCATCCTCTGCACTTCAATCACCGTCTGGTTCGGCTCAGCTGCCAAAACCAACCTCTGTAGGCTACAGCGAATAGTCCGGACTGCTGAACGAATCACTGGCACTACCCTTCCTACACTTCAAGAACTGTACTCTTCCAGAGTGAGTAAAAGGACTTGCAAAATCACTCTGGACCCTTCACACCCAGCACACTTTCTGTTTGAACTGTTACCGTCTGGCCGGCGCTACAGAACACCGAGCACAAAAACAGCCAGACACAGGAAAAGTTTCTTTCCTCAGGCCATCTACCTCATGAACAGTTAATTATTCCCCTACAGTGCAATAAACATGTGCAATACCTTTTCATACGCACTTGTATACAGCACCTTATAACAATATACAATGCAATACTTTCTCCATACGCATTTCTACACAGCACCTTATAACAATATACAATGCAATACTTTCTCCATACGCATTTGTACACAGCACCTTATAATAGTATACAATGCAATACTTTCTCCATACGCATTTGTACACAGCACCTTATAACTTGTATAACTTGTATATTTATAACAAATCTGTACAACAATTCATCATCCAGAGCTCTATTGTCTAACTGCATCTCTGTTTAATGTTTGTCGTATTTTATTTTATTTTTCTCATATTTATTTTGTGTTGTCACTTGTCACTTTATGTACACTGGAAGCTTCTGTAGCCAAAACAAATTCCTTGTGTGTGTAAGCACACTTGGCAATAAAACCGATTCTGATTCAGATTCTGATTGAAAATGTTGTCATTTTGTCTGTCAAGCCTGGAGGTAGCACTAAGTTTCTTATCTTCTAAAACGTCGTGCCAAACATCATGCATTCCTTCCTTTTTTCAAACAGTTTTACAGTTTTCCTTCTGATTTATAAATTGCTTATACCCTTCCTCATACCACCCAGATTCTTTCGCTCAAGGGTCATGTTTCCATTCCACCACCTGTGAAAGGCTTATCTGATAATAGAAGTCATGAGAAAAATAATCTACATTTCCCAGTGTTACCAAGAAGTCTGCAACGAGCGAGTCGTGCGCCAAATGTTATGTCATGCCTGTAATGACAAATGTCTTTAAAACAGGCTGCCCTCCGCCGGGTCAAATGGAACATCTGGTGCCATTCTGCTTTAATGATGCATTCAAAAAGTGATTTGTAAATACTGACACGCTATCTGATGGCATAATTATCGGATGCCTGTTGCTTTTCATTCTTCAGAATTGGCGTCAAACGTGCATGAAAGCCAATCATTGCCCCTCTCTGCATTCTTTTAGAGATGTATAGCGTTCGCTGGCATCTGGTATGCGGATTTTATGCCATGTTATGGTTACGAGACAGAATGATTTGAGCCTATTAGTGCTTCTCAGTGAGCTATATATAGATCCATGTGTTCAGAAGCTCAAGAAAGAGTTTTATTACTCATTAATAGGTTGCCCAGAGCTCTGGACATTCTCAAGGGGAACGAACATTATGACAACTTATCAGCAACGTACCACACACATAGAGCAAGCACTAGATGTTGTGTTACTGCTTTGTCCAAGTCATTGATTTATAGTGAATATTAATTTCTGTTCACGAGGGAATTTCTGCTCACGTCTTCATATTGTTATCGAATTAAAAGGGATAGGAATTTTCTGTTTCCTATATGAGATTATTACATTGTATCATAAAACTTCTATATAATTCATGTAATTGTTTTTCTCCTCATTGAGCCTGATTGAGTTTTTTTCCTTTTTTCTGTCACTCAATGGAGTTCAGTAGCTTGCCACTGTTGCTTAGTTGATTTTTAAAAGATACTGTACTTCATATTCAGGAAGATTGTTATTTTGACTGTACTGACACTGTTTAAGTGAGAACTTGATATTATTTGAGCTTCATGGTGATTATACAATTGTGTTCATCACAGGCACTTTATAGCTGAATCAACTTCATAATCAATACATTTTGATTAAAGATGGCACTTCTGTCTTCTGTACACTGTAAAAAAGCAGTTGCATACACTTTTGAATTGCACATATTTATTGACCTTTTTGTATTTTGAAAGAATATATTGTCAAGTTATAAGTTATTTTATGGATTTATTTCTATATGTAATATTTATTATATAATGTATCATTTCACCCTGCTACCAATGCCAAGAAATATCATTTTGTTAAGCTGTAGAGTAACATTTTCAAAAAGAAAAGTTGTGAAAAAAAAGAATGATTTGCTATCAACAATTTCTGTTAATTAACTGTTTGTTTTTTTACAGTGAAGAGATGCTTATTGCTGAATTTAAGTCATTTTATAAATAATTATTAAACTAATTATTCACACAATAAATAATTGATTGATCGATTGATTCATCTATCAGTGTTTGCCCAGTAGCATTTTTGCATAAATTTAATTGACATAAGTAACTGTTACATAAGTTCAAATTCAGATAAGTCTTGGGACTGATGTTCGTTTTGCCTGATGTCTTTTTGTCTGATAACTTTTCATCTAAGTCCGTTTTGCCTGATGTCTTTTTGTCTCACAACTTTTCATCTGAGTCTGTTTCGCCCGACGTTGTTTTTCCTGAGACCTGAAGCCTTCCAGTCTGAGGAACAATGGCTGAAATTATGAGGCATGATGCCTTGTCATTGTATGACTGAGGATGTCCTAAAATGTACACCGTACATTTTGTTAAGCTTTAGAGTAAAATTTTTTAAACGAAAAGTTGTCAGTAGAAGTCAATTCAAGTAAAAAAAGAATCATGTGCTATCAACAATTTCTGTTAATTAACTGTTTTTTCCACAGTTAAGAGATGCTTATCGCTGAATTTAAGCCATTTTATAAATAATTATTAAACTAATTATTCACGCAATGATTGATTGATTGATTGATTGATTGATTAAATGATTGATTGATTGAAGTGATCAATGTTTGTCCAATAGCATTTTTGCATAACTTTAATTCACATAAGTAACTGTTGCATAAGTACAAATTCACATAAGTAACAGTCTTGGGACTGTTAAATAGCCTGACATGGCTGACTTGTTTTGATATAACTGTTTTGATATTGTTAGCAGCATAATTTTCATTGAACCAATAGCTATACAACTTGTATAATGCCATTAATCATTGTAACAATAAATGCAACTTTAGTTAAGCTCTATTATACTGCACTGTCATAACCACAGCATAATTAATCTTACTTTTACACACACAAGATGTTCTATGCAACGGTATGTTGACTTAGTTTGAAATGAACACCCACCGACTGCAGGTGAAAACAGCTGCGGCTGGTAACAAAGTCAAATCAATTTTCACTTTGGATGGTTATGTTTCACAAATTATGTTAAAGTTAATATTTGCTGGTAAAGTTCATGTAATCTGTGCAGATATAGCGCATACATGCTCAGCCCATGAGTCTTACTTTAATACTGCCATCTCTAAGCAACAAATAAAAATGAGCTGGTTTGTTTGCTCCAACCCCAGTGTAAAAACGAAATGAACTGCATAGCAATGAAGAGCAATGCCTGTAGTATTAGCCAATACTGGTCTGTGCTGTCTGTTTATACTTTTGGTGTTTGTGGTGGGTGTTTTCTTTGAAATTGTCAATTAATATCTGTATTTTTTTTTATTAAATACAGACTTTATGATAAATAAATGTATATTTTAATTGTAAATATACAGTCGTGGCCAAAAGTTTTGAGAATGACATAAATATTGGAAATTGGAAAAGTTGCTGCTTAAGTTTTTATAATAGCAATTTGCATATACTCCAGAATGTTATGAAGAGTGATCAGATGAATTGCATAGTCCGTCTTTGCCATGAAAATTAACTTAATCCTGAAAATAAATTTCCACTGCATTTCATTGCTGTCATTAAAGGACCTGCTGAGATAATTTCAGTAATCGTCTTGTTAACTCAGGTGAGAATGTTGACGAGCACAAGGCTGGAGATCATTATGTCAGGCTGATTGGGTTAGAATGGCAGACTTGACATGTTAAAAGGAGGGTGATGCTTGAAATCATTGTTCTTCCATTGTTACCCATGGTGACCTGCAAAGAAATGTGTGCAGCCATCATTGCTTTGCATAAAAATGGCTTCACAGGAAAGGATATTGTGGCTACTAAGATTGCCCCTAAATGAACAATTTATAGGATCATCAAGAACTTCAAAGAAAAGAGGTTAAATTCTTGTTAAGAAGGCTTCAGGGCATCCAAGAATGTCCAGCAAACGCCAGGATCAACTCCTAAAGAGGATTCAGCTGCGGGATCGGAGTGCCACCAGTGCAGAGCTTGCTCAGGAATGGCAGCAGGCAGGTGTGAGGCGAAGACTTTTGGAAGATGACCTGGTGTCAAGAAGGGCAGCAAAGAAGCCACTTCTCTCCAAAAAAAACATCAATGACAGATTGATCTTCTGCAAAAAGTATGGCGAATGGACTGCTGAGGACTGGGGCAAAGTCATATTCTCAGATGAAGCCCCTTTTCGATTGTTTGGGGCATCTGGAAAAAGGCTTGTCAGGAGAAGAAAAGGTGAGCGCTACTATCAGTCCTGTGTCATGCCAACAGTAAAGCATCCTGAGACCATTCATGTGTGGTGTTGCTTCTCATCCAAGAGAGTGGGCTCACTCACAATTTTGCCCAAAAACACAGCCATGAATAAAGAATGGTACCAAAACACCCTCCAACAGCAACTTCTTCCAACAATCCAACAACAGTTTGTTGAAGAACAATGCATTTTCCAGCACGATGGAGCACCATGCCATAAGGCAAAAGTGATATCTAAGTGGCTCGGGGACCAAAACGTTGAAATTTTGGGTCCATGGCCTGGAAACTCCCCAGATCGTAATCCCATTGAGAACTTGTGGTCAATCCTCAAGAGGCGGGTGGACAAACAAAAACCCACTAATTCTGACAAACTCCAAGAATTGATTATGAAAGAATGGGTTGCTATCAGTCAGGATTTGGCCCAGAAGTTGATTGAGAGCATGCCCAGTCGAATTGCAGAGGTCCTGAAAAAGAAGGGCCAACACTGCAAATACTGACTCTTTGCATAAATGTCATGTAATTGTCGATAAAAGCCTTTGAAACGTAAACGTGCTTGTAATTATATTTCAGTACATCACAGAAACAACTAAAACAAAGATCTAAAAGCAGTTTAGCAGCAAACTTTGTGAAAACTAATATTTGTGTCATTCTCAAAACTTTTGGCCACGACTGTACATATATGGGGTGGCGCAGTGGGTAGCACTGTCGCCTCACAGCAAGAAGGTCGCTGGTTCGAGCCTCGGATGGGTCAGTTGGCATTTCTGTGTGAAGTTTGCATGTTCTCCCCGTGTTGGCGTGGGTTTCCTCCGGGTGCTCTGGTTTCCCCCACAAGTCCAAAGACATGTGCTATAGGTGAATTGGGTAAGCTAAATTGTCCGTAGTGTATGTGTGTCAATGTGTGGGTGTTCCCCAGTGATGGGTTGCAGCTGGAAGGGTATCCGCTGCATAAAACATATGCTGGATAAGTTGCCGTTTCATTCCGCTATGGCGACCCCTAATTAATAAAGGGACTAAGCCGTAAATAAATGATTGAATGATACTTATATGGTTATTGAGAGGAACTGACTTGACTGAAATATGACACATAATTGCTCTATTTTATGACATTTGCATCATTAATTGTTATTTTTCTGTTTATTACTGTGAATCAGATAGCAAAATGTATTGTGCAATGTGCTACAGTATGTAAATAAAGCTGAGGTTACTGACTTGAGGTAATTCACCCCAAAATAAACATTCTGCCATTGTTTAAATACATTCATGTTGTTCCAGCCTCACTGGAAATTCACTTATGTTCAGAACGCTAATGTAGATATAAGACACATCTGTATATTAATACCAGGTAGAAACGACAATACATCTCAGCAGAATAATTATGATCAGATCACTGAAAATGCATATTAATATTAGGTGGAAACCAGGCCAGAGTTTTGGGTGAACAGATATTCAGTGGAGAAACAGTAATCTCTAAAATGTGATTAAAATATCTTCATTTGTATTCCTAAAAAGAATCAAAGTCTCTTGCGTTTAGAACAACACAAAGATAAGCAAATCATGACCAAACCCTTAAATCTAAGAATAAACATATTAATTTTCATTTAGCTGAATTCAAAAAATATAAAGAATGAAATATCTTCTTGGCTTCTCCCACAGGAAAATCAAAACCAACTACTTCATCGTCTCGCTGGCGTTTGCTGACCTGCTGGTGTCAGTGCTGGTGATGCCGTTTGGTGCCATAGAACTGATCCATCAGAACTGGATCTACGGAGAGACTTTCTGCCTGGTCCGCACCTCTCTGGACGTGTTGCTGACTACAGCCTCCATCTTACACCTGTGCTGCATCTCCCTTGACAGGTAAACAAAAGAAGACTCACAAAGTGTATTTTGTATAAAAGTATTATTAAGGAGAGAAACGGCAGGCAGAAACACTGTTTATTATGCACCTGTACATTTTTTTTATTTGTGGCTTTTTGGCTTTTCATTGTTTTTTTTAGACTAATAGTAAGAAAAAACAAAATACACTTTTAAGTGTTTGTTTTGTAACACTTTATCAATTTGTGTATGTACTATAGTTTGCCATTACAGTTCTTTTTTTCTTTCTTTTTTCTAAAAATGAGTCATAAATCTCCACTTCAGCAGCACTTACATACACCAGAGTTCAGTTTTATTAATATAGTTACAACAGGGACATCTGCCTTTACATGCATATGAACTTTAATTACATCACAAATCCTAACTTGTAGTATAATATGAATAGTCTTAGCCCACCCTTTGCAGCTATAACAATTTTAACTCTTCTGAGTTTTTAATAAATCTTCTTGAAGTGCATTTGTTAGGACAAGTGAGATTGTGGACGAGAATGCCTGGCTTGCAATTTCCACACTAATTTATTCTAAACGTGTTCAGTCAGATTGAGGTCAGGACTCTGTGCAGGCCAGTCATTTCCTCCACACCAAACTCTCATATTTGTCTTTGTGGACCTTGCTTTGTGCACTGGTGCACAGTCATGTTGGAACAGGATGGGACGGTTCATTCCACTGTGGCGACCCCTGATAAATAAGGGACTAAGCCGAAGGAAAATTAATGAATAAATGAATTGTATTCTACAAGCAAATTATTTTTGTCTGTTTGCATAATTCTCTTAATTATAACATGATAAGAAGAGTTTCACAAATTCTCATTTAATTAAATCCTTTGGCTCAAATAAAAAACACAACATTTGAACATGAATAAATCCAATGTTCAGACTTTTGTGTCAGAAATAAATGCTAATAAGTGTATATTTGATTGATATTTTGAATTTATGCATCCTTTGCATTTTTAAACATTATATAAAACTTGATGTAATAAATCAACTGGGGAATCATATTGATAACTACTTTATTTTAAACCCTATTCACCTGCAGTGTCTTGCCTTAATTAAAATTCCATGAACGCACCGTCTTGACACATGACTGCATGGCAGCTGTAAATTGTTTTGCCACAGAGGAAGAGCACTTGAGAGTTTCGTTCTGCGGACTGTGTAGTGATGCTGTTTCCATGGTGATCGATGTGTGGTCACACAAAGTGCCTTGCCAAGTGAATCGTCCACCAACACTGTGATTATGAACCTAATAAACTCTTAGAGTCAGGCAACAGGCAGACGGTTAAAAACATAAAATGTGTAGGACTGAGGAACATTTTCTTGCTTGACAACATAAAATATGTAAATAATTATGTAACACAACATGGATAAATATATGCACATATATAATGATCCTATGTAATTACTGTCATTTATATTATAAAAAGGGAATAACATAAATAATGTTGCACAAAATTCCTTTTGTTTTTTCAAAAGGTTTTAATCATGAAATATACAATTTATGTCCCCATCATTTTTGATAGTACTTGCCATCAAAGCATTTGAAAAATCAAGTGTAGCAGCTGCTTTTAATGCAAGGTAAATTACTGTAGACTTATTACATAAAATTTACTTTGGAGCAGCCTGGGGTGAGGTGCTCCACACAAGGTCACAGTGGTTTACATACGTCTGTGATTTGTGATCCACAAATTCTGAAGGCTTCATGAAAGATTGTTGCATTTTGTCAAAATGTACAGGTTGTTTGTTAAAATGCCTGTAATTTAGTTCTACAGTACTCCCATCCGCTTGACTACTGCTTGGTGCTTTTAAAGAATTACTCTAATAACTGCAAGAGCAAACAACAACAAAAAAAATACAGGAACTCCAAGAGGAACAGTTTTTATCAAACCTGCCAGTACACCATCATTTTTGCCTCAGCTTTTCTTTTATTTTTCCTAGAATACATTGTACTGTCAGTTTGTTTAAACTCTAAATGGGCAGTCAGCTATAATCGGTTTCATGCTCTGACATTCTTTTTAGTTTCTGACCTCGTTGCTGTCAGAAGCAAACACTTCATGCTGAATAATAAAAAGCAAAATTAAGAGCTATACTTGAAAACAGTTTTGCGTCTTGTGTGACAGTAGCACATTGTAAAGCTACTCCACTTAGCTGTTCAATAAAGCACTAAGCCTTAGTTTAGTTTCCCTCTGGCTTGAAGCACCCTTTCAGATCCGCTTCGTCCCACCAGAGTGATGCATTAGACCTCAGCGCTGATATTCAGGATGATGTTTGAGTGCTCAGCTGCTGTCCCCGGTTTACGTCATCCGGCCCCTGCAGTCATACGGGCCGCCTTCCAATGCCTCGCTTGTTAAAGAGGGCATGAGGGCACTGAGAAGAGGGGGACTGATAATATTTGGTTTGTTACAAAATGTACCTCTTTCTCTCCTTTTCTTTATTCTGGCCCAAGTTTCCACTGACTGAGAGTCAAATAATGATGTAACTGCATTGCTACATAGCCTGCCTATAAACAGACATAGTAACAGCAGTCTTACTTGTAGTTTTGAGAACATATGAAGTAGTTAATTAGCTTGTTTGGCCCTTTTTTACACCTTTTTTTTTGTAAAAAGTGCAACATTATCTTACCTATTGCTTTTTGAGTTGCTTTTGATTTAATGCACAAGATGCAAGTATGTAAATCTAAATCAAATGAACAATAGTAGTGAAATCCTGCATCTTATTCTTAGTGAAAAAGTATAAATTAGCATATATTTTTCAAGAACTTATTAACTAAAATACAGTTAAAAAAATATATTTAAGTGTAAACTAAATGAAATGTTCTCCAGCAATTATCTGCATGCTAATTGGAGTTTAATGTAATTATAATTTAACACATTTTTTTAAATAGCTTACTTTTACATTGTGTTCTAACAACACATGGAGTGACCAGATTTCCAACAACAAGAATGAAAAATGAAAAAGAGTGAATTGGAGTGTATGAGTGTGTGTATGAATGAATGTGTATGGGTGTTTCCCAATACTGGGTTGTGGCTGTAAGGGCATCCACTGTGTAAAACATATGCTGGAATAGTTGGTGGTTCATTCCGCTGTGGTGACCTCTGTAATAGAGACTAAGCAGAAGGAAAAGTAATGAATAAATAAACCTCTACCATTATTAAACATACATGCTGAGTGACTGATGTTGGTTTGCACTGACTCACATTTCTAACATTTGTGTTAAAACTGTATGTTTGCTAGTTATTAACTATACGATAAACTATCTGCTTTCAGTATGGCTATAAATCTCACGTAAAATGGTATTCAGACTCACACTTGTAACATTAAACAGTGAATAAAGCACATTATCAGCACATTATGCTGTTGTTCAGCTGCAATGTCACAGAAATAGAAACTGTTTTTAAAATAGAATAAAACACAGTAAATAGTTATATAATCTATAAATAGTCTGCAAGTCAACATTGCAGGTGGTTAGGACAACATCTCTTTTTAACATGGGGAGGGCGGCTTACTTTTTGCAAATCATTGACTTTTAGTAAACTAACGGTGTGAGGGTCGTGGTTAAGAATATTATGGCTGAAACCATCAAACTGATGTCAACAGAGAAGCAAATGGTCAGATTTTTTTGACAAAAAATTACCAAAACAAACATTTTTTTGTGTGGATTAACTTGCACGCATTAATTATTCACCTAAAGTATTACAATGTGCGCTAGCAAAATAAACATTGTAAATTTAGATTTCACACAGACTTTAAGTAGGCCTTAAGTGCAGATTTGTATAATAGTGCATAAAGGCACACCTTTAACTCAGTTGACAGCCTTGATTAATAATAGCAGTGACAGATGTTTTACATAATCCTTTGATGTTTTCAAAAATAATAAATCATAGCAAGAGAGCCTTATGGTAATCAGATCATTATCTCTGTTCATCTTACTATTTATCGCTTCTTACATTCCGCTCCACTAGCATCTACTCTCATTCTGCGGTGTGATTTTCATGAAAAACAGCAATGTTTTTCCTGAGTATGATGAATATGGAGGTTCCAGTCAACCCGGCTACATGCAGCATTTATTACAATCAGGGAAGGAACACTGGCTATTTCACAAGTCATTTACCTCTCTGAGTTTTGACAATGAGGCTGGCCGGGTGTCCTTCAGGCACTCACTTAGCACATACAGCAATAATAGCCATGTCATCTCAATTTAGACTGTGTGAAACGCTCTCCGCCTTTTTCTTAAAAGCCGTTTTCTCCTGTGTAATTCTTCGTTGTCCTTCGGGATACATGCAGTCTCTTCTCATTTCTCAGACAAACCTCACACACCAAGCAGCATGTGTTTAGAGTCTGCAATACAGCGCGATTCTCTTCCGACGATATGCACTCTCAGTGTTGATTTCATGCTTAATTTAGTGCTCTCTATTATGTCTCCACTCATCTGACTCATTCTGGGTGAATACTAATTGTGGATGCTCGTTAGCCGTGTTATTTGTGCGTCACGAGCCGCCACTTACATATGCTTTTTCAGAAACTTTTGTAGCTTTTGATAATTGGTGTTCATCTCAGCAGGTGAGAAATTCATTGTCATCTTCTGCATGACCGGTGAAATATCCAGATAAGAAGGGTCGTATACTTTATGGCGATATAAATAGGTGCACTTAGAGAATACAGCATGCACAAAACTGTCCCAAAGGTTCGGCGCACACATCAAAGTCAGTCATGGAGAAAAAATGGGTTTTTATAACTGGACATTCTAATCATAGCACACACACACACACACACACACACACACACACACACACACACACACA
>CAIGQV010016735.1:21515151-21530191 GCA_903798115.1 Danio jaintianensis
ACACACACACACACACACACACACACACACACACACACACACACACAGTGCACACAATAAATGTTCACCAGCAACAATGGCAAAATCCTTGTTCTTATTATCCAAAAAGATTTAAAAGTCTAGTTCATGTCAAAATGAAAATTAAAGTATATAAGTGTTTACTCATGGTTCTACAGTATATGCGTTTTTCCAAACCCAAATCCTTTTGTTTATCTTTGGAACATAAATCAAGATATTTTTTAAGAAATCAGAAAGAAATTCAGAGTGACCGAAACCTTTTCAAGCTTTTGAACATTTTGAGTGAACAAACGTTCAGAAAGAGTTTTCATTTAGTAAAATACTAACCTGTTTAATATGTTTGTCTTCTATTCATAGCTCTTTTTTTCAGTCCATTTCAGTTTCCTTTTAACTCTTATGTATGTAAAGTTTTTAAGTAGATGTGCATAAAATTATTCATTCATTCATTCATTTTCTTTCCAGCTTAGTCCCTTTATTAATCTGGGGTCGCCACAGCGGAATGAACCGCCAACTTATCCAGCATATGTTTTACGCAGCGGATGCCCTTACAGCTGCAACCCATCACTGGGAAACATCCATACACACTCATTTACACACATACACTACGGACAATTTAGCCTACCCAATTCACCTATACCACATGTTTTTGGACTTGTGGGGGAAACCGGAGCACCCGGAGGAAACCCACGCGAACACGGGGAAAACATGCAAACTCCACACAGAAACGCCAACTGACCCAGCCGAGGCTCGAACCAGCGACCTTCTTGCTGTGAGGCGAACGTGCTACCCACTGCGCCACCGTGACGCCCGTGCATTAAATTATTAGAATTTAATTTAATTTAACAACACCCTTAGCAAATGTGCACTTTGCCATTGAATATCCAAGCTTAGTCCCTTGCCATTGCAAAATATGACTGAGCATATCAAATTATCAGTTATATTTGGAAAAAAGTATCAAGTTGCATTCACATATTTGAATTAATCTGAAGGAATAAAAGAGAGAGTTTGTGTGTACAGAATCTCTACTAATATTGAACCTGTGACTTTTTATTGTTATAAATAACCTCACCATATCTCACCATTTTATTGATAAAAGTCACGTTCCAACCATGAGAATCAAGAATTTAGACAGACCATTGTGTAATCTATTTAAACAATAGCCATTTGATAACGTCTCCTAGTAATCAAACCCAATATCTTGTCATGGTAATTAACATTAGCCAATAGTTTTATAGGTACTGTTTGAGTCTACGAATGCAACCTAAACTCTTGCACAGTAACAGTGCCAAAAATGCATTGCCAAATGTTATGTAATAAAAGGTTACGGCAATAAATTATCTTGATAGTTCTGACAATGAACCTTTACCACTGGGATCTGTCTTGATGTTGAACTTGACCTTTAGCTCTCCTCATCTTTTTGGCAGAAATCTGACCCTCTACAATCGAATGCAGGGTCTGGCTCTGTGCTGGCATTGACACCCACTTGGAAACATCTCATAAGTGGAAAAACATATTTTTTGTAAATACTGTTCCCCAGCGGGAGGGGAACTACAATGCTATGTGGAAACTTCCACTATGGGGATTTCGTCAGAAAGCCAATCATTCTGAAGAGTAATTAAACGGGCCAATGAAATGCCAATGAGTTGGCGGTGTCAGCGTGCACAGCTGGCAGCAATCATAATCAGCTTGTGAATAAGAATGCCCGCTGTGCCACACAACCACACCTTTTCGCTTTCAGAAGCCTCATGTGCAGTCTGAAAGAGACATTTTGCTGTCATCCTCCGACTTTGTTCGAGAGAGAGAGAGTGAGAGAAAGCTGCCGTCTTCTGAGAGGCTGATTTCTCCTGGTTCCAGCGCGAGCAACAACGCGAGCAGCGGTGGTCGAGCTGGGTTTCTCCTGTCCCTGGGCGTTTCGCTGGACCGGTACTTCAAGAGCGGTGCGTATAAATTTAAGCAAATTTCCTAAAAGAGCACCACGGTCGGGCAGCGCGTCTTTTTAAAGACGTCGCTCCGACCGTGCGTTTCTGGATGCGGTGGTTTCCTGTCCACGGATGATGGGCACGAGCACTGTATTGCATGTCTGGGGGACCAGCATGTTAATGCGGTGCTCGCGGGCAGCGCATGCCATCACTGCGATGGCATGTCTGTTGCGCAGCTAAGATCGCGGTTCGCTCTTGCAAAAGGGCGAACCACCCCTGTTGTCCCCCGCAAATAGCGGTTGGCACTCGGGCAGATCTGAGGGTCACAGTGGGGGTCAATCCGCCGCCCTCGGGCTTGCGGACCTCCCATTCCTCAGCGCGCTCCATCCAAGCTTCGAGTGAGAGAAGCGCACCATCCTTCGGGAGGGTCGCCCTCTCACTCGATGACACCGAGGACCAGATGTCCATCGCTGCATCGGAGGGTGGGCTGTCATTTTCCGATGACAATTCGGACCCGCTTCCTCCCTCAGGGGTGGTAAGCGAGGCTCCGGATATGGCATCTGATATGATGGCCGTGCTAACCCGGGCTGCTTCGGCGACGAGGCTGGAGATGGCTTGTCCCCCAGCTTCGTCGCCGGACCGATTAGACGGGTGTTACGTGGAGGATAAGAAGGGGAAACCCTTTAAGCCTCCCGTCCCCTTCTTCCCTGAGGTGCACAGTAAGTTCACGCAGCGCTGAGGGCACCTTTTTTCTGCCCGGTCTGCGTGCGCTCCGCCCTCACCTTCCTCGATGACGGAGCAGCCAGGGGGTACGAGGCAAAACCCCAGGTCGAGTGTGCTAGCGCGGTCAATCTTGCCCGCGTGGTGCCCCTTCCTGGCGTGGTTAGCCTCGGCTCCCGTCCAAAGCGTGTAGGTTGTCTGCGTCCCTCAGGGCCAGAGCCTACACTGCTGCAGGCCAGGCTGCTTCCGTTTTGCTTGCTATGGCTAGTCCAAGCGCTGGCGCAGCGGCACGAGGAAGGTTCCGACCCAGGCTTCATGCACTACGCACTGCAACCGACTTTGCCCTAAAAACACCAGGTTGGCTGCGAGTGCCCTGGGAGGGACGATGACCACACTAGTGGTCCAGGAACGCCACCTCTGGCTAAACCTGGCAGATATGCGTGTCGTTGACAAAGTTCGCTTTCTTAACACATCCATATCCCAGGCTGGCCTGTTCGGCGACACCGGGGTGAGTTCACCCAGGAATTCACTTCGGTGAAAGAGTAGTCAAGTGCGATCGGCGGGCTCAAAAACCGCTCTCCCCGTCGATTCGTCCACTTTGGCTGCTTCTCGCCGAGGGCGCTCGTCTGTGGCTCCAAAATCTGCTCCGCCGCCCTGTCCGTTCAACTGGTTAAGCTGCAGCGTTGAGCACCTCACAGACGATCACCGCCCCCCGCCTCAGGGCGCCGCTAAGTCCAGTACGGACCGCGGAGGGCCAGGGACACCCATATCATTAACAAAAAGGCCGTATGGCTACTAAATTTTTTAAGAGCAATTTTTTCCTCTCTCTGGGTGTGATAGCCCGAACACTGCCAGTATGGGACGCTATGCCTTCCAGCTCGCAGGATCGGTGCTCTTCGCCACAGGCTCTGTGAGTGCCAGAGGACGGGCTCCTTTCTCTCGCACTCCTAGCCGCCCTGCGGGCTCTTGGAACGAAGTTAAGATTAAACCTCTTAAACTTCCGCTCTTCCTTGGGACGCATGCCTCCCGGGGTGAGCTCTCCCATCCCGTGCTGCCCCACCGCTGGTGCGTCAGTGATTGCACCGATGATGTCACTCGCGTGGGCTCTGCCAGCCTGGTTAGCGCTGCCCAGCCCGTCGCGATGGCTCATTCGGACAATCAGACTCGGCTATGCGATTCAGTTCGCTAAACGGTCCCCCAAGTTCACGGGCGTGTATTACACCAGGTGTCAGCCCTGTGTCCGCCCCTCTCTTGTGCGAGGAGATTGCTGTCCTCCTGGCGAAGGATGCAATCAAGCCGGTCCCTCCAGCCGAGATGAGGTATGGGCTTTTTAGTCTGTACTTCATCGTACCCTAAAAGAGCAGTGGGTTATGACCAATCCTAGTTCTGCGCATTTTGACCCGCTGCCTTACAAGGAGCCGCTCAGAATGCTCATGCAGAAGCACATCCCCCGGTGCGTCCGTCCTCAGGATTGGTCTGCAGCGATAGACCTGAAGGACACGTACATTCATTCTCCATTTTCCCACGCCACCGGCTGCGGTTTGCGTGCGAGGGTCGAGCATGATAGTACAAAGTCCTCCCTTTCTGGCTCTCCCTGTCTCCGCGGGTTTTCACGAAGCTCGCGGAGGATGCCCTAATGCCCCTTCGGCTCGCGGGCATCTGCATACTCCATTATCTCGATGACTGGCTTTTTAGCTCACTCGCGGGATCAATTGATTATGTACAGGGACTGGGTGCTCCGGCACCTCGACCTGTTGGGGTTTCGGGTCAACCGAGAAAGGAGTAGGCTCGCCCCCGTGCAGAGCATCTTTTTTCTCGGGTTGGAGCTGGACTTGATCACCATGACGGCGCGCCTCCCTCGAGAGCGCGCTGGGCTGATGCTGACCTGTCTGAGAGAGTTCGACAGGAAAACTGTGGTCCCACTGATATCATTTCAGAGGCTCCTGGGGCATATGGCATCCGTGGCTGCTTCACGCCGCTCGGGCTGTTCCATATGAGACCGCTTCAGCATTGGCTTCCCGATCAGGTCCCTAGACGCGCATGGCACGCGGGCACGCACCGGGTGACTGTCACTCCGCTGTGTCGCCGTGCCCTCAGCCTCTGGACGGACCCTGCGTTTCTACAGGCCTGTGTGCCTCTAGAACAAGTGTCCAGGCATGTCGTCGTTTCGACGGATGCTTCCAGTACGCGCTGGGGGGCCGTGTGTTGCGGGCATGCAGCTGGGGGTCCGTGGAAGGAACCTGGTTGCATTGGCATATTAATTGCCTGGAGCTGTTGGCAGTGTATCTCACGCTGCACTGTTTTTACCGGTGCTAGAGGGGAAACACGTGCTGGTCAGGACGGACAGCACGGCGACGATGGCGTATATCAACCGCACAGGGGGTATCCGCTCTCGCCGCATGTCTCAGCTCGCTCGCCGTCTGCTCCTCCGGAGTCATTCGCGGCGGAATCGCTGCGTGCCATTTTTTTCCCCCGGCGAACTCAACTGTGCAGCTGATGCGCTCTCACGGCAGTTCACGCCCGGGAAAACTGAGACTCCACCCCCGGCTGTCCAGCTGTTATAGGTGCGCTCTGCGCGCTGGCTAACACAGCTGGCCCCTGGGCATGCGTAAATACGCATTTCTCTCCAGTGAGCCTTCTCGCAGATACTGTGTTACGTCAGGGAGGACGAGGACCAGGTCTGTTATTGCGCCTCTGGCTCAATCTGATCTGTTTTCAGCTTTCTCCTCGTGACGGCCCCTACCTGGCATATCCCTTTGAAGAAGCTCCTTCTTCTTTGGAACAGGCACCATCTGGCACCCGCGCCCAGATCTCTGGAATCACGTGTAAGGTCCATAGATGGAGCGTGGAGGACTTAGGTGACTTACCGGTTCGGTGGTTAACACCGTCACTCAGGCTAGAGCACCCTCTACGAGGCATGCCTACGCCCTGAAGTGGAGTCTATTCGCTGTGTGGTGTACTTCTCTCCGAGAAAGACCCCGGACATGCCAGATCAGTGTGATGCTTTCCTCCTTCAGCTGGCTGAGCTAAGGCTGTCCCCTTCGCACTGAGGGGTTGGCGTTACGATCATCCCCGCTCTGAGGACGCGGGGATGGCGGCGCGCTGGGAAAGCATCGCCTCATCATCCAGTTCCCAGAGGCGCGAGACGCTGGTTAATTAAATCAATCCTGTCCCCCTCTCATACCCACTTGGAGATCTCTCTTAGGAGAGGTCTGCTCGATCCACTCGACTCAGTATCTTTAAGTTTTCTGTCCAGGTAGACAGCTCTGCTGGTCGCGTTGGCATCGGTCAAGAGGGTCGGGTATCATGAGGCATTTTCGGTCAGCGAAGTGTGCCAGCAATTCGGGCCGGTCCACTCTCACGTTTTCCTGAGACCCCGGCCCACCTATGTGCCCGAGGTTCCTACAGCGCTTCTTTAGACTATGTAGTGAACCTGCAAGCGGTGCCCACGGAGGAGGCAGACCCAGCCCCTTTCTTGCTGTGTCCTGTTCGCGCTCGGCGCTTGTGACCGCATTAGAGCTTACGACTCTAAGCAGCTCCTTTTCTGTTATGATCGGCAGACGGGAAGTGCCATATCCATTCTGAGGTTGGCCCACTGGATAGTGGATGCCATCTCCCTCGCTTTTCTATGCCAGGGTGAGCCGCGTACCCCGGGAGTGAGAGCGCACTCGACTAAGAGTATCGCCTTCTCTTGAGCGTAAGCACGCGGCGCCTCTCTAACAGACATCTGTAGAGCTGCGGGCTGGGCGACACCTAATACATTCGTAAAGATTCTATAATCTTTGAGTGGGCTGATTTTCCTCACGTGTGCTGGATACGCCAGTGAATGAGGAAATTCAGTACGGTGTTGAAACACGCTTGCTGCGCCTTTCTCTCTAAACACAGAGATTCGTGCGCTTATTCACTCTGTTCAGTTGAGTTCCCCATTTGGCGAACCCTGCAGAGTTCCTCCGAGGCCCCCAGCATCTGATTCAGCGGAGGAGTCAGGTGCCTGGCCTATTACGTAGTTGGCATGCCCACTTGGTCAGCCCGCGTTCTGGGTATAGGTGCCTGCTATGCGCGATCCCCGCTGGCGATCCCATATGCTTCATTCAGCCACGGTGTAGTTCCTCCTCTTAGGCGGGCCCGTGTCTTCCCTCCCCGCTAACCATCCTTCTTATGTGTTCTCCCCCTTTTCAGGGTTAGTCCATATGTCTTCCTGCCACCAGGTCTCCCCATTGGGCAGCAGGTGGCCTCCGCAGCGTCCTCCCTATCGGGACTGCACGCTTCCCAACGTACTGTCGTAATTTAAAATTCCTAGTATCTTAACTAGGTGTATTTTTTACGACTCCCCAAAAAATATAAATAAGCCTTTAAGTGCTTCACAGGTAAGTAATGTAAGTTAGGGCCAGGGGACACGTTGGTGGGCTGCGTCTCTGGTGCGTCACTCAGTGACGTGGTAAGGTTCAATCACTGTGGCGTTTTCCATAGATTTCCCCATAGTGGAAGTTTCCACATAGCATTGTAGTTCCCCTCCCGCTGGGGAACGTAACGGTTACTAAAGTAACCCTCGTTCCCCGAGGGGGGGAACGGAAATGCTATGTTCCTTCGCCACAGGGATTGCGCCTTAGCTGACAGCTGTAGTTCGGCTTCTTCAGCTAGAAAAGGTGTGGTTGTGTGGCACAGCGGGAATTCTTATTCACAAGCTGATTATGATTGCTGCCAGCTGTGCACGCTGACACCGCCAACTCATTGGCATTTCATTGGCCCGTTTAATTACTCTTCAGAATGATTGGCTTTCTGACGAAATCCCCATAGTGGAAGTTTCCACATAGCATTTCCGTTCCCCCCCTCGGGGAACGAGGGTTACTTTAGTAACCGTTACGTTTCTGTGAAAAAAAAATTATATTAATTTATATTTTTAAGAATGTTTAGTTATATTCTCCCTAAAAAAATACAAAATGCTGCCACATAAGATGAGTATTTTTTGACAATACTGTATTAAGCAGACAAACTACACTGAAGCTTGTGACCTCACAAGAAAGTGTCTGTAAGTTGTAAATTGATCCAGGAGCTTTTGCTGTCATGACTATTTGCACACCTCAGCAGCACTGAAGAAAGAGACCCAGATGGCAATCTAGAAATGAAATGTGAAGAGCTGCACCTGATCAGCCTCCAAACAGGGAACAAAAGAGCAACAGGGGAGCTGTCAGCTTTCAGTGGTAGTTAGGAAATGTCAGAGACTGTTGTGCTGTGTGGCTACTGTGCTGTCCCTCAGTAAGCTGATGCATTTAAATTGAGGCTGTAGTCATTTAAATAGTGTGATAAACAAGTGTGATACTTTTCCCTTTTAGGTTCTGATTTTAATGGGAAGACCTTTGAACTGTCCTGTGCTTTATATGACAACAATAAAGAGTGTGTGCTCTCCAAGCATGTGCTTATACACCTCATTGGTTTACTGCCAGAAAAGCCTTCCCTGCAAGTGTTTGCTTTATGAATTTGTTTGGAAATCATTTTAACACTAGAACTTCCGAGGCAGCCATTCTGACCATTTTATAAATTCATTCATTCATTCATTTTCCTTCGACTTAGTGCCTTTTTTATCAGGGGTCACCACAGCGGAATGAACCCCCAATTATTCCAGCATATGTTTTACGCAGCGGATGCCCTTCCAGCCGCAACCCATCACTGGGAAACACCTATACACTCCCATTCACACACATACACTACGGCCAATTTCATTCATTCATTCATTTTCTTTTCGGCTTAGTCCCTTTATTAATCTGGGGTCGCCACAGCGGAATGAACCGCCAACTTATCCAGCATATGTTCTACGCAGCGGATGCCCTTCCAGCTGCAACCCATCTCTATGAAACATCCATACACACTCATTCACACGCAATTTTAGCTTACCCAATTCACCTATAGCGCATGTCTTTGGACTTGTGGGGGAAACCGGACCACCCGGAGGAAACCCATGCGAACACGGGGAGAACATGCAAACTCCTCACAGAAATGCCAACTGACCAACTGCTCGAACCAGTAACCTTCTTGCTGTGAGGCAACAGCGCTACCCACTGCACCACCTTTGATAATGTGTGGCTATGTTGCCAAGCAACTTTCTGCTAATAAAAATATAGCTTTCAAATAGCAAAAAAATTACTTTACTTTCAAACTTTCAAAAACTTTTTCACAGTAGTGAAAAGATTTTGCTTTGCAATTTGACGGTCAATGTTACGTAACACACCTTCGGGTGGTGGTCTAGAAACTTTTATATAACAATTATATTTTTAGGGTAATGGCAGAATATATGATGAAAGACATTTAAATCTAAAATCTCAATTCAGCTTACATGATGTAACAGATTCAGTTCAGTACAGTCTTAAATGAACAGTCAGAATGTCCATTCTAGTAGTTATAGAGTTCAAGTAGTTCCAGTGTTAACACCCTAATAAAAAAACTAACCCTTGTAAATTTACTTTCAAGTAAATTTGAACCCAAATGTAAGTTCTTTGGAGGTCAAAAGAACTTTGAAATAAGCAACTTTCCCCAAAAAATGTCAGCCTTATAAACACCTTTGAGCTATCCATGATGATTACTTAAGATGTACTTTAGACAATCTGAAAGAAACTAATCCAAGATTATCTGGTAATGTGATGCATTTACACATGAAATATGTGTAAACCTCCAGTTCTACACCCAGACACATCAAGGCCACTCTGATAATGTCAAAAAAAGTTTGATATTTAGTATTTGAAATTGGGATGATTATGTCTGTGATCATGTAGATGCCTAGTAAATGGCACTGTATATAGATGCTTGCAGTACAAAGTAGTCTGTATATATTTAAGACAAAACAGTAAAGTAACAGTGGGCGACGCAGTGGTGCAGTGGTTAGCACGTTCGCCTCACAGCAAGAAGGTCGCTGGTTCGAGCCTCGGCTGGGTCAGTTGGCGTTTCTGTGTGGAGTTTGCATGTTCTCCCCGTGTTCGCGTGGGTTTTCTCCGGGTGCTCCGGTTTCCCCCACAAGTCCAAAGACATGCGGTAGGTGAATTGGGTAAGCTAAAATTGTCCCTAGTGTATGCATGTGAATGAGTGTGTATGGATGTTTCCCAGAGATGGGTTGCAGGTGGAAGGGCATCCGCTGCGTAGAACATATGCTGGATAAGTTGGCGGTTCATTCCTCTGTGGCAACCCCAGATTAATAAAGGGACTAAGCCGAAAAAAAAAATGAATGAATGAGTAAAGTAACAGTAACAATAAATTTCATTTTGCAATATCAAGTAGCACAGAATGACACATAAAGCCAGAAACAATTTACAAATGGGCACTTTTACCTGAAAAATACCACTTCATACTTATTTTTACCACTATTCCTAAGCTAATGAAAAAAGAACCTTGTTGTTAGCATTTCAGGACCTTTATGTCCAGACTACTTGAGCTCTAGAAGTATTTTGACAGACTAGAGGGAGAGGAATATGAGTTCGCTGTATATTTATAAACATTTTATATGAGTTTTAGATAGAGCACTTATAAAACCCACTTAAAATAGCTGCACTTCTCTCCAACAACTCCACTCGCATTTGTTTGAATCCATTTATGAATTAATCCTGAAACTTGAAAGAGCCATAGAGAGTGGGAAATGGTAAACAGAGGCATGAGCTTGCGAAAACAGTGGTAAAAGTGACTCTCGTTCATGAGCTTATAGTCATTAGACCTGGGCAT
This sequence comes from Danio jaintianensis, assembly GCA_903798115.1. Classification (NCBI taxonomy): domain Eukaryota; kingdom Metazoa; phylum Chordata; class Actinopteri; order Cypriniformes; family Danionidae; genus Danio; species Danio jaintianensis. The sequence goes on from CAIGQV010016735.1 coordinate 21,525,513, forward strand.
CTGTTCATTCAGCCCAGACGTTTGCTTTTCATATGGCTGGAGGTTAATTTCTCCACATCATACGCTTGTCCAATGCCAGCCAAGCTTGGAATTAGATTTTCACGCAGACTTTCACGATTCCTTTTTTTCCCCTACGGGACCGACCCACGGGGAAACACTTTTGCATGACTGATCGTTCATACATGCTTCAGGAGTTGTGCAAAGACTGACTGCAAATTGGATTCTGATCACAGATTTGATATATAACCGATCAAATGTAAAGCCAATAGGCACCAATGCTTCTTGAAATTCAGCGTGTGCTCTCAAAGGAAAGCCTGCAGTGGTCTGATGGGACTTGTTGCTATGGAAAGATGATCGATGATTCATACATAGTGTCATGCTTTTATAGTGAAGTACCTCAAAGTTTGAACTCTATAATTTCTTACCGGGAAATGACCAGTGGGCCATTTGACATCACTATCATTTATGGTCATTGCTTGAGGCAAGACACTACAGACAAAAACTAATGTTTTCTTTCTTTTTATGTCAGAAAACTTCCAAATATACTTTTCTCAAAATGTTTTTTTTTCTCAGGGACAGAGGTATTAGTTTCTTATATTGTAAAAAAATTTACATCTGTATATATTTTTATTATATTTATATTATTATATATTTGTATACATTTTAAATAAAATAAAAATTCAGAATTTAAAAAAATATAACATATATATATATATACTTTTTGTAATTATTTGTAAAATACACAAGCAATTTCAGAGTGAAGATGGTTTCTTTACCAAATTGAATTCAACAATTTATTACTAAAAAGACATTCTGAGTAGAAATAATAAATTCTTTATAAAAAAAAAACATTAGTCTCTAAAAATTTTTAACTGGTTTTGTCAAATGTTCAGATTCTTGGAATTACTTTGCAAATTAGGAAATATTTAATTACAGAATATTTAGACATAAAACTTAAGGGCATTTTCAGAGATTAAACTGTAACAGAATGGTCATTTCCCTTTGTTCACTCTGCACTCTTCTAAACAGACCAAAATGTGTTAATGCAGGTCATGTGCCAGTAAACTGTCCTGTTACTGGTCAAAGTGCACCTGATTATATTCCTAGATTCCACTCATAACAAGCTGAGTTCATGCAATGTCATAATTACTGTAATTTTATGATGACTACTCATGACATTCTACATCCTTGCACTCAGAATTCTGCTGCAGCACACAGACATACATTAGCACCTAAATAAATCTACAGCACTCAAGTGGCACAGCGGCCACACAAGTCAGAGTTCTCAGAAAATGTCCAGTTTACGAACTGTAATTATGAATTCCACAAAGATGTGAATGCTTTTTACTAGTCAGAATCTTGTAATCATGGTAATTCATACATAATGTGAATCCAACCCTCTGTCAACCATAAGAATGAACAAAGAAGAAAAGCCTTATTGTGGCTTCCTTTGTAGCGATCATTATAACATCATCGCTTAAAGAAAGAATCATGGCTTTGTATTTATTTATTTATTTAATTTATTTATTTAGTTATTTTTTTAAGTTTTGGACAGTTGAGTGAAATATATTAGACCTACCAAACTGCACTTCATCTTTTTCTCCACAGTAACCCAAGATTTATTTTGAGAGCCATTAGCAAAAAAGCCATTAGTGTATGTAATAACTCAAAATACATTCTGATAAAGCCAGGTTTGTGGGTCCGCTGGCTCAGATTGCATTCTCACCACAATGAACCACTCTGGAGTTTGTTTTCAGGCCATTTTGGACTAACCACTTTTGGTGCAGATCCAAGTATAATCAAATATGCACACCAAACTAAGAAATAAATGCCAGTCATCTATAAAACACACTAACAATACAATTTCCAAAAATGTTTGGTACTTTTTCAAATGGGGAAGCATAGCGATATCTATAAGTTGCTTTATTATTCTTTTCACCTTGTCTTAAAGGGATAATTCACCCTTAAAGCAAAATAAACCTACAGTATTTGTTTCATTTTTCTGTTGAACACTTTGCACATTTTGAAGAATGTTGGCTTCCGGCAGCCATTGACTTATAACTGTCAGTGGCCATTCTTCATAATATCTTCTTTTGTGTCAAATAAAAAAAAGAAACTCATAAAGGTTTTGAACCTCTTGATGATGAATAAATTGTAAGTAAATTTTAATCTCTGGGTGAATTCATTTTAACAATAGAACTAACGATGTTTTAAATTTTTGCAATTATTCTGCAATTATTTTGAAATAAAACCTACGTCTATAATAAATCTATAATACCCAGTTTTTTCCTAAAAATTTTATTTTTCTTTCTAACATTTTAATTTTATTTAAATTACACAACACAGATGAGCTATGAGTAATTCTACCTTTAATTAGCATAGCGATCAAACCGCGTGCATTTCATTGTCTAATACTTTTCCCTGTGACTTTGAATATGCCTGACTCTGTTTCCTAGCAACTTCCAGCTAACATAAGCATAGCTTTCTGATAACTAAAATAAAACTTTACTTCAGATATGTTCTGCCTTACTTGTGAAAGTGAAAATGAAAGTTAGGTGCGGACCTTCGTGGACCGTAAATTTAGACTGTATTACCAAAAAGATTGTATTTTTAGAATAATGAAGCTTTGAATGTAAACATGGTGTGACAAAATGACATCTTATATGAGAATGGTCAGAATGACTGCTTGTTATAGATTTTTGGTATTTCCAATGTTGATTGTTTTGCCATATTATTGTAATTGATCATTTCTTTGATTTTACTTGGTATCATTCAACAGAAATAAATGCTCATCGTTTGCCTTGGGCGCCATGTGAGTCAGGGCTGCTGCTGTTCATTGGAACTGTAATGTTGTCTCAAGCCTACATTTTCTCTTTTTTTCCCACTGCAGTTGTTTTCATCCTTTTAGATTCTGCTTACTGGTGCTACGGTGAAAAATCAATACGGTGGTCGAGCACATACACAGAGCTGGCTGTGTGACATCCGTCAGTGACAGGGCTGTGTTTGGCATTAGTAGCAATGGACCACTGCTGACAACCAGCCCATGAATTGCAAGACTTTCGAACAGAATTTCTTCACAACAGGCTGGCTGTTGGATGTGTGAAAAACGGAGCAGGGTAATTTGTTTATCGCTCGCAAATGAAAATATATGGGCCAAAGGGTAGAGGATAGCTTTGTCATGTGATACATTTAATAAGCATCTTATATATTGTGCTTTATGCGCTAAAGCAATTGGTGTAATTGTGTCACCCAAGTTTAATTATTCATTCAATCATTCATTTTCTTTTCGGCTTAGTCCCCTTATTAATCTGGGGTCGCCACAGCGGGATGAACCGCCAACTTATCCAGCATATGTTTCACGCAGCGGATGCCCTTCCAGCCGCAACCCATCTCTGGGAAACATCCATACACACCCATTCACACACATACACTACGGACAATTTTAGCTTACCCAATTCACCTATACCGCATGTCTTTGGACTTGTGGGGGAAACCGGAGCACCCGGAGGAAACCCACGCGAACACGGGGAGAACATGCAAACTCCACACAGAAATGCCAACTGACCCAGCCGAGGCTCGAACTAGCGACCTTCTTGCTGTGAGGCGAACATGCTACCCACTGCGCCACCGCGTCGCCCAAGTTTAATTATGTTTCTTTTTATTAACATTGGCTGGAGTAAATGCAGCAGGAACAATGAGAGAACATTAAGCCCATTATTCTTATGCAAAACCTTATTTGTACTCTCCCCATTCAGCTGTACTGAGAAATGGGTATACTCTAAGAGGGTGCATGACTTTTATTGGGATTCGATTCGATTCAAAACAAGCAATATAATTAAATAACAACCAAAAAAAGCTGGTGTGTACTACCTTCAGAGGTAGACACCTTGGGTAAAGGCACAGACAAATAGAAAGTGTGAACTGCACTATAGTTAAAAAGTTTCGGGTCATTAAATTCTTAGTAGTTTTTAGAGGATATTAAATTGCTATTATAATCTAGCTTTATATATGTATTGACATGTTTAATAATGAAAAATTAAGAGGTCGGATGCACAAGCCTATAAGTGTTCTCTGAAATGTTCTTCTAAATTGACAATTTTTCTCAGGCTCCTGTGTCTAGGTTCAGTAATTTCACTTTTATGGTGATGAGTAGGTTCTTGACATTGCCTTTAAAGTGAAAGAACTGAACATAAACATAGGAAGCTGAGAATAGGGCTCATTTTAGAAGAACATTTCAGATGGTACTTAGAGACTTTTGCATCTGAATGTTTCTTGAGCAGAAAATCAGCATATTAGAATAAAGAATCAGTGACACTGAAGATTGGTGAAAATGAACTTTGCCACCACAAGAATAAATTTAATTGTAACCCTCCTGTTCTCCTAGAATTCACTGTTCGTTAATTTAAATCTTCAAATCTATCTTGAATGAAGAAACAACCTCATCTTCATCACAAACTCTGTGATTGTCTATAGGTATTCTCTCATCAGTGTGGAGTATTTCGTCAATGTTTAATCAGAGAGCAACACCCTTACTAAAGTAAAGGGTATATTTTCTAATGCTAAAAGTACCTGCAGAAGTGTAAAAAGTTTAGCAAAACAGTACTGATAAAAGTTAAAGTAGCAGATTTATATTGTGTGTGTGTGTGTGTGTGTGTGTGTGTGTGTGTGTGTGTGTGTGT
>CAIGQV010016735.1:21530201-21552701 GCA_903798115.1 Danio jaintianensis
TGTGTGTGTGTGTGTGTGTGTGTGTGTGTGTGTGTGTGTGTGTGTGTTTGGGGGTGTATGTGTTGGAGTGTGCATGTGTGTGCTAGTACTTCTTGTGGTGTAAAAATGGTTTTATGTAGCTCTGGCTACATAATTTGCGCTCTCCAGAAATGTATAAAAGGCTACGTTTACAGAATGAGCCTATGTTGAAATTGAAAGTTTTAAAACTTTTGCAAAAACGAGCAACATTTTTGCCTCTATACGTATATTAACAAAACTTACAACCCATCAGACACTCTAAGAAATGACATTTAAGTCCAGTTCGGAAAGAGTCCAATGCTCGATTGCAGCAGAGAGTTGTCTGACACAAGCTGGGAATGATTTAAGACAGCAAGTAATGCTTGGTCAGTGCTTCTGCCACTCGCTAACAAATACTTCCTTTCACCGCTGCAAATCTCTTAAGGCCTAACCTTTCCAAATTTGTTACAGAACAATGATATGTGAGTCCCATTCAAACGCCCCTATATAAAAAGTCAATAAATTGCATCAGGGTGATATTTGGGGACCTAACGCAGGCATTTTAGTGGAGTTATGTCGACAATTAGACAGAACAGATGACTCAGAACACCTGTTAGGTTTCGTGCAAAGAGAAATGTGTTACAACCTTTGAAACTTTGAGAATTTGGATGTTTATTGGTGACTTTTAAGTCTAATTAACAGCAACTCTGACCTGAAGTGGTAGAGGCTGCATTGACTCATTGTGCTTTTAGAGAGCAGCTCAAAACATGCTGTGGCAAACACATGGTTGGATTAACAGGCTCCATGGCCAGGGGATTGAATGTAAACAGGAACCCCAACACACACAGACTGAAGCATTGACAAATCTGGGTTAAAGAGAGTGACCCTGTCCCATTTAGTTGAAGCGATTGTGAGCAAAATCTGTCTTCTGTGGCTTTTCTCTCACCCTTTGAGATTTCCAGACCTGTCCAAAAATGCATTCTATAGCCACAAGGCACAAAACGATCATCCTTCTACAATGTGCAGGAGATGGAAAAGTGTGAGGCACAGAATGCGATGGGAAATTGTTGTGAAAGGGGGAAATATCTTTAGGGGTGAAAGTCTTCATTTCTTTAGCAAGTCATGGATTGTTTGTATGAAACAAACATAGTGCAACTTTTTAGCTTTTTGTGTTGCAGTTAATAACAATTTATTGCAGCACCGTTCTTTGTTGTGCAGCTGTTCTTTTTTTTAAATGACATTTTTGTAAAGCCCTTCAGAGTCAACAAGTTATACCTATAGTGCAGGTCAATAATTACTTCACCTTTTAAATCCTTATTTTTCCTCTCTCGGAGTGAGAGTAGTCTTTGTTAACTGAGTGCCATTTATTGAGCAGTAACGAGTTTTCTTTTTTACTTCAACCCTATTTATGGTTTTCTACAGAGTCAAGGTGATTTTTATTATTATTGATTTAGGGGAAAATGATAGATCTTTTTGAATAAATGTTTATGATATGCCTTCTCATATACTGTTTAGCAGGAACTAGCATACATAAATTTAGGATCAGAACAGAATCTTTTTTTATTATAATTTATTTGTCAAGGACACAATAAATTGATGCGTCAAAATCAATTTAAAGTAACAAATGTGACAGTAAAGACATTTATTTTGTTACAAAGTACTTCAATTTAAACAATGCTGATTATTATGCATTGTGTATTTTTTATATAGTTAATATAACATGTATAGATAGTTCAAACAATAAAAAGCATAAGAAAGCTGTGTTACTGTATAGCTTGAGCTATGAGGTTTCTATGAATAGCAACGGTAATCTGGGTCTGTTTTTATTGTGTTTTTCACAAACTGCTTTTGTGAATGCCATACTTAGCATTGTTTGAAGATCTGGCGAGAGTGCATCTGTAGAAAGCGGAGAAGTGTGACGAAAGGCTGTAAAGGAAATCTTATGTGAAAACCCTATATATGGAGATGATTTGGGCAAAAAATATATATCGGCGAAATATATATATATATCGCCTTCTGCACGCTACTGTTTTTTTAGAATACATTTATATTCACTGATGTTGATAAGGTGTTATAGATATACAATTATTAGTAAATGAGACCTATTGTGCTTTTACCACCTGTAACTCCATTCCCCATATTTTTTCTCCAACACAGAAAATGATAAAAGAATTCACAATCATGAACATGTTTACGTTGACGTGATGCTAAAGCTCTAAAGGAGCATCAGGATGCAAATGGTTAATGCAAACGTGTCATTTAAAAAGACAACCTTGAGCTGATTAGAATTTAAGATCAGAAAGGTTATGAAGCTCAAGAAGATTGACAAAATCAGTTTTTTTCAGTGTCTTCCGGATATCTGATAGGTTGACATTTTGTCAGTCAGGTGAACAGACAGGTCATCGTCCTCAGATTTTTTCAAGGTTGTTGTCTTTCACATGCATAATGAAATTACATACTAATATTTTTCAGCTACATATTTATTAACAGTTCATTTTTCCACATAACCAGACTTTGTGATTTAATTCTGAATGGGACTTGTAACAATTTTGGGGACTCGTCCGGGTTATATTTATTCATTCATTTTTCTTCAGCATAGTCCCTTTATTCATCAGGAGTCGCCACAGCGGAATGAACTACCAACTTATCCAGCATATGTTTTACACAGCGGATGCCCTTCCAGCTGCAACCCAGTAACTGGGAAACATCCATACACACTCATTGACACATACACTATGGGCAATTTAGTTTATTCAGTTCACCTGTACTGCACGTCTTGGGACTGTGGGGGAAACCGGAGCACCCGAAGGAAACCCACGCAAACACAGGGAGAACACGCCTTTATTTATTTATTACTATTTTTTTAACCTTTACATTTTGGCTGCATATTTTTTGGCTTATATTAAACCACATATTGGTTTCTGATGTGTCAAGTTTATTGATGCATTTTGTCACAGTGATATGGTTAGGGTGTGCCTTTCTGTTTTGTTTTGCTGGTTGTTTCTCCGGTTGTTTTCTCACAATGTTTATTTTAGAGATACTTATTAACTCTCCAACTATAGAGGCTTTATCAAGAGTTACTCTTATTTTCTTAAATATGGATATTTACAAGCCACTGCTTAGTCATATTTGAATTTATGTGAACAGGGGTTAAATAGCCATTTTTTTTTTAGCATATTTCATGAGTTACATATATTCAAAATATAGTATAAAAAAACATACAGAAAATGAAATAGTGATCCTAAAAGTGACTGAAACAACTTTTAGCCATTGCAATAGCTGTTGGTCTTTCAAAGTCTGTGGTTCTGTGGTGTATAAATTGTTCTCTAATTAATATTCACTGTACATTTTTTTTAATTATGTATGATAACAAATGAATATTCAACAAATGGCGTTTATTCGCCTTTCCTTACAGGTACTATGCCATCTGTTGCCAGCCACTGGTCTACAGGAATAAGATGACACCGCTGAGAGTGGCTCTAATGATTGGAGGATGCTGGATAATCCCAACTGTCATTTCCTTCCTGCCCATAATGCAAGGCTGGAACAGTATTGGAATAAAGGACTTGGTGAGTCACAACCATCAGATGGTAGACCATTTGTGCTGATAAGGTTTCAAAGACAGTCAGACTTTGATTCTCTAATAATGATGTTTCTGTCTCACCTCGCAATCAGCGCAAGCATGTGTTATTAAAATGCTCTTTAAGAAGTGCAGGAGGTGATTAGGAAGAGACTTGATGCATGAAAAGTGATTTATGTTTTTTCAGGCATTTCACTTTCATCTTATTTTTTCTATATGGAGTCTACAAAAGGCAATTATGCATTCATGTGTAGAATCCAAACCATTGTCCATGTTTCCTGAAAAAACAATTGCAGTTTGTATGGCTTTCATAAAGACAAGCTTTGAGGGGTGGGATGATTGAGGAGAAAATTAAATGCCACCATCTCAGGTAGCGAACTTAATCCATTACTTTCCAGTAAACAAGCAAAAATGGCCCTGGGTAAAGACTTATGCATCGTAATTAGTCATGGAGAAAGGAAATGTGGATGTAATGAAAATATCTTCACTGTTTTCAGTCTTTGGTTACTACATATATCTACAATATAATTGAGCGTTTCTCTCTGCCTGTGCTAGCAGAGCAATATGTGTATATTCATTTAAGCTTTCTTCCTGCATTTTCAACAAGAGGTAAACATAAAAAGAATGAATTAGCATTCTGTAGAATAAAACATATCTGGCATTTTGCCGTCTGGAGTATCTTGTGTTGGTCCTCAAGCATTACATTAATGGCTACCTATACTTCATATTTTTACAGATGTTAAGTGAGTCGAGCTTCCCGTTCTGCCAAAAGCACTTCTCAAAGGAAATAATTAGCAGTTGGATATTGAATACCAATGATAGCATGGGCTAAAGTCCAGCTTAATTGGAAAAAAAAAACATCTGACTCTGATCAGAAATTTGTTGGCAGTTCATAAAAGAAAAATATACTGATAGTGGGGGTGCTGCGTTTAAGGCTTGGACGGCTCACGGTTTTGTGAGGAGCAGATAAAGGGTGATTAATGGCTCTCGTCATAATGCTTCCGTCCATAGATCAAATCAATACCAGGGTGTTGGTAAACAGTATATATCTGTATGTTTTTGTGTTAATGCTCTCACAGCCCTATATCATATACAAAATAAAAAAAGCGTTATATATCAGTGTTAATTACTGTCATCAAGCTCTTTTCATTTACAGCGTCTAGCCATTTAATCTTAGCTGTTGTTCATGTTAATTGTGGGGTTAAGCTCCATGTTTCTGATGTATGCCACTAATTGCAGTTTAATGCACTTAAATATAGTAACATTTCTAACTGAAACATGGTTTCAGAAAGTCTGAAATAGTTTGATGATTTTTAGAGGGCAAAAAGCAGTTTGTGGTCTGTAAAAAAATACAGTAAACAATTCTTAATAGAGTGTTTTCATGAGTCGACATATTGGAAGTACAGAACATAAACAATGACAATGAACAGAACAAATCTTGTATATTTTGCTGATTACTGCTGCTGAAAATGACCAATAATGGTCACATTTTGGGCTGTACTAATTGGCTAGACCTGCAAAAAAAAACATCTAGAGTATTAGTATAGTCTAGTATAGACTGCCAAAAATTAAATCAAATCAAGCAGAGGAGAGAACTGTCGAGGAGGGAACAATAGGTGTTTGTGGTTGGCCAAACTGAACCAGCATTTCCAGGCCAAGAATCTTGGGAACACTCATGTTTGTTCTTATCATTTCCAATCAAGTAAGTGAAATGCTAATGTGAAATGCTGGAAACCAGAGCACCCGGAGGAAATCCACACGAACACGGGGAGAACATGCAAACTCCACACAGGAATGCCAACAGACCCAGCCGGGACTCAAACCAGCGACGTTCTTGCTGTGAGGTGACAGTGCTAACCACTGAGCCACCATGTTACCCAACCCTCTATATCAATTCTGAAAATAGAATTGTTTTTTACTTAGTCTTTTATGAATAGAATAATTCACTGAAACCATAACAGGAACCAGAGCTGAAAAGCTCTCAGTCACTTTTCAAGCTTTTTTCAGACTGTAGGATATCTTGCATGAGAGGGTGTATTTAATTCTAGAGATGTATAATTAATTTAGCAGTTAGAAACATAATATACTTGATACAGTACAACATGCTACAGTGTTTGAATGTCAAGCATGTTTCATTAATATGAAGGGGCAAGAGTCTTTAGGTAGTGTGTTTTGGGAGCAAGATATTTACGGGCTCGTGACCTCCAGTTGAGTTCTTTTCTACAGCTAGAGGTGCTTGTGTTTGACCAGATGAAGAGTTGTAAGTAGCCACCTCTGCTCTTAAAAGGTCTCCTCAAATGACTGTTCCCTGAAGCCAAGGACACGTGGTGTGGAATATTAATGAACAGTCACAGAGGGAGAAGCTGCAGTGCTAGAAACCTACTAAAGAAAGTTACACACATTTAAGGCCAGTTCACGCTGCACAGAGCGATGCTAACCAACAGCAACAGACACATTTGTTGGGTTTTGATGGTCTGTTGACACCGATCAGCACTTGTTTTCATCAAGCGAACATGTTGGATTGGTGTTTGTTAGGCCTTGGAAGGTCTGAGAAGTGACGTAGTGTGATCTGGTGGCTGACATCTGAATTCAGTTTTATGACTTGTGGCAACAGTCTATTGACATTGGCTCAATCATGTTGAGTCAATGGAAAACTTTAGTTCAACACACAACATTGTGCAATTAATTGTTTTAAACTGTGACTGATCATGCAAATTACATTTTAAAAGATCTAAAAGTGTTTTACACATACTGTATATGGCTTGAGGAAACTAAAATGAAAGACTACAAGATGAAAATTGTGGGTATCTTGGAAACAATGATGAAACCAATGGATGCGTGAACCTGTAACTCTGGAAAATGCCATGTAAAATCAATCAATCAATCAATACTCACCTTGTCATTATATAATTTATGTCATTGTATTTAACCATTTGATCAAGTTTATCCCTTTGTTCTTTTCCTGCAATCGTTTGTTCATTAGGTTTCCTCATCAGCATCACCTGTCTCCCATTTATCATCATCTCCACATGTATTTAAGTCTCTTAGTTCCTCTCTTTTTGTTTTCTGCTGTTGTTTATGTTCATGTTGCTTTTTCTCTCTTTGGTTTGTTAGTAATGTAGGATTTATCATTATAGCCATGTCTTTGTCTGCTTAATCTGCAACTGACTGTGACTTCATGTCTTCAAACTTGTAATGATAAGAATCTGCTTTAAGAATGAGGTTTGTCTCGTTCTCAAGCTTTGACTGATTCAATCTCTAATTTCCTGCACATCCACATTTGATTTTAAACAGACTTGCACTTTAATTTGACAGAGTGAGCTTCAATAAATGTGTGGAGTAAGTTATTATTGTTTTACTTTAACTTAAGATGTTAAGGTAGGATTATCACAATGCATATATTTGTTACAGTGTACAACACATGACAAAAATTCCCAAAAGTAATTTGTAAACAAATTTGAAGGAAAAATGTATTTTTAATTGTAACTTCTAGCTCAGATGTTTCCAACACTGTTGGAGAGCTAAAAAAGAAAATAGCATGTTAGTTGAGTATTTGAAGTTAAACATATTTCCTGACCATTAAACAAGTGTGTTCTATATAATATTCCATATACTATATATAATAGTGGGTAGTATGAAAGGAGACACTACACTTTAAAAAACACTGGGTTATTGCAACCTGAAATTGTGTATAATATGGACAATCCCAAATGTTGAGTTATTTGGTCAAATTTAATTTGAAAAATTAACCCAGCAGTTATTTTTGTCCATATTTATACAAAATTGGGTTGAAATAACGTTTTAGAGTGTAGTAGCAGGTATATTGGAGCACAGTTTGCAGGAGGGTAGTGCTCCAGAGGTATCTATGATATGATGTTTTAGGTGTTGTGATTCAAACAAAAATGTTCACATGCAATGTAGGCATGGTTTATTTTTTTAGTGAAAAAATAAGCTGAAAGTGTCAACATCCTTCTCTCGACAGATAGACAAGCGGAAGATCTCCGGCAACTCCACCGTGTGTGTGTTCATGGTGAACAAGCCATACGCGCTGACCTGCTCAGTAGTGGCCTTCTACTTACCGTTGGTCCTGATGGTCCTGGCTTACCAACGCATTTACGTCACTGCGCGGGAACACGCTCGACAGATCAGCATGCTGCAGCGGGCCGGAGGAGCGGGGAATGCGGACAGCGCAGACCACCAGCGCAACCACCGCATGCGCACCGAGACCAAGGCAGCCAAGACTCTGTGCATCATCATGGGCTGCTTCTGCCTGTGCTGGGCCCCGTTCTTCATCACAAACGTGGTGGACCCCTTCATAGACTACAGTGTTCCTGAGCAGCTGTGGGCCGCCTGCCTCTGGCTGGGCTACATCAACTCCATGCTCAACCCCATCCTCTACGCCTTCCTCAACAAGTCCTTCCGTCGTGCCTTCCTCATCATTCTCTGCTGCGGACACAAGCGCTACCGCCGACCCTCCATCCTCGGCCCTGGAACGACTTGCACGGCCACGCAGATTAATGGATCTACACATGTACTGAAGTAAGTAGACGAGTATTTTCTTTGTCTGCTATTTTTCCTCTTTGCTGTTGTGTTTACATTTGAAATTGAGATGGATTTAGGTCAGGAGAAGGAATATTGATGAGCACTGATTCAAATGTTGTTAAAACTGCATGGCTCTTGTGAAAGAGCTTGAATGTGGTTTGTGGCACAGATGTACACAATGAAATCTAAAAAAGTCATTTGAGAGAGTAAGTCTTTTGCTGTTGTTTTGAGTTATTGGAAGCATTGTTGTGTTGGGATTTTTGATGTTACAAAGGTTTAAAGTTTGCCAGCTTTGAGACTGTGGATGAAACTTAGCCAAAACAGAGGCTCAGGAGATTTTAGATGGAAACTGTTGACAATTTGGACGGCTGATTATTATTTTGTTGCTGTGTTTGTTTGTTTTTAAGGGGAAATAATATGTTAATTTTTAATATTGGTGAATTGTTAGCTTTTTACTTTGGGTGGTCAGCTTGAAAATGTTTTGGCAGCTTTAAATCTTTTCAAATCTCTCAGTTTATTACCTCAATGAAAAAAACAAAAACAAAGTTACAATGTAATAATGTTTTACAGATATGACAATAAACACACAGGCAAAAGACACATGCAATTTCCCATGAAATCCAGCCTGACGGCTTGAAATTTTACACAATTAATTATGGTGTAAATAATTATTGTGGTTTAGGGAAAAACAAAAACATGGTTTGTAAGGAAGGGTTATAATGTGCTGGCTCAGTTAAGTTTTAGTCATTTTGAACAAAAAAGTATGAAGTGTATCTTTAAAGATTGTATTTATTTTTTAAATACTTTGTAATGTTTAATCAAAATGTCAAAATGTGATCTTCTCATAAAAATGACAAACTCTGTAATTCTCTCTGGTAATACCAGGACTCCAATCTTTTTGTCCACTTAAATCCACAATCAGCTGCAGGCTCACATTTATTTTTGAGTTCAGTGGTCCAAGAAATCTACCTTTTAATAATTTTTTCGTCAAAAGGCAAAAATTTCTTAGTTCATAATCTATCTTTGATTTAAAATGCTTTCACACTAGTATTTTGGCCATGTGCCCAGGTTTGTTTTCCAAGTAAAAAGCCGATGTGTGGTATGGTTCATTTGATCCTTGGTATGGTTTGCTGCTGATATGAACACTGTGGAAAAAAATAATGCAGGGGGAATTTCTGCTTTTTTAAAGTACATTCACAAACAGATGCAAGTGCCATTCTGTTGACATTTTAAAAAGAAAATCAATGATTTGTGTTTAGTCTTAACATAGTGTAACAAGTGTAAACGGTTGTCACTTTAATGATGCAAATATCTTACAGTTCAGATCCAAAAAGTAGAACATGAATCCAAGGGCACAGAGGAAGCGATCGAACTTGGGTTTGGAAGAAGCCATCGAAGTGTGAAAACACCATTAAAGGCATTCACTTTCAGTAATGTAGAAGACCTCCAGATTGATTTATTTTCATATACTACTGCCTTTTCATTGTTTGCTTGGTGTATTGACTTGTATTTGACGTCTGGTGGTCATTTGGAGCACCAGGCAGCACAGAACGAGTCCATGTCTTGCTGTGCACACCTTTTACATTGACTGTCAGGTGTAATTTTCTTTCTTTGTACTACTTCATCTGACCTTTCTAGATTGCTCAACTCCTTGACCTAACAGCATTTACTCAGAAAAGAGCACATGGGCCTCTGTATATTGGACTTTCTGCTGTTATGTGTCACATGGGAACATAAAAACAGCCCTTTGGTCTTCTCAGTTAGTCTGCACGTCTGCTTTAATGCTTTTGCTTCCCATCTGCGTTGCTTTTAAATTATTCTCAGAAACGTCTTGATAGAGTATGTCAGTGGTTCACTAAAACTTTTTTGCCTTATTTTTTTTTTTTTTTCTCCTGCAAGATTTTGATGCCAAACTACACTGGCCAAAAACATGAGAAATGAGACGCTGTGATCTTCCTGGTCACATGATCTTCACACATTGTAATGGAAAATACAACATTCATACACTGATTTATTGTTTGTTCATTTATATATATTTATATATAAACTTTTTTTTTTAAACATACAGAGTGAATAGGATTGGAGCTAAACATAATAATACAAATAGACAAACAAGTATACACTTATTTTATAATTTTTTTTTTTTTTAAATTATTTATTTATTTACTTATTTATTTTGTGTAGAGGTCAGTATATTGTGTATATATACTTATAAGTGTATATACACGTATACCTGCCAATACAAAACTAACCCAGTCTGTATATGGTTTTAGTTTCACTATATTATCCTGTTTCGCCATGATCATTACAATCTGACACTTTAAACTCCCCTGTAGGTTATAATGTCAGTTCCATGTTAGCTGTGGTTTTTGTTTTTTTGGCGACATTGATAAAGGAGATGTGCAGATCAGAGGACGAGATGCTCTCCGCTGTGAGCGTCTATGGAGGCCCTCAAGTCCCTCAGGCTGTAACCACAACTTTGCATGTTATTTTTGATAAAGCAAAGATTAAAGATTTAAGCCAGCTGGTCAAACCCCTCAAGGGAAATCTAGAATGCAAGAATGTGGCTGTTGTTATTAATGCAAACCGACGTGGATTGAAAGATGTACTATATGCTGAGTAAGGGGCGTATATGCTGTAAAAGACATTAATATGATGTGTTGTTCAGGAGGGAAGCAACTGGGCATTTTTCATTTCAAATATATATCTTTTATGACAGACTGTGCATGATCACATGCATTTTTCACCCCAAGTAATATGTAAAGCATTACATAAGGCAAAATTGCTTGCGGCGCTCCACAGCAGTTATTAGCATCACTGCGAAACAGCTGTTTCCATTAATAATTAAATTTTTTTTTTTTTTTGTATTTTAATTTGAATATTTGTTTGTTTGTTTTTGATTTAAGTTATTTTTATTTTCATTTTCTCCATTAATATTTCAATTAAACGCAATATTTTATGTCGTAGGTAAAAAGTGGGAAAGGTTAATCAGTATCAGTATATTGGATTTAATGAGCATCAGCGTATCATGAAACTTCCCTTTAGTCCCTTTGTTCCCCTAAAAAAAATAAAATAAAATGTGAAATATTTCCTTGGCTGCTATTTTAGTTATATTATTCTAGGGGGCATTTACATATTGCTAAAAAAGGGAAAAAAAATTGAAGTAATTGTACTAATCTCATTCTCCTTAATGTGCCACAAATTTAGCAATTTTTCAATTTAAAGAAAATATTATTGTAATTATTTTTTGACAAATGTGTAAAATTAAGTAATTGTTAGGTTTTTTTTCCATTTTAGGGGGTGTTTTCAGCAGAACACCATTTTTAACTTAAAATGGAAAAGTTTTGCTCATATTGGCCATTCATTTATATGGTAAATCTATTTTGGGGCTTAAAAATGCTTAACTTTTGAAAGTGAATTTCAATTTTGTGACTTTGTGGCTGTATGTAGTTTTTTATTATTATTATTGTTAACAAAATTAATATTAATCACCTACTGGCAAAGATAATGCAGTTTTTTTTATTCCTTTTGATAGCATATTGACTTGTCATTTGAGTGCAACATTTTTCAAAAGCACACATTATTTTTAGTGCATTGTTGTCTAGTAAATGTACCAAAAAATTTTTTAATTTATATGAATCCTGCGCTGTAGTTGCAACTTTTTTGTTTCTGCCACCAGAATTTCTGTCTACCAGAAACATTCAGGTTAAAATGTGATGCTCACAATCATTTAAGTGTTTTTAGACACTCACAGTGATCAGCTATTATGGATTTTTATAATGCGGCACTTACTAAGTCAGAGTTTGCAGTGAAAAGAAAGCAAAAGCAAAGCTGCTATCAATAATAAATGAATGATTTATTTTTTCAATAATTTATACATCAAGCCTGGCATTTTGTTTTTAAATAAGAGTGCTTTTATGCATGGTTTGTTGGTTGACATTTACTGGTCGGCCTGCTGGGAAAAGAAGAAAACTTTCATAGAGGCCAAATAAAAATATTCTGATGTCAGCAGCTCACGGGGCTGCTCTGGTCTGCATTAGTATGTTGCACACTGCTGAGGGTTTATATTTCTATAAAACACTGTCCGTCCTGTAAATAATGAAACTGAGAGGTAATTTTTCAAACCTTCTATGAATTTTACCTTCTATGTCAGGGATTTTATTTTTAAGAAGAAATAAAAATCAAGATCTGCTGGTCTAATGTTTAATTTGGAGCCAATTCAGTTTTGTCTCTTCATTACAGTTCTGTCAGTTTCTTGCACTGCTTGTAATAATGAGCACACTGTGAATACTGTGGAGCTGTTTCTACTGTTTCTAATCATATGTTGCAGGTCTTTAAAATCACTTTCTCCAAAGAGATGTGTGGTTTTTGTTTCCATGGGGACACCAATGGATTGCCTCCATTCAGAGAGTGTCTTTGTGTTTGGCCACCACCTCACAGTACATTTTGGCTTGGTGAGAAAGCCATAATGCATTTGTTAATCTGTCATTTAGCTTTTTTATTTTAAAAAGGACAAGTGAAATTGAAAAGTTATTCCCGGACGTAATGAAAATTGATTCCAAGTCTAAATGGAATTTGGTCAGTAGATGTAAGTCTACTCGAGTCTGAAAAGTGTCAAGGAAATTGTTTCATCACAAAAAGGTATTTTAAGTTTTTCTTTAGCATAGTTTTCATGAAAATTAAGCATAAATGTGATTTGCAAGATAATCCTTTGTTACTTAAACATCTTATTCTACTTAATGTGCCAATAAGTGAAGTTTTATAAACTAATTTTGAGAAAAGCGCGTGATATTATTGATCGCAACTGGTCTCTTATCTGTAATCAGCGATAATCCAATCAGATTGATCCAAGCCTACAATAAATAGACCAATTTCATCCTACTGACTTATCTTTGTTTTGGAAGAATCCCCCCTTCCACCCCATCTCCTCCTTTTCCTCCTTTATCGGGGGGGAGCTCTCGAGACCTACCTGATCTCAGACCCCCTTACATGCTAATTGACCAAGCGGGAGCCCTGGGCTTAATTATCTCTGAGCTCAGGGTTCTCTCCCAGGACAGCATGCCAAACCTGCTAATACTGTCAAGCAATATCTAACTGTAAACTCTTGAATGTTAGAATGTTTCATTTTTTAAATATGAATATAATGTATGTTTGAAAGCAGGATATTTATAAAAGATTTAGAAATGAATTTCTGTCCAGCTTTTCAACATCATGAACCTTTCAAAAATCAATCTAAAATCTGAATAGAAATTTTGAATTATTATATTATTAATCTTGAATTACTATAATTATTTTTGAGGAGAAAAGTACAGATTTTGTTTCAGCATTCTTTGAGGTACAGAAAGTAAAAAAAAAAAAACAGACACAGAACTGTTCTGTGACATTATAAATGCATCATAAATATATGCTGTCACTTTTCATCAGTTTAATAATTGCAGGATAAAAGAAATTACTCCAAAAGAAAAATTTTCCCAAATTTGACAGTTTTGCTTTATATTATTGTATTATTTATTGTTCTGAACTTAAATTTGTACTTTTGTTGTTGTTGTTGTTGTTGTTGTTTTCACATAATTTGAGGATAAATATACTAATAATGTAAATAATGCCATGGTTCACTGAGATTCTGACTGGTCTTAAAAAAATCTTAATACATTAAAAAATATATATGCTTTTCGATTTTGAGATGGAATATGACCTGAACATTGTGACATTTGCCCACACAATACGTATATCCAGAATAGTCATTTGCTATTTCTCTTATCTGCCACATGGTCAGAATAATTTGCTTTGACAGTGTCCAGCATCCTTTTTGCTTCAGGTTTCTCCCTGACCACACAAACCAAATGATTCATGGGAACGAGACGCACTGCGCTGTCAACAGCAGTCTGGGTCTTATTGGGACAGCAATTACAGACTGGCATGTCACTGTCATTTACACGTCACAGCCCATATGTCCCGTTTGACTGCCATTTATTACTCCTTGCCATTTTTCTGCATTCTCAGCATCTATAAGTACTTTCTTATAGAAGTTAAGTTTCACACCTAAACAATAACAGTAGTATTGAGAAATATTATTACAATGATGCACAATGAGCCATGATTGATACAATGAACACTTTCTTTTGATGTTCACCTTTAGACATTCTTTTTATTATGTCTGTCAGCAGTCATTACAGTGTGTGCATGATTATTATGGAAGTCAATATTTATAATAAGTAAACATTAATAACTCCTATTCATGATATAAATCATGATTTATTAATGCTGTCTAATTTTTAAGGAGGGCTTAAAGTGAACAATGCTTTATATTGAAGAGTGCGTTATTATTAATGTGCTTTTATCACAGGTAAAATGGCCCAAAATAGATGTTTAAAGGGGTAGTTCACCTAAAACTTCACCTAAAGTTCTGTCATCAATCACTCATCCTCCACTTGTTTCAAACCTGTTGGAGTTTCTTTCTTCTGATGAGCACGAAAGACAATATTCTGAACAATGCTGTAAACCTTAGTATTTGTTTGTGGAACCACCTGAGGATGAGTAAATGATGAGTAAATTTTCATTGTTGGGTGAACTATCCCTTTAACTCATACTGAAAGGTCAACTATGGTCAACGTGAAGTTTGCATTATTATAGAAACTACATCTTGAAAAAAAATCAGATGGTAAAAAAATGGCAGATAAAATACAGTACAAATTGTAAAAGAAATGTAAAATTTTATGGTAAACTAGTGTATTTCATTAATTTATAGTGTTAATACACTAATGTTTTGAAGTACTAACATCTACACATAGTATCCTTTGTTACCCAGACAAAAACCTAAATATAAGCAGGTGGTGATGAGAAAGTTAGATAATGAACCAATGCTCATATCACACAACTTTTCCCACAAGCAGAAAAACATACTAATATATAGATGGTTCTCAGTGTCATTCACACAACTAATAAACACTGTCATGGTAACAGACTAAAATGAAAGTACTGTAATGCATTTATTTAATATATATTTAAAAATATATATATATTAAATATATTGTTTGCATATATATTTTTATATATTTAAAAAAAAATTACTGTTAAACAAGTTACGAATTTGACTGTAGCATTTTTAATGTTTTTTTTTTTTTTTTTTTTAACTGTTGAACAGAGCAGAATTGTAAGTTTAAGGCATACAGTAACTGTGTGACAGTTTCTATAGTATGACACAGTTGCAGGATCATATATGTGCAAATTTGTTGTGTTTCTTTACAAGTGATATCACCACCTGCTGACCCAGCATGCATAATAGAGCATTTTAGCTGTTTTCGCAGATTTGTGTGAATGGGTATCATTCACTTTGTTATCAGTGTACAATAACCTTGCCATTTGTAATACGTTTTTGTGTAAATGTATTCTCAATATCAATCTAAAACACAATTTTGAGTAAGAATTAAGACCCTTTCACACTGAACATGACACAATAAAGAGACACAAAGTGATTGATCACCTCAGGCAAATTCATGCCTGCACCAGAGGTTGCAGTGACCACAGCAATGCATTTTTTTAGCTGCCTCCCTGCTACAGCATTCATCTTGATCTTCTTATTTTTCCTTACCTATGTGTCTTTTCATTTTTCAGACACCAAAAGATAACAAATACTTTTGTGGAGCTTTTTTTTCTAAAAACAGCTTTCTGTGCAATAGCGCCACCGGTCTCACACATTTGCGCAACAGTAACAGTGTGTGTAACAATAACCTCAGGTCTAAATCAATAGCTCATTTTATTGCAGAGTAACAGATAAAACAATTACATTATTGTTAATATTTACATTACTATTATTGTTATTGTTATTATTGTACATTATAATTATTATTTTTTCATTTTGTCATTCCACGGTTTATGATGATTGGTGTGAATAAATCCCAAAGGAATCTTTCATGGTTAAAGTACAAATGTAATCAAAACTAACCATATGATTTTGTTAGCTCACATCGCCAGTTTTTTGGTGAACAATTCATCTGTGCAGGTCATTAAGAAAAAGAAAGTTGTTTGCCCTTGTATCTAAAATTAAAATCTGAAAATGCACTTCCTGTTTTTGTTTTGTTTAGTTTTTTTTAGTTAAAGTCTCAGATTACGTATTGAGGTATTATTAAGTATGTTAACCATGCCCCTCCAACTGTCAGTTTTGACAACAAACTGAAATGGTGAGCAGGTGGAGTCTGTTAGGTTGTAATAACTCTTCTAAAACCCATTTCCTGATCTTTCTGAATGAAATGCCTATTTTACTGCATCCATTCAGGTTTCAGCAGAAAAAACATGCCATGCCCATTTTTTTCTTATTTAATATTCCGTTTCTCTAGGAAATACGAAAAAAAAATCCGGTCCATGTGAGCTTTAAAGATAAAGATACAAATTCTGAGCCGAAACTGCAACTGAAAATTCAGGATGCACTTTGTCGAAAACAGATACCAAAAAATGCTTTGCAGGAATTATTTATTTTTGTATTAAATAATAAAAAGGTAATGTTGTAAGACTTTTTAAATTGAACTTAACGACTTAAATTATAGTTACTGATTTACTTATACTGCATACTTTACTTTTTGGGTCAGCATGTGAGGTTCATGCATAGATAAGTATTCAGGTATATAAACAAAATATCCACATTTCAGTATATTGAGCTCATATTTAGGCTATTTTTTCTTTCATTTCAAAATTTGATGTATGCCTACTTAGGTATAATTAATTCAGCAGTAACATTGCATCATAGATTTGTGTCTTTCTTAAAGAGTCTCAGTGAGTACATTTACATGGACACCAATACTCTGATTTTAATACGATTAAGACAATACTCTGTTTACATGGTCAACTCTTAATCAGAGATTTTTGATTACGTTCATCTGACTTAAGTCATAATCATATTAAAGACAAATCAAATGAAGACATGGACTATTCCTATTTTAGTCGCATTATTGAAGTGCAGTACAGACATTTAAACATCTTAATCTAACTACTACCGTTGTGTAGGACTTTTCACCGTAATTTGCGTCAGTATATTCCATACACACACGGCTGTTTGACACTATTCTCTGCACCAAGTCAGCAAAGGACAACAGACACACACATCTCCAAGTGCACACACACAGTGAACTCTTAGAGACTCTTCACACCCTTCATCATCATCACGGAACACACTTTTATGCTGAAAATGCGGAAGTTTTCTTTCAATTCAGCGTGCAGTATCAAATTCCATTAAAATGACACTCTCCCACCAGTCATTACTTTATGCTTGCATCCAATACCTCAAGGTTTGTCACAGGTTTGGAATGAATGAAATGTTGCTGAATAAAAGGGAAACTGACAAACTACAGTTGAAGTAAAAAAATTAAACACCTGAAATTACATGAAACTCTGGAGGAAACATTGGATAGCGTGGTGACATACTGACATTAATCGATCTATGTACTTTAACATGTAAACGAGGAACATGAAACATTCTAAAACAACTCAAATAAACACCTTAATCATATCATTGCCTTATTTATATTAAGGTAAACAATTTGATTATTGATGTCAATGCAAACGTAGTCAATGTGAGAGGGCCTTAACAGGGCTTACTACTTCATTCATCTCCACAAAAAAAAGCAGCTGTTCGAGTTGCTTCATCAGCTCTAAACAATGCAAACAGGATGTTAGTGATTTCTGGTCCACTACAAGATGTCAACGTAACAGCTTTTATTTTTCCTTTCAGTCTATTAAAATTGAGCAGAAAATCATTAGGTCATCTTAACAATTAGCAATTAAAAGATGCCAAATCATCTGCTGTGATATATTTTCAAACTTAACCAATAGAGGCATTAAAACAGGATTAAGCACAATCTGTTCACAGTCAACATTAAAACACAGAGATATTCATATAGCCCTCAACTGCCACAGTGTGCGAACACACAAGATCAGAGACTCAGGCTGTTCACCCGCAGATGTTTGAAAGTCTTCAAAGGCCTCTCCACCACAGAAGTTGTTGTCTAAACATGTCCCACTGAAAACGGGCTGTGCAAATGACCGTAAAGGCCCTTCAGTGCGTCCTGTCGCTCTTTGTTTTTCACAGCCCTTTGGAAACCTGCCCGGGACATAAATCGTGGAACTGTTTCCAAATGGTGGGGCTGTCAACATGTTAATCTGGCTGATAAACACTGGAGTGAAGTATGCTGGGATTTCAGGGGCAGCTGCTTTGGAGCGCCGCATCTCTGCCGGAGACGCTGGAGGCTGGAGCTCAGGGGACAGTCAAATGAGCTGAGGGGTCCAGGCAGATTAACACAAACGACACAGATCTAAACACAGGCCTGCTGTCTTCCGTCTTAATTATTTAGTCATTTACCCGCAGTTCAACATGGAGATGTTAAAGTCATCTGGGTTTTGAAGACTCCTCTGGGTTCTGTATGACTGGGTGATTTAGCTGTGTCGTGCCTGGATTCAGGTCTTGCCAAGAAATTATTGCTAATAAAGATCAGCTCTGCAAGGGATATGGGGCAGTAGTAGTGTAATGCTTTTTTTGGTTTGCCTGGATTTATTTATTCATTGAAAATTGCTTTTAAAAAGTAATACAGAATGGAATTATCCTCTTAAGGAACAATTTTTTTTTAAGGAACACAGAGTTATTGCTTTTATTATGTCATTATTATCATTATGTTTTTTATTATTTATTTATTTTATTATAATGAATATTGTTATTATTATTAGTAGTAATGGTAGTAGTAGTGTTATTATTATTAATATAATAATAATTGTTGTTATTATTATTATTATTATTATTATTATTATTATCTTTTATTTATTCATTTATAACTTTTTGTACAATACGACTGTCACTATCCTACAGTTTACTTATTCAAGGTTACGTCACCTAAATGTTTACATTTGTATGTACAAAGTATTTGTTTTTAAGTTATTTTAATAATTCATAAATTAATGAAATTGGTCTGCTTTGTCCACTCGTAGGCTCAAGCATTGGCATATTTTTGTTTATAAATCTGCAAACATGCATTCAAAAACCTGTTTCTAGCTATAGCCTTTGCTCTCGGGAATTTTATTTGTCTGTACCAGTGGTGCGTACTGAAATGGGGAAAAAAGGTTTTTAAATATGCAGCACCTCATGCATGGAATAACCTGCAAACAAAGTTGCAGTTGAAAGAGTTGCTTTCACTACATACATTCAAGAAGATTTGAAATGATTAGGAATTTGAAACTTCGGCCGGTAGATGTTTTTACTAGTTTCAACTCTCATTGTTTGTGTGTTGTTTTGATGGATGAATGATGTTACCTGTTTTTTTATTTATTTTTTTGTTTGTTTGTTAAACCCATGTGAACTGTATACTGCATAATCTTGGCCAGGATGCTCTTTTAAAAGAGATTTTTAATCTCAATGTGCTTTTTCCTGGTAAAATAAAGGTTATAATAATAATGATAATAATTATAAAAACATTCAATACATTGCTTGTCATTTCCCCTCTGGATATGTGTGTATGCCTATGTATGCATGTGTGCGTGCGTGCCTGTTGCTGTGGCCCAATTCACATACGATCTGTCCTAAATAGTATTTGAAAATAGAATTACTATGTCCCAAATCGTAGTATGTTGAAAAGAGTATGCCTAAGGTTCCCAGATGGTTTACTATTTCCGGTAAAAATTAAGTTAAGTGTATTAAGTGTAGAACCATCCATACTCTAACCGCTGATATTGCCCACAGTACATACAAACTACAAACGAGGGTGAAAAGTGTAAACAAACTACAAACATGATGGACGCGCAAGACCAACCGCCAAGTAGAGAGACTTCGGTAAAGATGTTTGTATGACTGTTTAATTTATATCTAGCCAACTGGAAAATATTTAAATCACGTTTTTTGTGTTGTATTTCATCAGCAACAACAATACTGAACTTATATAAAGACGTGTTTGGACATTAACGTCTGAATGCGTAATTATCCAAAGAGCTGAGGATATTTCTCTACATGAAAGACTCGTGAATGGGAGATTAACCTGCTGCTGCTTCTCCAATAAGGTAGGAAATTAAATATCACAGAATTGTGGATGATTGACAGGGCTCATAACTAAGCAACACGACGATCTGTTAACGAGGAAGTAGTATGTCCCAAAGCTTGCATACTCTTCTGTTACACCCTCAAAAGTATATAATTTTTCTTCACAAAAAAGTACATACTTTTAGGGCATAGTATAAGTATGCGAATTTGGACGCAGAATGTGTGTGCGTTGGTTAATTTGCCTTTATTAAAGTTTAATAATGGGGATCAGCTGTATTACTTTTATAATCAGTACCAATGTAGGTCAGTCATGATTAACGACATTAATGATCACATGCCTGATGCCACAGTTCACTGCTCCTTATCGGTTTAATGCTTTTCCTGCGAGCTCTCTGGAATAATATCTGCAGTTTACTTTGTGAATTCAAATTCATCATTGTCAGAAATGAAGTACTGACATTGTTCATTTCTCACCCAGAGCAGCTATTCACTTCACACACACTTTTGTGAACTTTTCAAGAAAACTTTTCCCCCTGCTGTGTTATTTACCGCCGCTGTTTACCTGATGAAGCGCATTCAAAGCAGAAATATTCACTGACCTAGCAATTGATTTGGAAAACATGCAGAGTCATGAATGCTCAGAAACGCTCCTGGGTCCTGATCTAACATCAGCACTATATTTGATCTAGTGGATTCTTAATTGTTCTTTAAATATGACTCTCTCGGGGCGACAGCACACACACACACACACCTGAAGGCTCACGATGCATGGATTTTGTGAGGTAGAGAAGTAAATGTAATGTCTGCTGCTCTGAAAGGGACTGTTTGTGTTGGGCTGGTGTCTGGCTCCTGCAGCGGGCTATAAATCACCCCTATTAAGATTTATATGTGAAGGTTATTGTTGGCTTAATGAGGAAGCCCAATCATTTCTGAAAGGCTGCATAAAAATCTGCTCCTAAAAAAACTCGGAGGGCTATTATAAATGAGTCAGTAATGTGACGCTCATTTTGTTTTGTCTGGATTATTCAGAAATGTATTGAAAAATGAGAGTGACTTGAAATGATGTAATCTTTTCTTTCTTATTAAAGTTAACTTGAATAATTTTAGGAGGTTAAAATTCCTTGGCATATTATGTTTTTTATGACTATTATTGTGTGTTTATTATTATTATTATTATTATTATTATTATTATTATTATTATTATTATTATTATTATTATTATTATCATCACTTAAAATAATTTGCTATTAAATAAAATAATTAGACAATTTGGAACCATAAGTCTGCCATACTGTCAAAAAACAAATGACAGTTTAAAATATGCTGTCATTTAAATTTGTAAAAACAAAATATCACATCAACTATGTCCAGCTTGAATCACCAGAATAATTTATATTTTGAAATAAATTCACATAAAACTAATTTTTTATAATATTTCACAGTATGACTGTTTTATTGTTATTCTGATCAATGCAATGTATTTTATTCTTAAGTACATACTGTATATATCATTATTAGTGGTGGCGGTGGTAGTGGGTATTATTATTATTATTATTATTATTATTATTATTATTATTTAAAAGTGATAAAAAAATCTAGCTAAAATGAAAATGCTATTCCTTCTATCTTAATACACACATTTTACACAGATTTCTAAAGGATTTCACCTTCTAAATGTCCTGGACACCCTTATTTGTCATTGACCCATAAACACAATGCACTCAGCACATTAGTGGTTTGTGAGAGATGAGGGCATCGAGCTGTATCTGAAATGAGGTCTGGGGAGGCGCGAAACCTACATATTACACACAAGCCTCAGCGCAGTCTGCTGCCTAGAGATTTCCATCTTTCAGTCGTCTCTTAGGGAACATCTCCATGAAGCAGTCAGCACATTTCATTGACAATCTGTTTAAAACCTGTTTTGTTCCTGAAAGATTAGTCCTATCTTCACCCTGATACCCAATTTAGACGACAGAACTAGACCTATGTGCTTCTAAACAACAAAGCATAAAGTAATTAGTTATGCTTGTAGATTACAATAAAACTGTGTGCTCTTCCTACCTAGACAGCATCATATAAAGGCGACAGTTGCTCCAAAATGCTAACAACATGCTGTAATTACATTGTTAGCTTAGCATTATGCTAATGCCACATTGCCATTAAATGTGTGTTGAATCTCTCATGTGCCTTAGGTCAGGCTTCAGTTTGAAGAAGCTTTGCCCTGTTTTAAACGTAAGCACACATAGTAGCTTCAACACCAGGGTGGCGCTAGTAAAACCAACAGCAGGTTTATGAGTTAGCTGCGCTTAAGTTGCAATGATTAATGAGTTTCAGTGAGAGACAGATTACATGCATGTCTGCACAAGTG
>CAIGQV010016735.1:21557701-21563132 GCA_903798115.1 Danio jaintianensis
ATACAAGGTGAAATAATAATAATACAAAAAATAATAATAATAAATAAATAGATTTAGGGGCGAGTTGGGGGGGGGGAGCTTACAATTCAAGTATTTGGAATAAATCTGTCCTCAAAATATGACAGGAATGGCCTCCAAACTTTGAAGAATGTATTATTTGAGCCTTGGGTGCAATATTTGAGTTTTTCTAGCTTTAGATATGCCATGACATTTTCTAGTATGTGTGTTGGTGGTTTAGTTGACTTCCACTGCAGAAGTATAAGCCTTCGGGCCAACAAAGAAGAGAAAGCTAGTGCATTTAATTAACCTGCTGGTAGTGCAAGGTTTTCATGTGTCACACCAAATATTGCTATTACTGGATCTGGTTGTATAAGTCTCAAACACCGCAGACCAAAATGGTCCTAGGGATGGACACGTCCAGAACATATGGCTCAAGGTGGCCTCATCTCTGTGGCACCTAGAACATGTTGGATCAATTTCTGGCAATATTCTTGACAATTTGCTTTTAGAAAAGTGCAGCCTATGAATTATTTAAAATTGTAATAAACCGTGTTTGACGCAGATAGATGTTGAGTGAATTTGCTTAATTGTTGATTGCCAGACTGCCTCTGGAACTATATTTCCTAAGTCATCTTCCCACTGTTTCTTTAAAAAATCTAAAGATGGTGCGGCTGCTCTTTGAATCAGACTGTACACTTTTGATATCAGACCACCCTCAGATGCACTTAAGTCAAAGATCTCCTCAATCCAGCTACTTATGGGAGGGGCTGAAAGTGTGCTAAAATAACTTTTCACTAGGCTTCTTACCTGTAAATATTGGAAGAAATGTGATTTAGGAATATCCAATTCTTTAGTCATATGTTCAAATGACATAAAATTACTTCCTTGAAAAAACTCCCTTGCATATCTGAGCCCCTTTCTAAACCAGATCTGAAAAGCATGACCAACTAAGGATGGTGGAAACAATGCATTGGAAGTAATGGGTAATAAAGAAAGTGCTTGTTTTTGCTTAAAATATGTCCTAAACTGAGCCCATATTTTTAATAAACTATTGACCATTAGATTGTTTGCCAGATACTTTCTATTAAGTGGTAGTGGGGCACAAAGCATTGAAAATAGAGAAGCTGTCCCACAGGATGTCTGCTCCATCTCTACCCATACAGGTTCATTCTCCTGATTTTCATGATCTGTCAAATAAACAGTTTTTTCAATGTTACATGACCAATAGTAATACATAAAGTTGGGCAGCGCCAATCCCCCAACTTCTTTCTGCCTTTCTAAAAATGCTTTCCTAATTCTTGGAATGCTTTTATTCCATATTAAAGAAGACACCTGTTTGTCCAGCTCCTTAAAGAAAGATTTAGGGATAAATACTGGGACATTTTGAAACAAAAACAAAAACCTTGGCAAAATAGACATCTTAACCGTATTTATTCTGCCTGCAAGAGAGAGAGGCAATAAAGACCATCGGTTTAGATCTTGTTTGGTTTTTTCCATCAATGCATCAAAGTTACATCTAAATAGCTGTTTATATGTACTGGTCACTGAAATTCTCAAGTATTTAAAAGATATATAACTAATTTTAAATGGAAATTTACTGAGATCTGACTGCTTTGCTTTCTTATTAATTGGAAATATTACACTTTTATTCAAATAGATTTTATATCCTGAAACTGCCCCAAAGCTATTTATAAGATCTATCATTTTAGGTATCAGGATTGGATATGTATATAATGAGATCATCTGCGTACGGTGAAACCTTGTGAGTGTTCCCACTCCTATTAATGCCTAGCAAGTCTGACTCTTTCCTTAAAGCTATATAGTGGCTCTATTGCTATATTAAATAGAAGGGAAGACAGGGGGCAGCCCTGTCTGGTACCCCTATATAATGGAAAAAAGTTTGATATTACCTTGTTGGTTCTTATACAAGCAGTTGGATGTGAATAGAGTATACTAATCCAAGTGCAGAAACTAGATCCGAAGCCAAAATTTTTCAGAGCTGTGAATAGATATTCATACTCAATACGGTCGAAAGCTTTATGAGCATGTAATGACAATAGCACCTCTGGCAAATATGAACTGCTTTGCGAGTAAATTATATTAAATAGTCTCCGTAAATTGTTGAAAGCTGCCGCCCTGCTATGAATCCTGTCTGATCTTGATGGATAATTGTTTGTATGACTGGATTAAGCCTTGCTGCCAAAATCTTTGCTAATATCTTGTAATCATTCGAAAGTAAACTTATAGGTCGATATGAGTTACACTTCAAGGGATCTTTACCTTTTTTGTGTATAATAGTGATAATAGCTTGTGACATAGTTGGTGGTAAAGATTTCTGCTCAGTTATTTCGATAAACACCTTTTTTTATAATTGGGGATAATTTGTGTGAAAATTTCTTATAAAATTCAATTATAAATCCATCAGGGCCAGGTGCCTTTCCGCTTTTCATTTGTTTGATGGCTTGTTCAATTTCTCTTATAGATATGGGTTCTTCAAGATTATCCTTGTCTTGATCACTGATATTGGGCATTTCTATTGTGTCAAAGAAATGTGCTATATTCGCTTTATCACTTTTCTCAGATGTATATAACTTTTCATATAATTTTTTTAACTGCTTGTTAATGTCCGACTGATCTGTAGTTACTCCTTGCCCCGTCTGAATTTCAGCTATATAATTAGTTTCAGTTGTCTGTCACAATTGATGTGAAAGTAACTTACTAGCTTTTTCACCATATTCAAATTCTCTCTGTCTTGATCTCAGATATAATGTTTCTTCTGCTTCAGTGGTTAGAGTATCTAATTCTGACTGTAACATCCCTCTCTCTTTATGCAGAGTAGATGTGGGGGATCTTGAATGTTCTTGGTCTATCTCATTTATCCTTGAAATGATTTGATTGACCCGCTCCATTCTTTTTTTCTTCATACCTACACTATATGAAATTATTTGCCCTCTTAAAAATGCTTTCATTGTCTCCCAAAGGTTACAGTAGGTCATGCCAGGCGTGCAGTTAGTTTCAAAGAAATAGTCTATCTGATTAGACACAAAGTCAACAAACGCCTCATCAGTCAGTAGTCTAGAGTTAAACCTCCACATACCCCTTGACGGTATACTATCAGGGAAGGAAAGAATCATTACTGGGCTATGGTCAGAAATGACTATGCCTGTGTATGTACATGTTTTAAGTAATGATAATAATCTCTTGTCTATAAGAATAAAATCAATTCTTGAATAGGTCGAGCGAGTCTTTAAGCAGCTCAGAAATGAAATCAGGAATATGCTTTCCTTCTTCCCGTCTCTCCTTTACACCCGTGATGCGTAAATTACAGCGACGAGATCTAGCTTCCAAATCCTCGTTTTTTGCTTCAAGTGTAGCGACGTCTTTTTTAAGTTTTGCAACTTCTCGGTGTAGAGTATTTACTGCATCCGATTGCCCATTCGAAGCTTCTTCCAGTGAGAGCACCTGTGTCTCGAGTGTCGTTATTCTCGTGCTAGCCTGCCCTATCACAATAGCGAACTCTTCTCTTAGTTGCTCACATTGAGTTTTAATCTCAGTGGCCTGAGCTTTGGCTTTTTCGTCCATTTTCATGAGTAGCTCCGTTTTAAGTACTCTTATTTCCCGGAGGACGAGCTCTTGATTAGTTTCCATTCTGCTTTCCACTGTTCCCCCCTTTGCGTTTTCCGCCATCTTAGCGATTTTGCTGCACGTGCCAGGCATAGCCAATTAAGCTCGAGAAAGTCCGGAAACAGGAAAATTATGAAATATAAATCGCCTTTAAACAGACTCTGCTGTTTTAATTACGTGAATTCACCACAATCTGGTCGAGAATGCGTTTGTGATTAAAAAATATGTGCAGTTCAGTATGGAGATCAGTCAAACACATCTTCACATGTTGCCGACCAAACCGGAAGCCCTATATATATATATATATATATATATATAGATAAAACTACTAATAAAATTTTTATTTTTGTATTGGATAATGTTATATAGCAAGAAATATCATTATCGCAACACTTTTCACATAAAATATATTGCATATTTTCCCAGTATTAGTTAGACCTATTATATTTCTGCCTCATACAGATCAGAATCTACATAATATCACAATTGGGGGTTATTTCAAACACTCTCTGGTGTCTGAAAGTGTTTGAGGAATATTTTTTTTTTTTTTTTTTTTTTTTTTTTTGACCATAAATGGATTTTATCATTTTAGGTTTTTCTTGTCATACTGATGTAGCTTAAATAGGTTTTAGTAAATTGGTATTAAGATGGGTTGTGATTAGCCACATTTTCACTTTCAGGTAAAATACAGGTAAATACAGGTAAAATACAGGTAAAATACATACTGATGTATTTGTATTGTAATTATAATCAAAATGACACTCATCCCTAATATTAACAGACTCTCTCCTTTAATGTGTTTTGAAAAAATGCAATGAATCAGTCAGGCCTGAAATAACCAGCTTTTCCTGTTCTCTCCTCCTCTTCCTCTTCCTCCTGCTCTTCCTCTCTGTCCGTCATGTGTGCTACCCCTTGTCCTCCTCTGCTCCAGCGGCTGCTCCTCTGCCTCCAAACTGCTCCTCTGGTTCTGCAACACTAGGCCTGTTCCTGTCTAGTGCTGAGTTCTCAAGTGAGTCCTTTTAACACTCATACACACTCTTTTCCTTTCCCATCACTTCAAGATTTTTTGTTTTTTGATCTGACTTCGCCTTGTATTCTTTCACCGTGACATCTGGTATCTCAATTTAAAAGCCTTAATGGTTTATAGTGCGTGAGTCTGTATTCATGTGTGCCCTTTAACCGTGCATTTGTGAATGCAGATTTATTCTGCATAAGGTACTTCTTCATGGTTTAGTGAGCCTGGAAAATAATGACACTTTCATTATTCGGCTTTTTTTGTTTATCGCCACGGCTGTGAATGGTGTTCATTAAGTCAGTATTCTTACACATGTGATTCATGATCTCTAATCATGCAAACCAATTACTGTGCTCTTTGTGGCTCATTCAAAAGGTTGAAATAATAATATGTTTATTTAAAAAGTCTGTTAATTACTGAAGGTAAACATTACTTCTGATATTATTCGCTCTGAGGGTAAGGGATTTGAAAAAACTACTAATAACGCCTCAAATCATGTGAAATCTTTAATAATACCTTGAAGTGTGCTGCTTTTTGAGGACAGCTGTATATTTCCAAGTAGGGTTGTCACGATACTGGAATTCGGTACCAATTGATACTGAAGTTTTAAAAACGTCCATTACCCACTAACATTTGAGCGCTACTGAGCACATTCTTAAACAGCGCTGATTTGCCATTGTGTTCACATGCTCAACAGAAATGACTGTGATTGGCCGTGAAGGTCATCAGTTCACCAAACTCACCACTGTTTACTGAGGGTAACCACAGATACAGGGACACTGGAGCATCTTA
>CAIGQV010016735.1:21563142-21581813 GCA_903798115.1 Danio jaintianensis
AGCTGATCAATGTGACTTTGAAACGATCCAGTGTTCCTGTATCTGTGATGTAAGAATGATAAAAAAATCAACAGAACAAAAAAAAGTGTGGGTATATTCCAGGGATGGGCAAACTTGATCCTGGAGGGCCGGTGTCCCTGCAGACTTTTGCTCCAACACTAACCAAACACACCTCAACACACTTAATGGTGTCTTCAAGATCGCTAGAAAGCTACAGGCAGATGTGTTTGATTAGGGTTGGAGCAAAACTATGCAGGACACTGGCCCTCCAGGATCAAGTTTGCCCATCCCTGGTATACTGTAAGATGTACATCAGAATCATTTAATATTAGTGTTTTGTAAACTTAAGTGGGTTTTTCCATTGACGCCTAACTTCATTAGTTTGTTAATTGTGAAAAATTATCTTTCTTTTCGTGTCAAGTCAAGTTTATTTATATAGCGCTTTTCACAATGTAGATTGTGTCAAAGCAGCTTAACATAGTTCTAGTAAAGTCCAGATTTCAGAGTTGAAGTTCAGTGTAGTTTAGTTCAGTGTGGTCTAAATTTCACTGCTGAAAGTTCAAACACCGCAGAGCAAATCCACCGAAGCACAGTTTCACAAGTCCCGATCCGAGCAAGCCAGTGGCGAGAAAAAAAAAAAACTTCACCAATTGACGAAGTGAAGGGAAAAAAAAAAAACCTCGAGAGAAACTAGGCTCTGTTAGGCACGACCATTTTTCATCTGGCCAAACTTCCTGTTCAGAGCTGCAGTCTAGGCGCTGGAGGCTGAAGAAGCTGGACGTCCATTGTGGAGAAGCTGCAGGTGTGAGTAAGGCACCAGCGGGCAGTCAGGTTGGCCCGCAGGATCAATGTGGGGACTCGTTTATCACAGTGGTCATTCAGGAATCAGTCTCATGCACTCAATTTCTCCATGACGACCACAGCATCAGCTTGGGATACGACCTGGTCCAGGATTATGGATACCTTGGGATCATCTCTTCACAGGTCTTGGATCGCATCAATGGCGCTGCATAGTCTCTAGGGACCTCGGAATGAGTATCCCCAGGTGGAAATAGAGAATAAAGAAAATAATTAGCGTAGCTGCTGTTCATAGTGTATTTAAACGAGATGCAAAAATGGAGTGTTATAGATGAAAATAGCAGTTAAATAAACAAACATAGAAACAAACATGTAAAGCATATGAGAGTTTCTAACACAATGTCTGGTGTATTGAGGAGTGTGTCCTACAGGTGATGTCGAGCCAGCTTACCTGCGTGGAGCACATTCATGCATCATACCGTTATGCGATGCATTGAGTGTATGCTTTACTAAAACGATAGGTCTTTAATCTAGTTTTGAACTGAGAGAGTGTGTCTGAGCCTCGGACATTATCAGGAAGGCTATTCCAGAGTTTAGGAGCCATAAATGAGAAGGCTCGACCACCTTTACACGACTTTGCTATTCTAGGTACTACCAGAAGCCCTGAGTTTTGAGATCTTAAAGATCGGGTTGGATTGTAGCGAGACAGAAGGTTGGTTAGATAAACAGGAGCTAGATTATTTAAAGCTTTATAGGTAAGAAGCAATATTTTATAATCAATACGGAACTTAACAGGCAGCCAGTGTAAGGAGGATAAAATTGGGGTGATATGATCATATTTTCTAGACCTGGTAAGAACTCTGGCAGCTGCATTTTGTACTAGCTGAAGTTTATTAATAGAGGATGCCGGGCAAGCAGCGAACAGAGCATTACAGTAATCCAGTCCAGAAGTCATGAAAGCATGAACTAGCTTTTCTGCATCTGAGATGGATAGCATACTTTGTAACTTAGCGATACTTCTCAGATGAAAGAAGGCGGTTTTTGTGACATGGGAGATATGATTTTCAAAAGTTAAATTGCTGTCTAGTATAACACCCAGATCTTTTACAGTAGAGCTAATGCTAACTTTGTGTCCCTCTAATTGCAGGTCGAGTTGTGAGATCTGCTGTGTACAGGATTTAGGCCCAATAAGTAATAATTCTGTTTTGTCTGAATTTAAGAGAAGGAGTTAGCTTAGACAGTTCAGACGTCTCATCAGGTTTTGTTGAAATATATAATTGAGTATCATCTGCATAGCAGTCAAAAGCTGATCCCGTGTCTTCTTATAATGTCTCCCAGGGGTAGCATGTATATTGTGAACAGCAAAGGGTCTAAAACTGATCCTCGTGTACATCAAGTTAAAAAATAAAGCATAAAGAATTAAGCGATTATTGTAAATATGACATTAAGTATAAGCTCCATTCCTTTATAAATAGATACTTATAAACATATCATGAACTATGAATGTTAAAAAAAAAAATTCTTTTTTCTAAGCATACACGACAGTTAAAATGTTTATTTTACCTTTTTAGAGTGATTTTAATAGTAATAATATTTCATAGTATTATAGTTTTTTTTAGCCTTTCAAATATGTTAAAACTTTTTTTAGGTTTAGTGAATGTTTATTTGTTTTCATGTAATTAAATTCATAGTGTAATCTAGATTAATGAATGCTGTTAGAATATAGTTTTCCCTCATAATTTCTCAGTTGTTAAAAAATGTTAAAATCAAAAAAATCTATAGTCTGTAGGGATTTACAATTTCTCATACATGATGATGATGATGAAACAAATTGTTCGTACATGCATCACCCAGCTCTTGATCACAGCAATAAAAACAGATCTGAGTGTTATGATTGAGGTGCCGTATGCTCATCTCTTGTTTCCATGAGACAGACTCCCGCTTTCCTCCTAATGAGCAACACTCTCGCGGCTGCACCATGTGAAGACTCACTTCTCTCACACAGGTTCTGCTAAATTATCCTTTGCCAATAATTATGGTTTCGCTCATGTTTACACGCAGCATTTATGCCTTATCACCTCTGAAAGTTTTGAGGCTTTCTTCTGGGTTCACAAGTTTCTAAAGATCAATAGGTGCAATAAATTGAGGAGACAGCTTTTAAACAGGAAGTCAGGGGCAGCTGGTTGTGTGTTAGCATAAGAGAACATTATTATTCAGCATTGAGAGTGAATGATTTCCTCGCCGTGCCAGTGGAACTGACTTTGTTCAATGTGACATGCACAAACATACCTCAGAGGAGCGTCGTGCAGGGCTGCGGGTGAACCCACAGTAGACATCAATATTCTTCTAATTGTGTGGGCTGATGTATCTAGAGCTATGAAATGTTCGGAGCCTTGAGCTTCTGGTAATTTGACTGTTATTATAGCAAATCAATGGGCAAGTGGCCCAGGTTACTGAAGACAAAGGATCTAAACCAGACCTGAGAGACCATTGCTTATAATAAGACGCTTGGCAGGGCAGATGTCCTATTAGGGAGGATGTGGACACATGGTGCCGTGTGCTGACACATTTGAGGACAGATGTGTCAGGGGATGCGAGGCAGCCGGGCTGATACAATGCAATATTTAGTGAGATTTCTCTCATTCTCACTTTGGATCTCATGTTACGAAGATCTGCATTTGGCCCTGATCCTGCATTTTGATGATGCATGTGGTTCCATAAAATTACTCCTAATATATATTAGGAGAACTTTTTATATGCATATAAAATATACATATATACACATTTCTTTAATTTGTCCAATACACATTTTTAAAAAGCCAACATAATGCAGATGAAACATATACCTAAACGAAGATCTGAGTCTATGCAACATGCTCAGTTTTTCGAACGCACTTACATTTAATCAATTAACAGACACTTTTGTCCAAAGTGACTTACAATTGAGGAGGCATTCAGCGATTCAGCAAGAAGAGGCAATACAGGGCTAATTATAGAAAGTAACTGTTAGTGATCAGAGAATTAAGTGCTAGATTAAGGAGGGGAGGGGGTTTATAGAGAGAGAGAGAATAGTGCTACAGATAGGTTGTCAGTCCCACTCACTTGTGTGAAGCACAACTCATAAATGCACAATGTTTGGAGATATTGAGTTATTGTAAGAAAGTGTCTGGTTCAAGTGTCATTTAAGGTATCAGAAAAATGAAAGAGTGTTTTGTACAGGTGGTTTGTCAAGCCTAGTCACCTGTGCGAGACACACTCAGAAAACTCCCCCCACCATCCTGCCAAGTTCACTTTAATGATAAAAGAAAGTTTCATTTGCTTGGGTTCGATAAGAAGCATTGTGTTTCGTTATCAAACTGGAGAGAAACTGAACCAAAAGTGTGTAAAAATCGTCAGGGGAAAGTGTAGGAGGAAGTGTCATGGTTTGGGGGGTGCAGCAGGATTTCAATCTTGATTATTTTGTAACACACACTATATTGTAACGTTTTTGCATGGAAATGGGTAAATATATTCATAATGTTTCAAATGGGTAAATGCATCTTGAATAAATGAATAATGAACTGGAGACTGGCTCAGACAAGATGATTTGAATCTGAAAGTTGTTAACTGAAGACTTACTCGAACCAGATCATTTGTATCATTTAGTTATTGGCTGAAAAATCGCCATGTTGGCCAGATATTTAGAATCAGTGAGTCTTTAAGTGGAGCCTTGCTCTGACCTGATCATTTAAATCAGAGAACTGTTAACTAAAGTCTCACTTAAATCAGATTATTTAAATCATTGAGATGTTGACAGATGATTTGCTCTGACCAGATCTTCAGATTCAGTAAGTCGTTAGATTCACTCTTAATGATTATTTGAATCAGTGAATCGCTAAGACTTGCTTTGACTGGATCGTTAAAATAAATCAAGTGTAAACTGGAGACTCACTCTGGCCAAATCATTTGAATCTGTGAATAATTAGCTGGAGACTCACTCTCAGTAGGACATTTGAATCAGTAAGTTGTTGACTCAAGAACAGATGGAATAAGATACGTCCAATTTATAAATTAATTAATTCAGGCTAATTTGTGAACTGATTTACTGGAAAGTATATGTTTTATGAGATGTAGTGCAGTAAAAATAAGTATATTATACTCAGATAATACTCAGATAATACGCAGATTAAATACAGATACTTAATAAAACATTTTTTTAAAGAAATTGTTTTTTGTATAAATTTACTTATTTTTTCAGTAATATATTGATTCTAATAATGCAACAGAAATCGGACTCTGAAATGTATTATAAATTCAATTCAAATCAGGATTATTGACAGGTTCTTATTTGTGTTTAATTTTTCGTTGACATTCATTCATTCATTTTCTTTTCGGCTTAGTCCCTTTATCAATCCGGGGTCGCCACAGCGGGATGAACCACCAACTTATCCAGCATATGTTTTACGCAGCGGATGCCCTTCCAGCTGCAACCCATCACTGGGAAACATTCACACTCATTCACACACATACACTACGGAGAATTTTAGCTTACCCAATTCACCTATACCGCATGTCTTTGGACTTGTGGGGGAAACCGGAGCACCCGGAGGAAACCCACGCGAACACGGGGAGAACATGCAAACTCCACACAGAAATGCCAACTGACCCAGCCGAGGCTCGAACCAGCGACCTTCTTGCTGTGAGGCGAACGTGCTACCCACTGCGCCACCGCGTCACCCTTTTCGTTGACATGTTACTCTAAATTCACTTATATGTTCAAGCCTGGTTAAACTAATCTTGAAACATGCCACCCTTGTTTAACAGGAAAAATCA
The DNA here is from genome assembly GCA_903798115.1 of Danio jaintianensis. NCBI lineage: Eukaryota > Metazoa > Chordata > Actinopteri > Cypriniformes > Danionidae > Danio > Danio jaintianensis. The sequence continues at coordinate 21,568,753 of CAIGQV010016735.1, forward strand.
CCGTCTCTCCACAATGACATTCAGCAGTGGGTGGTTTTTGATGGTTTCTGTTGCAATAATTGGATTTGCCTGATAAACCCCATTTATATATACAGTGGAAAGAGAGCTCAAATGATTTGATCATTTCACGTTTCATTTATTTTAATACAAGCTCAGTGAAAGTGGCTTCTGGCAAGAGTATTATTCCACTTGTAAAAAGATGTCAAAAAAAAAAGATGTCATTCTGCTCTGTGCATTTTGTGTCTGTAAACAGCTGGATTAAAGTGTGGATTTTGGGGGTGGGTGTACATGGATACTCATAACTCTGTCTGGTATTGCAAATTTCTTTTTCCTCCCTCTTAGCTGGGAACATTCCAGCGTTCAGGAGCTGATTGTTGCACCATTGTTATGAAAAGCCAAATGTATTCTTGGTGTACCGTATATGATTTGTAATTTTAATTTCATGACTGTTAGTGCATTTATTGTGTGTCCAAGACACCGCAAAGACCCAAAGGAAGAGGGTCAGGAAGAACTTGTGTGGTGCAGATAGCAGCGCCATTTACAGAGCTATAAGCATTATAGTTGTCATAGCTCTTTGAATGGTACTGCCATATGCACTGAACTATCTGCATCTCGCTTCTTAATGAGCATCTCCAGCTTTGTTTCTCTTTCCAAAGGTTATGTAAGTCATTTATTCTATTTAACTATTCAAACTTTTTGTATTTTTTCCTAATTTATTTGTGTCCTTCTTGGTTCTTTGTTCATTTGCACTGTGTAACTTCTCAGCAAATGTAAACCAACCTAACTCAGAACACCCTAGCAACCACTCAGAACACCCTAGCAACTGCACAGTTAACAACATTTACAACCACTCAAACAAAATTAACAACACTTTGGCTGAGTTTTGCGTACACACTCATTTTCAACAGACAATGCAAAAGTTTGGTTTAACGAACTATTTAGCTTTATCAAGTTGAGTTAAAATGTCTGTTTGGCTGAAGTTGCTGCTCTCTAATTAAATATACATCTCTGGGTTTTAATAAAGGCTGAATATTCAGCATGCAATTACAGGATGTCTAGTGTTGCTTGTCAGTAACTTTATGGCAGAAAATGATGCCTTCAATTTGACCTTTAAAATAGGTGTTAGTGTTTATCTAGTTTGTTTTGTTTCCATCAGACAAGCTCTTGTTTTCCTCCTAATGAGCACACAATTAAATTTTGGGCACAGTGGGGTAAAATGTGTCGGTAAACTGTGCCGCACCACTTATGTTTTTTTGTTCACTTGACACTATTGTATAAAAGTTTGAGGTTGATTTTTCTTTTGAGTCTCTTAGGCACACCAAGAGTGTTTTTGGTAACACTTTAAAATAAAGGTCAATTAGTTAATGTGGTATATAAATGAATGCTGTGTATAAAATAAGGAAAGATTCACTATAGTCTATGTATGGTCATGGAGTAATCTCACATCTACCTCATTCTGATGGCTGCAGTTCTGGGAACTTTGAAACTTTGAATGGTCAAGGACCACCCACTATGTTATTTGACTGACAGGTTAACCAACCAATCATGTTTGTAGTTGTGGAAAATGTCCTGAGAATAACAGCCCAGCACATCATTCATTTCCAAATGTCTTTAAAATTTTACAAAAATGACGCATCAATATTCTAAATGATCTGTCAGCAAAACATAAGAAATCAGTAGAACATGTATGTAGACTTTGTTCTGTGATTCGGTGACACATTTCTACACAAAGATCACGCAGATTGAGATGACAGATGACTAAGTGAAAGTTTTATTTGTTCTATAAAAGCAAGGTTTTGTTGTGTTTATGAGTATCCACACACAAAAAAACAGTTAGTATGACTTTCTCTAATCTTTATGACCAAAATGACTATTTGTCGACATCACGTGTTGAAGCTTTTATGCAGTGAGTATTGCATACTTTTAATAATTCAGCATTTAAGTCAAATTGATAAATGCAGGCAGTAAATCACAGAAACTCATACATTTATTAATGAGCAGCACCGTTATCAATATACACATCATAGCTTTTTTATCCGCTCAGACTTGTTTCCAGGTGGGCTGATTAAATTTGCTGCACACTCGTCTCCCAGAAATCCTGTATACTTAAACCAATCAGAGGATGACTGAGGATCTGCTGAAGTGTTTCCAGAAAGATGTACCATATGCATCATACGCTTAGCCAAAGGTCCATGGACTAGTCTTCGAGTATCTTCATGACAATTACCATTCAAAAGGAGGCATCTTCTGTGTTTTTGAAAAGTTTTCTTTTTTGTGGCCTAATGCAAACAAATAAGAATTCACAGAATGGATCAATGCTCTCGACAATAAGATTGTTCATAGTAAACAGCTCAGAGTGTTTTTAAAAGGAAAAAAAGTAAACTTCTGGAAAATGTTGTGTGCTGTGCTTTCCCCACCGAGTGCATTAATTTAAGCAGAATGGGGTGAACCCTGATAAATCGAGAGGGGCTTTTGTGGTTAAGTGCTGTTTCTATATCAGGTCATAAAGAAAAAACAAAGAGGCAGCTCTATTATTAGCTCTTATAAGTTACGTAACAGCAATCATTGCATGAGAATAATGGGGCACTTAGAGAAGTCCAGCCGTGCCCAGCATTCCTTGCTTTTATCCAGCAATGCTTTTTTTTCACAACTGAACAACTTTGAGCCAAACTTTTAAGATTGTTGATTGTTTGTTTTCCAGAGGTCGCATTATCCTCCTTGCTCTTCGCTCTTCTGAGCTCATAAACTGCTCTTTTGCATTTAATTGCATTTCTCGTAATCACTGGCCATTTAACTTTAAAATATACATTTTGCGCAGACTGCACATTTATATACCCTCTGAATTTATTTCCCCCTAAGCGCACAGCTGTAGCATATAAAGTATTGAGCGCTGATGTGTTTATAGTCTGGCTGGCTATGTTGCGGTGTGGTCACTCAATAGAGTGTTTGTGTTTTGCACACTTTGCTCTGCCCCGCTGTGCCATGAAGCCACAACCAGCTCTGTGGCCCTGAATAAACAAGCCATCTTAAGATGATCTGTGTTTGATGACACATCCAGTTCAGAGCCAATAAGTTACAGGGAATAAACAGCACCATAATTACAAATGCCTTGGGTTATATGAGCATGAGGTCTTGTTAAAATAGTTGAAGTCTTGAATTCCATGTGTTAACTAACTGGTTGCAAATCTTTGCCAACCATTCTTGATTGCATACATCACTAGAGAACTAAAGCCCAAAGTATGCTTCAGGTGTACAAATATACACTGGGGTATTTGTACAGTTTTTGTGACATCAGTTTTGTCATTAGTACAGTATGTGTGTAGCCTGATGGCATACAATGTATTAGCGGAATAGGAATCTTTTGATACCTCACAATTTTATTCAAATAATTTCTTGATTTGTAAAAAAACATTGTTTCATCTTTTTTTATAACCTTTTCTATTTAAATACAATAGACAGGTAGGTCTTTAAGAAAAAATCTTACTGGATTAAAACATTTATTTTCTTTTTCTTTATAATAAATACATTTGTTAATATAAATGCAGCCAGTTTTTTATTTTTTATTTTATTTTTTTATTTAGCAATGCAGTCCTGAGATAAAGCTAGTTAAAACTAGTTAGTACAAAAATAACTTTCCTTAATGCAAGAATTAAAAAGTTTATTAGCAGATAAATAATATAGAAATAAAGTGGTTGCTTTTTTTCAAATATCTTTGTATTTCTAATTAAATTAAATGTAATTTAATTTCTCATTTGAAAGATTATTGTTGTATTTATTTTTTTCTGTCCTGTTGTCTGCTATATGTTACCCCTGTAAACACTAATGAAATGTTGATGTAAAAATATTTTTATTTAGTTTAAAAACTGGATACATTTAGGGAACTATAAGGCCTGCGTTTCTCACAGCTAAATAAAATACAGTATAAAATATATTAACTGACATGCTATTACTGAATGTCTCTCAAATTCCCAAGGCATTTGGGGAAATAAAGGGAGAATTTATTAATTGATTCGTTCATAGAACTTAAAGGCTTTTTGATTCTCATAATAGCAAGCAATGAATATAGTCTACAGAGATTACTTTTGCCGCTTTCATGTAATATTGCATTAAATAAGTGAAAAATCACTGCAGAAAATAGGCTTTCACTGGCTTTTATACTGTCATTCACATCAGATGAATGAACCATATACAGCAGAGAATCTAAATGATCCTTGACTTCCTTGATCCTAGGAATGGAGCAGGTCATGCGAAGGATTTTTCTAAAGATGTTTTTTCCTCGGATAACATTTGAAAGACTGAACTGGACAGAAATAGAAAGACTGTTCACTGAAATTTGAAGAATTAGAATAGAACTCTGAAGTCATACATTTTGTACTATTGCGGACATGTTTTTGCTACATCCCATCCGAGAAATGACTGAAAATTTATATTACTTATTTATATTTATATTAAAAAAGAGATATATTACTTATTTAGTCATTTTCTATGAATGAAGACCCTGTCACTTTGTTTAATGCTTAAATTTTGTCTCAGTTATTTATTCTGAAATTCCTAAGAGTTATATGCAACTATGTGCAATAATTAAGATCAGTAAATAATAATCTCACACCTTCTTGTTACAGTTGTTAAGGAGATGACACAATTAATAAGAAAGAATAGAAAGAATCACTTAGATGATGCCTAATTAAAACAATACAAACTGTGTTATTTTTAATAAACGTAAAATTAATTTAATTAATCACATACACTAATGGGGCGACACGGTGGCGCAGTGGGTAGCACAATCGCCTCACAGCAAGAAGGTCGCTGGTTCGAGCCTCGCCTGGGTCAGTTGGCATTTCTGTGTGGAGTTTGCATGTTCTCCCCGTGTTCGCGTGGGTTTCCTCCGGGTGCTCCGGTTTCCCCCACAAGTCCAAAGACATGCGGTAGGTGAATTGGGTAAGCTAAAATTGTCCGTAGTGTATGTGTGTGAATGAGTGTGTATGAATGTTTCCCAGTGATGGGTTGCAGCTGGAAGGGCATCCGCTGCGTAAAACATATGCTGGATAAGTTGGCGGTTCATCCCGCTGTGGCGACCCCAGATTAATAAAGGGACTAAGCCGAAAAGAAAATGAATGAATGAATGAATGAATATACACTAATGCGGCTGCACGGTGGCGCAGTGGGTAGCACATTCGCCTCACAGCAAGAAGGTCTGTGAGGTGTTTGGAAAGAGTTTGCATGTTTTCCCCGTGTTTGCGTTGGTTTCCTCCGAGTGCTCCGGTTTCCCCCACAAGTCCAAAGACGTGGTATAGGTGAATTGGGTTGGCTAAATTGTCCATAGTGTATGTGTGTGAATGGGTGTGTATAGATGTTTCCCAGTGATGGGTTGCAGCTGGAAGAGCTGCGTAAAACATATGCTGGATAAGTTGGTGGTTCATTCCGCTGTGGCGACCCCAGATTAATAAAAGGACTAAGCCGAAAAGAAAAATGAATGAATGAATGACATACACTAATGCATTATCTTTAAGAGTCCTAATAAAACAGAAACTGTTCTTTGATAGATAAAAATATTAATGGATCATAAATAAACTTTGGACGGATGACTTATGAAACTTCTGAAACTTTAAAGGAGAAACGTCATTACTGTTTGTTTGTTTGTTTGTTTGTTTGTTTGTTTGTTTGTTTGTTTGTTTGTTTGTTTGTTTGTTTGTTTTTGGGGGGGGGGGGGGGTATCTGGAGTGAAATAAATTCTAAGCATGACACTTAAAACTTCAATTTTCACTCAATAATCCATAGCAGAAACAACTGAGATGCTGAATATTTGAATGAATTTGAATAATCTCTAAGACTGACTATTAAAATAATGAAGTCTGTCTCACCCAAAAATGAATGTAATACTTGACAGAAGATTTGAATAAAGAACAAAAATAGATAAATTTTCCTCCTTTGCATAAAAGGCAAACATTTATGTTGATTATTTTCAATTGTGAATGCTGTAAGCTGCCACCTGAGAGGGTCTAGACAGGTAAACAGCAGCTGCTATATCTCATCCTCTCCAGCTTACAGGGCTTTTCTCACTGATAACAGACTAGTCTAGTCATTTCCATTATTCATGTCGGTTCTTACCTGGTGCGGTTTCCTTTTTTGGCTTGCTAGATAATCCTGCGTATGTAAAGAATGGCCTGCTGGCACTGGAAGTGGAGATCAATCCCACCTCTGGTATTATGAGTTCTGTATTGATGCCTACTTCTGTTAACTTCGGCCAGAGGCAAGACTTGAGAAATGTTATTAGGAGATTTTGCTCTGGTTTATATCATGGAAAAATGAATCAGACGTTCGCATAGATGGATCTGCACACCATCCTGGTCTTGGATTTTGTTCAATGAGTTCTGACAGACTTGCTGTGAAACAGCAAGACCTGCACACGCATTTGTTTCTCAGTCTTGATTTCTGTTGTCTTGATGCTTGGATAATATTTTTAGTCCCCTTAAACCTGAAATTGAAAGTGATTTAGTGTGGAAATTATGTATGTATCTATACTAATACAATGAAGTACGTACATGCTTTAGAACAGCTAATTTTATATAAATCATATTTATTCTCACATTTATTTATTATGTTTCCTATAATGTTTACACTCCAAAATTGATGTGTTTTTTCAGTATTTTGTCATGGTTCATGTAGCATAAATATATAAATGTTATTTAATCAAGATACATTTACTTGAGAAAAAAATTACTTAAGATGTTAAGTGCTATTTTCTGAAAAATGTATCAAATTGAGTTTTTGCAAGACACTGTGGTCGTAAAAAAAATCTTGCTCTCATTTATTCTTGTTTTAAGTTTGAAAATTGAGAAACTTTTTTCCAGAAATGAGATAATGATGTAATGTAGGTCTGTGAACTGTGAAGTTTTATCTAGAAAAAAAACACCAAAGGTCATTTATTTTACTATATTAGGGACCATTTTTGAATGGAATGACAGTGCTTTTGTGTTGGTCTCTTTAAATGCAAATGAGTTGCTGCTCCCTGCCTCTTTTCATAAGAAGGTGGAGCTTTTACAGCCTGTGACTCTGACACTCTTTAGACAAAACATCTGTTTAGTTTTCATTATCATGACTTTCAAGCTCATGTGACATGTGAGTTCTTCGTCACCATGGAATTTTATTATCTGCATTTTAAACCACTGCCATTTTACTATTTATTACATCGTACTATCCCTGAACTTACAGCATGTTGCATTGTCACTGGTTTATATATTTCACACTGAAAAAATAAGCCATAAAAATGTTGCACAGTGTATTAATTCCCTTGTATAGTGCAAATTTATTTGATATGCAAAAATGTCTGCAAAATCTGACACACACACGGCAATCTTCATGGGGACTCCCAAAGACATAATGATTTTTACAAACTGTACATTCTATCCCCCCTACCCCAACCATACCTCTAAAACCAACCCTCTCAGGAAACAATCTGCATTTTTACATTTTGAATGATTTGTGAGCTGTTTTCATTTTTTTAAAAATGTCCTCACAACGTCAAAATTTACTGGTATTGCTATAATTTTGGTACTTTTGGGACATTTGGTGGAATGCAAGGAACACGCACGCAAACGTTTTTTTGTTTTTTTTTCCTGTCTATCTGCGCCAGCCTCCTCCACACCATATCTCTGTCTTATTTCTTTTAGAAAACAATCAGGTCATGGTCCTGTCCTGGTGCCACTCTGCTCCACAATAATCAGGTCTTCTATCTGTGCGCGTGTGTTTGAGGAGCCTCAGACAGTTCTGGGAAGACAAACACACACATGTACGTGCCGAATGAGGAAATGGCATGATCCGTTGTGAATTGACATTAACATCTGGCTGGCAGTGAAGGTCTAGAGAACACACAGCCAGACTTTTGGCGTTAGGCACAATTCTGCATTCACATTGCAGCATATTTTTTGCACAAATGCCCATTTAGACTGAAAGTGGTCTGAATGACAACCCTAATTTTTCTTCATAGTCATCCATACCTTTAAGACTATAAAAATCCCTTACGAAAAAGAAGGTTATTCAGTGTGTTATTATTATAGTTATTTTAAAGTTGCCATGAAATTCAAATTTGCTCTTCTTATTTTTATATTTATATAGTGGTGCTTGTTGAGTGCACTTCTTTATTTTGTAAAAAAAATAATTTTAATCTTTTATCACATACCATAACTTTCCTTTTAGTTAAAGAGCCCCTATTATGGGTTTTTGAAAATGAGCTTCCATGTAGTGTGTAGCACAACTCTAAGTGAATGAAAACATCCAGCTGAGGTTTAAATCTGAAAGTGCACAGTGTCTAAAACTATTGATTCTTTAGTGAAATAGTTGACTCAGAGTCAAATGAATGAATCGAGTTGGGTTCGGATCTTTTGTTTGAACGCGTCTACGTCGATACGGTACATAACCAAAAATGTAGTTCCAGATCCGTTAAAAGGTGAACGCGCATTTGACTTCAGACACTAGCGGAGCGCTGAGGATCACGGGACTGATCATGACGCGAAGATGACGATCACTGACTGATGAAGATTCGGCTGCGGGGAATAAAGGGTTAAAGTTAATTTTCACAACAACACCACAGTATAGCCAACCTTGTGCTGTGTTTGTTCCTGTCATATTTCTGATTTTTGATACAATAACCTACGCTGCAGCGCGGGATTCGTCGGCCGTTTGCTATTAAAGGAAGGAGCAACAGAAACTATTATGTATGGGACTTTGTCAGACTTTTTCAGTAACTGTTGCAGTTCATATGGACCAGTTTCTTCTTCCTCTGGATCATAACATGTAAGTGTGATTAAAATTGTTGCCTCGTTTTGTGTAGTTTGCAAAACGTGTTGTTTAATTGTCTGTTCTAAGTTGTAATTAAAAAACTTAGAACAGACTCCAAAATGCGTCTCCAGACTCCAAATTAAGCTTTTTTTAAAAAAGCTTAAAATAAGCTTTTAATCACTTATCTATTATAGATCAGTGCTTGTACTGTATCTCTCAGGTTAAATCTATTCACTAGAAGTTAAAGCTATTCACATATTGTGTCCAAAACCACGTTGAAAACGCGCCGCGTGCTTCTTCCTTTAAATGCATTATGTGCTCCTGATCCTCTGCTGTTTGTCGTTGCTATGGCCATGATCAGCTGTTCCTCACACGCACGGCGCCGTCAGTGTTCAAAATAGTTCAACTTTAGCCACTGTGTGGATTAATACTGAATGTGTGTCGTTGTTATTACTTGGGGTTAGGGTTAGGAGTAGAGTAATATGCTGGTGTTTAACTGCATTGCTTTATTGCATTCCTGCATTGGGCTCTCACATACTCTCTGGCTGCTACTTCATAGCTGTGGTGGGTATTTCTCTGTCTCTCGCGCTGAACCCAGTGGACCAAACCAGTCGACCAATCACAACAGACTAGATCATCGGACCAATCAGCACAGATTAGCTTCGCGCTAAGGAGGAGTTTGGGAACAAATGAATCGCTGAACGAATCATATGGGAGTCATTGGGATAATTAGGTAAAAATAAATGCATATTATAAGACAATGAAATTGTTTTTTGACCTTGCATGCATATCAGCCTGTTGTTGGAGACCTCCAAAACCAAAATATGACCATTAATAATGCAAAATAGGGGCTCTTTAAGCTGTCTTAACTAAAAATAACATCAACAGTAAAATACCCTAATTTAACTAAGGTCTATAGTGAAAAAATAAAATAAAATAAATGATACACTTGCAGCCAGACTTTGCCAGTATAATGTGATAATGATTAGTTAACTTGACGTATGCTATTTTGGAAACCTTTTTCAAACCTTTTTCTCTTTTGTACTAAGTATATTTTAATTCTAGTTAAATTATACTAACATATAGTGGCATATAGTTGTATACTTAGTATATTTTAAGTATATGTGTAAGTCCATTGCATGCTTGATTAGTGAAATTAAATTGTACTTTATTTGTATTACAAGTACAAATAATAAAGTGAGTAATAAATTATTATCATCGGAACCCACAAGCAATTTACCATAAATATAAATATACAATTTCTGCGTAAAAATATGCTCATTATTAACTTCAGCTTATTCCAAATAGGCTACTACTACAAATTGCACTTTTTTTGTCTACACTTGAAAAACGATTATTTACTATTCAGATAGAAACAGAGATGCCTTTTTATGGCAACTAGTTGTACTGGATTCTCCGTTGAATAGAATGATAAACAAAACATTATTATTTTTTATAAAAACATTTGGTTCTTTGTTACAGTGTAACTATCAATTTAACTATTGAGTCATTTTAATTAAATATATGTACTTATAATATGGGTTTTGTTTGTGGTTGGTTACAGTAAGTGTAATTATGCATATTTGCTAAAGAAAGTACATGGATCATGTGTTAAAACCATAAAATAAAGTGTTACCAAATATTTTGTAATATTATAATTATACACTAAATAATTATATTATTAAATGTGAATGAAAATGAATGATGAAGGCAAGGTAAAATGTGTCCAATACTGTTCAATTCACTTCAAGAAGTTATAGAAGAAGCGATGAGTGGTGTTTACGAGGAGCATCAGAGTGAAGGCCTGTTAGTCTGGCACCGAATGAGAGCTGCGATACGTCAGGCGCTGCTGAGCTTGGACTCATTCTGAAGTGCCCTGTCTGACCTGATGTGAACTGGAATATGTCTGAATAGATAAGTTCATAATAGATTGCCCAGCCGCTTTTCCTGTAAAGTGGCCCGGAATTGCAGATCGTATCAGACACCAAAGAAAGTTATCTTGCCCTGCCTTTACTGGTTAATCCTGAAGAGTTCGGCGAGGGGAGATTTTCCTGGATTGCCTCTTCTCTCAAACTGAAAACGATAGTGTGTGTGTGTCACAAACTAAATCACGAAGGGCTCATTTTATCAGATAAGAGTGCTTGATAAACACGCTGTAGGGCTCCAATTAAACAAGTCTTCTGTTATCAGTACCTGCTTGAGACGTATGTGTTTTAAACAGAGCAATAGTTTGTCTTTCCACTCTTCTAATAATGATATTTTGTGAAGATACAAGCCTGTTATTTATTGGAAGTCAGTGCTCTCAGTTTGACAATTCTGGGTTTTTTTCTTCTTCTTTTGAACGAACTTACTGTATCGGCAATCAAATTAAACTTTCAGGCCTTTGGGTTCTTCTGCAAACGTTGGCCTTTTGTACCAACTCCACATGTACTCAGATATCAGTTTTGAAAAATGGCCTGTTAATCTCACATGCGTTTGAAAATGTGATTTATGATGATACCGAATGTATTTTTCTATTCGAAAATCATATTATTATACAATTCACAGTAGTAATAGAAACAATATGATCAAAGACACAACCCCTCCTTTCAGTATGGCGCCAGACAGTCTAACGTAGGAAAAAAAACAGAGGCATAAACATTGAATTATCCCTCGGAACAAAATAATTGGGTAAAGGATGTGTCAGTCCTCATACTGCCAATCTGTGATAAAACCTCATTAACATGAAAGGGTGGAAAAGTGCATTATTTTGCTTATGATAAGCGTGTCTGATACATCCAGTATGAGGCATGATAAAAATATTAAAAGTGAAACAATGAAACTGTTAGCAAAATAAACATTAACTAAAGCATTTACATTTAGCATGGATTATAATCTTCCTGATTAACCCCAATAGCTTTGATCAATTAAGTTAAAAAAAAGAAAAGAAAGGATTTTTCAAAATTGTAGAAAACAAGGATTATTCATAGTTTTCAGCGCAGAGACCTGGAGGGCAGAACATTCATTGAATGGCTGTACAAACCTGTCAAGTTTTCAGTTCTATCAAGCCATGAATATTAAGATCACGTCTCAAAAGAAGAAAAACAAGGACATGTTACAGTATGTGAACAACAGCAAGTTTTTGACACTTTACAATCTATATAGAACATCTCTGCTTTTCTTAAAGCATTAAGACTGAATTCAATAGACACCTAATATTTTATTGATGACATGATGGTTGAACCCACAATATGAACACAAAGTTCAATAAATGACAAATAAATGTAAACTCTAAAAAAAATGCTGTGTTGTTTTAACCTAGTGTTAACTTAACACACTTAATTGCACTTTTTGACCCAACAATAGGGTTTGTCCATATTTGGCCCAGTGTTGGGTTACAACAATCCAGCGTTTTGTTTTTTTAGAGTGTACAGTATGTATTTTAGACTATGTTTGCATATGTGGAATAAACATCAGACATCATGATTATTCATGACAGATATACCATAAGATATTCACTTCCATGTGTGAATGCAGATATCAAGTGGTTAAAAAAACTGCTTAACACAGTAAAACTGTGCATGTTAACATAATACAGTTTCACTGAAAAACGTATGTATGATTGCCTTCTGTACTGTTTGCTTGTTTACAGTTTGGCGTGTATTGGGTGATGTAACAGGATTTTTTACATTAGCACTCAATGGGAAAAAAAGACTTGAAATCATGTAAACCTGTAAAAAGATGAAAAAAACATGTAAAAACATTTTTTAAAAGATGTAACGGGGGTAAGACTCACACACTAAAACATACAACAAAAATATATATGTATATATCTTATACCTTGACACAAAGAGAAAAAATTATAATTGCTTAAAGCGAGGTTCAAACTCGGGTCGGCGGCGGCGTAACGCAACGCTGTTATGCAGGTGCGTTTTGTATAACTTCCTCTTCTGCCAACAACCTCGGGCACAACAAAAAATATATATATATTAACAAAATGTTAAATAAGGTTTCAGGCACCAGACAAATTTATAACTTACCAAAAATAAATCTCAGTTTTCTAATTACCCCAGATAGCAAGACAAAACAAACCAACATACATACTCAAAAGAAATATAGAAACACACAAAAAAGGAGAACAAGAAAATAGAATGCAACTTAGAAATATTTAATGAATTAAATTAAATGGCAAGGTCGACACAAAAATAAATAAATAAAAATAAAGTCAATGACTCACGATATTTCAAGAAATTACATACATTTTTAGTAATACAAAACGAAAATTTCCCTAACAAAAAAAAAAA
>CAIGQV010016735.1:21582213-21611620 GCA_903798115.1 Danio jaintianensis
ATAAAAATGAATGTGAGGTAGGAGATGTAGGATGTATGTGCGTGGAACTGAGCCAAATAACTTGCAGCACGGGTGGTTATAGGTGACTGGACTCTCGTCAGCAGCTTAGTGCGTCATCAATCAACCCAGACCCAGGTAACTTGCAGCATGGGTGGTTAGATGACTGGCACATATGTTTCGATGTATAATCGTGAGCCTTCACCTGCATCTCTTCTTCAGCTTCCTCAAACACACACCCAGTCGGAGCCACACCCGCAAACTAAATGACGTCAACCGAGATCCCACCTCTGAGGTCAGAATCTTCCCCATCAAAAAAAAACAACCTCTTTTATATCATTTCACCTCATCTTAATTAGTCCTCACAACCAATGGTGATGAACTTATTTCGTAGAAGGCAGTGACGAAAGAAGTAAACACAGAGAGGGGCAGTACAGAAAGTTTCTCTATTGTCACAAAGAAAATACTATTTCATTTCTCTATTTTCTTATTTCTTACTTCAAAATTTCATGTTTAATTCAGTGTGTTACTTGCTGTAATTATTATAAGTCTTGTCATTTTTAATGTAAATTGTCTAAAAGTAAATCCTACACCAGTTTTTGTCTTTATCATATTAATTATGATATTATTTTGTCTTATTATCATCATTGCTTTGCTACTGCAGTATTTCACACTTTGCACTTTTCTGCGCTCCAGATGGCCGTGGATTGGTGTGACTGACTTGCACAGCCAAACAAGTGTGTTGTAACATTAATGATGTCAGGAAACAGTGGAATAGAAGTGAGAATTAACTAATCTATTTGGCCTTCATTCCGCTCTCTCAACTGTAGATTTGGAGTGGGCAGTAAAGCATAATATTCCCTCTAGTTTTGTTCTTACTATGCAAAATTTATTTCGGTGAAGATGGGGAAAAGCCCCGTTTTCACTTTGACTGGTTACCAAGGACTATCACAGCAAACATGAAGCCAATAACTCCTTGAACCACTATATGCCTGGTTAAACTCGATTATTCAACATTAATCCAGTCATTACTCGCATTATGAGGGTCACATGATCCTTCAGAGGTTCATTCTAATATGCTTGGTTGCTGACACATGCTGACACAAGACACATTTATCAGTATCAGTATGTAAGTCTTAAGGATATCTATAAAATTTGTGTGTTGCAATTCACATTTAGATATATCTAAAGGTTGAAGTTTGTCACTTCCACCTAAATGGATAAAAAAAAATTTTCACGTCACTCACCTCATACTTCAGTTTCTCATCAAATCTTCTGACCAATAAAATGCTCTCTAGTATCTGACATGTACCGCCCTCTTCAAGACACGTCTATTTGATGTGTGTGAGCTCAACCACTCTCACTGGTAGAGCTATGCTAAAAATGAAGCCCTATTGGCTACTCTATGTCCCACCCGTGTTCAAGTTTCAGTCGAATTAGGTCACTCATTGAAGAAAAATGCACATTTCAAAGCTTTTCATTGGATATTTAAGGTTACACAAAAGATGAAGTCATAATAAAAACACTGAAATAGAATCACAGTCTCCAAACATACAGCAGTATCAGAAGTATATTGATATTTCAGGATTGATCTTTCTAGTCCCAATATGTATAAGGAAATGTTGTGAAACTCATCAGAACAGCAGTTCCTTTCTTTAATATGCTATTTATCATCAGACATTTATTATGTTTATTGCTTCTATGAACTTCTTCTCTGGGATGCAACTCTCTCTACGTACAGTAAATCAATCGGTGCGGTTTATTTCCATGTACTATACTTCTGACAGACTGTACTGAAAATCAATTTATATGGAGATGGAATCCATTTGAAATGTCATCATCAGGAAATGAATGGCTTTTTTCCAAACTGTATCGAATCTACCATTTTCTGTCTCCACCACAACAACATCAAAAGTATAATTTGAGATCTCAGTGTCGGTAAACCCTGCATTGGTGATGAACTTGAACATATTTTGTCACTCTTGGTTGGGCATTTCTTTGCTGAGCTAATGGCACAGCTCAGATCTGAATGTGTATTTTAGGAAAGCTTCTGCCAATTTCATACGTCAGTGAGTGTGGAGAAGTGCTGATGCCGAGAAAGTCATCAGTATAGCAGGACTGTGTGGACCTGCTAGGTTGTCTGTTACGTTTAGTGATTGTTTTTACATTTCATTGAAAATCCAACTCAAGATGGAGTCTATAGGTGCAAACCCTATGGTTCAGCAACTGAGAACTTTGTGTGCTAATTAAAAAGTCTTATGAATACTGCAAAAAGCATTCATACATTATTTAGGCCATCTATTGCTTTATAAACACTGCATTTGGCATGACAGTGAAGCAGGTGATGTAGTGTAATGCTTTAGCAATTTTTAACAGTTATGAAATTATATATATAACTGCTAGTATCAAAATTAAGTTAATTAAAATTGTATAAGTATTTGGTTAGTCACAAGAGAAATACAATACCAGTTACCTAGAGATACATGTTTTAATAAACCAGCATGCAGTTTAAAACATTTATGAGATCTAACAAATAATGTAAAAATAGTACCATTATATTATTCAGGTATTGGTATTAATATCTGAATATATGGATATCTCATATGTACCGTGTATTCATATGCTATGCTATTTAAAAGGGCCGTGAGAAATTTCTTTGAAGAAGTTGATACTTTTGTTTAGCAAGGATGCTTTAAATTGCAATAATTACAAATAAATTCTTAAATACATTTTTATAATTAATATTTTCTGTTCAACAAAAAGTGAAAATGTTTAAAGAAAAAATATTAAGCATCAGTACAGATTTCAAATTTGATCATAAAGACAATGGGTCTCATTCATTAACCATATCTCTTCATAATTCATATTCATAATTTTTCGTCTTTTCTCTGGGCAAGTTCTGCTTTGCGAAAAGCCTTTATATGGAGCCAGTGTGGCTGTGTACTATGCAAATAACTAATATTGTGCACAAGGACACTCCCTGAGAACAATTCAAATTCATTAACAGAAGATCAAGTTTCAGAACAAACTCGTGTGTGTACGCACTTTTTGTGAATTAGGCAGAAAGTTTTCCTAAGAAGTTCAAATGTGCGTATAAATACATACCTGAAATGTATTAACTGGAACATATTTACTGTAAATTACATAATTAAATATTCCAGTTTAATTTTGGAAATAAACTAATGAAATTTTAGACTGTCAGAGGCAGATTTTTAAAGGGTCATGAAACCCCCCTCTTTCAGTTCAAGTCTACTTCAGAATCTTTTCAAAAAATGCTACATGATGGGCGTGGAGCAGTGAGAGCAGAGGGGGGAGTGGGTGTGGCTGAAATAAAAATTAAGTAATTGAATGCTCTGTTACATATACGATAGGTTATTCGTAATTTCATATAATATATAACCACAATTTGTTATATCATTATAAAGATAATCATGTTTATATAAACACTATAAATGAGGAGGACTTCTCTCCTCCTGAATCCCCAGGTCTGAATGCAGGCAACGTGGATAGCAGTACAGGAGGTCTCTTTCCCTATTTATTCTAACCATTTGCCCTGCCGGTAATCTGGAGATTTTAAACATGGGTAACCACAGCAGTACTGATAGGCGACGTGTCTGAATGGTAAAGAACTCAACTGATAAAAGTCTGCCATTCTCCAATTATCCTACAGCTCTCCCGACAAAAATGCTTGCTGCACACAAACAGGTTGGCTGTATCGGTGACCCTGACAGCATCGCGGAGAAAGCAATGCAACAAACTCTGTGGATCATGAAAACAAACACATACAAGCCTTCATGAACGGCAAAATAATGCGTGCCGTCTCACAGCTTGGCGGGTCTGTGGTCTCTCCATATTGGTCTGTCATCGGAATGCAGTCCTGAATAATTAAGAAGCAGGGTCTTCTCATTGGATAAGAAAACTCAGTCTATGAATAATAATGAGAAACCGGCGCATCATCACTGGACAGGCAGATAGCGCTACATCACTGATTTTGATCCCGCCCCAATAATGATTTTAAACTCGGAATATGAAATTATGACAAAAGCTCAAAATTATCCAGTTTTCCCCACAATTAAAGTGAACAGATGCTAATGTTGTCTTAAAGAGCCCCTATTATGCATTACAAAAGATCATGTTTTGGTTTTGGGGGTCTCCAACAACAGGCTGATATGCATGCAAGGGCAAAAAACACTTTCAATGTCTTATAATATACATTTATTTTTACCTAATTATTCCAATGACTCCCATATGATTTGTTCAGCGATTCACTTGTTCCCAAACCCCTCCTTTGCGTGAAGCTAATCTGCGCTGATTGGTCCGATGACCCAGTCTGTTGTGATTGGTCAACTGCGTTCATCGCAAGACAGAGAGAAACGCCCAGCACGGTTATGAAGTAGTCAGAGCACAGAGTATATGTGTGAGCCCAATGCAGGAATGCATTAGATCAATGCAGTTAAACACCAGCATATTCCTCTATTCTTAACCACAACCCCAAGTAACAACAACGACACACATTCAATATTAATCCACAAAGTGGCAAAAGTTGAACTATTTTGAAAATTGACTGCGCTACGCGTGTGAGGAACAGCTGATCATGGCCATAGCAACAAACAGCAGAAAATCACGAGCACAAAATGCATTTAAATCAGTAAAGGAAGAAGCACGCGTTGCATTTTCAACGTGGTTCTGGACGCGATATGTAAATAGCCCATACAGATTTAACCTGAGAGATACATTACAAGCACTGATCTATAACAGATACATGATTGCAAGCCACGCGGAGCGATCACAAGTTACAACACACAATTAAATACATATTTTAAAAACTACAGAAAACAAGGCAACCATTTTAATCACACTTCACGTTGTGTAGGACGGAGAAACACTTACAGGATCTGGAGGAAGAAGAAACTGGTCCATACAAACTGTGCAACAGTTACTGACAAAGTTCCATACATTAGTAGCATTTGCTGATCCTTCCTTTAATAATGAATGGCCAGCGAATTCCACGCTGCAGGGTAGATTATTGTATCAATCATCAGAAAAATGACAGGAACAAACATAGCACGCGGTTAGCTATACTGTGGTGTTGCTGTGAAATGAATTTTAACCCTTTATTCCCCAAACCCGCATGTCTGGCCATCTCTCAGTGATAGTAATCTTCGCGTGATCAGTCCCATGATCCCTCGCACTCCGCTAGTGTCTAAAGGGAAAGGCGCATTCATGTATTTTCGGATCCGGCAGTTCATATTTGGCGATGTCCCATATCGACGTTGACGCTTGCAGGCAAAATATATAAACAAAGGAGGAATCATTCATTTGACTCTGAGTCGACTAAATGGAATCAGTAGTTTTAAACACGGTGCACGGTGCACTTTCAGATTCAGATTGAGCTGCCTTACACACTGCATGGATGGCAAATTTTCAAAAACCCATAATAGGGGCTCTTTATATGATGCTCAACACACACAAATCTGTTAAAATCTCAAAAAAGTACTCCAGGGTTTCTTGAACCTTTAAAGGATACTGAAGTTTTAGTCATTTAGCCACAGTTTAAACATGACTTTTCTGTATAATCTTTCTATGAGGGAAATTAAACACCATGATGACTTCTGTAACCAGTATCTTCCTGGAATACTTTCCAGCAGACAAAAAGTAGGGTTAAATCTAACCTCCTCTGCCATCAGTCTTCAGCTCTGTGTGGAGTATCTAGCGCAGCAGTTCCCTGATGTCCACACTCACATAATTAAGGATGAAGTTGTCAGAAAGACTGATGTAGATCTTTGCCTCTGTGTGTGTGTGTGTCACCCAAAGCTCATGTTCATGTAAATTAATGAGCTCTGCTGCTAATCCGGCCAGCTAATGTCGACACTGGATGTACCAGCATGATCGAGACATTATTACTGAAGTGTATTGGGGCAGTATTGTGTGTTTGCACTAGATCATGTTAATTCAACAGATGTTTCAGGCCGTCTAGAAAGCAACAATGTGGCAGCAATTTTGGGTTCTGCTCCATTGGAAAGCTGGTCCATGTTTCCTTTCTAAATCACGGCTTTCTTTTGTGTGTTTTCCTTTTTTTCAGGTAAATTTCATGGCCAATTGCTCTACAGGAATTGCCTTTAGTTTGCTTGTTTATGAAAAGAGATTGTAATGATTTTTCTTTTTTTCTTTTTTTTGGCATGGAAGGAAAAGGTGGTTCATTCCCTGTGCAGCTACAGACAAAGGAAAAGAAGCAATCGCAGGGCAATGTGTTCTGCTTCACTGATTTAGCAAAACCAGGCGTAGATATATCTAGATGCACAAAAGTAGTTTTTTGTGGCTTGCTTCAAATCCTTTTAAAGGGTTATAATGTTGAGGATTTCAGAAAATTTCTTCACCAAGTAATTAAATTCATATCTTAATTATCTGTACAGAAATTAAAATTACATTCTACACAGGTAAAAAATGAAGAGAGTCTTCAAACATCAAAACATTCAAGTACAGCTTTGTACAGGTAGAGATTTAGTTGTTTGTTTTCTCTAATACATTAAGATTTGTTCTATTTTCTGAGAAGACAATAATGACTTTAAGACATACCATGATTTATAGAAGACACTAACTAATGTTTCTATACCAAAAACCAAAAGGTATATTTAGAATTTCAAATTTTCAAATTCTACTGTAAGAATTTCTGTAGGATTAATGTACATGCCCAAAATACAAATTATTGTCATTTAAAATCTTCATATTTTGCCACTATCCTTCAAACCACTAGATTTGACCTATTTGTCAGTAAAAAACGTATAGTCCATAATAAATTTATTTTTGTCCGGGTCAGTAAAGACCCAAATATATAATAATGATTGGCAAATCATTTATGCATTTATAGTCTATGTGATCCAGAAGTTACTGCAGATTTTAATGTCAGTATGATGATGTATTTCACCCAAGCCGACAAACTGACATCACCAGAGAAAAACTGCCATTTTAGAGCAGAAGCAAATGGTTGGATTTTGATTAAAAGTTACCAAAACAAACTAAAAATCTGTGGACTAATTTACATGGACCAGCTTGGTGGCTCAGTGGTTAGCACTGTTGCCTCACGGCAAGGTCACTGGTTCGAATCCATACTGGGCCAGTTGGCATTTCTGTGTGGAGTTTGCATGTTTTCCCTGTGTTTGTGTGGGTTTCCTCTGGGTTGTGGCTGGAAGGACATCCGCTCCATAAAACATATGCCAGAATAGTTGGTGGTTCATTTTGCCATGGCAACCCCTAATAAATAAGGGACTAAACCGAAGGAAAATGAATGAATAACTTACAATGTGCACTAGCTAAATGAAAATTTGTTTCACATGGACATTAAAGAGACCAAAATTAGATGTTTCTTTGAAGGACAGAATGTACAGGTGCCTTGGTAAAGAGTCCTTTTTCATATTTCTTAGGAATAAATCAAATCAAGTGTCTATACCAGAGTCTGTCTTAATATTCTCAATGTTTCTGCACTGTATGTTAAATTGTTATATCTGGTACTATCTTGAGCATATTTCTAAAAGCTTTTCGGGAGCTGAATATTAAGCACTTTTTCCATCCAGAAATGTAATTAAAGCCATGTCTTGGTTTCTTTTGTACTTTCAGGTATGCAGTTCTCCACAATGGAAACCACAATGAACAGGAGAAACTGTCAATACAGAATGACACAGAGTCCCAGGAGTCATGTTTCTGACACAGGCCACCCTCTAATGAGGACCAGCTCTGGAAGGTCCCATTTCTTACGGGCCTGCCTGCAGCTCAAGCCCGACCGGAGCGTTTCAGGACTCACGTACTAGGAGCTGGACTGAACCGCCTGCTCAAAGAGCTGCTGAACAATGAAGGAAAGAGCAATGTTGCCAAAGGTATCTGGTCTAGATTTTAGGATATGAATTTCCATGGCAAAGGAATGTTGGTAAGGTTTATTTTCCCCCAATTTGGTCATTTCTTTTGGTAATGCCAAAAATTCATCTTACAAGCTTTATACAGAGAGGTTTTAGAACTCTAAGCGGTCAGGATAGCACTTCCTGAAAGGTACTGCACAAATGCTGAATAGCTGACACTTTATTAAACAAAAATAAAGATTTATTTTTGTTCTAGAAATTAAAATGAGTTCAGATTCAAAAACATTCATACCACAGTATTAAGAGCTGGGAGCATTGCTGATCGACTCCTCCATTTGCCCATGTATATTTCCATATATACTGTATATGTGGATTTGTTTTTAACAAGATTCAGGCATTCTTGAGCAAATTTTGAATAAAAATGGTCTTTCAATGAATACGGCATATTTCAAAGCTATATAACACAAAATTACTTAATTTCATAAAAACACAACCTGTTTTTTTATTTACTTTTTTCCAAGTCATTAAAAAACATAATATCTCAATTTGTACGTTGTTCATTTGTAAACTGAAATCTGATGTATGCGTTGTAAGATTTCTAAAGCTCTATTGGAAATGAGATTTAATGATATCAGACTACATTTATGTAATTTGGCTTCTTGTAACCTTCAAATTTCTTTGACCCAAAGGTGACTGTATTCAGTCAGGTCAGCTTTATGCATTGCTAAATGCATCCGTTTTTAAAGGATTTCCGTCTTCTGACGCAATTCACCAACATACACAGAGCAGTGCTTTTCTGAGAGCGTTAACACTACATGATGCCTGCTGACTCTGCCTGTTACTGAGAAAGTGTCAGGCCACTCCAAACAAAACCTTAGGTGACAGCAACCAGGGCCACTTCTCCTAGATACTGAGTTTTAAACAGTTTCAATAGTTCTTGCAAAGTTTCTTAAAGGTATAGTTTGGACAAAAAAAAAAATATCATTGTTTATTCACCCTCATGTGATTTCAAATTGTAGGGGGTTCTTTCTTTGGTGAAACATAAATTATGCAAAGTGGCATTAATTCAGAATATATAAGAGTTAGTTCATGAACATTTTGTCATTATTTACTCAACCCCATGAATTTCCAATCCCATGAGGCCTTCGATCATCTTCGCAACTCTTGCTGTCTATGGTGGGTCAGGAAGATTTTGGGTTTTCTTCCACAATATTTTTATTTGTGTTCTAAAGATGAACAAATGTCTCAAGGGTTTGGAACGACATGGGGCGAGTAATTGAATCTTTTCACATTTCATGGGTTCTTAGCAGCAGAAATTGTAAAAGTTGAGTAAAATGAATGGGAGAGCACAGTGAATAGGAGAGTACCAGAAACAAAATTTTGCATTCCAGCTTGCTTAAATAACAAAAGAAAAACTCCAAGATTGTGTCAACACATGAGCATTGTGATTTCAGCTCTCTCTGTTGTGAGCACACTTGTTTTGCATCTACATTTACAATAATGCAGTTGAGAGCATAGGAAAGAACAGTGTAATCATAAATGTACCTACAGACATTAATTTCAAAAGTAATAGCATGAAGGAACATTTAAATAAAACAGTGTAAACGCGCATGTATGTACTGTAGTCAGCAAGTGAAATCGTTTTGATGTTATTACAAAATATGTCAAGTGGGTTCTAACTATTGTTGCTCAGTCATTTTTCAGTCATTTCCAGAGAAACCCACACATATTTTACAATAAGCTCAGGTTGGTCAAAATTTGACTTGGTGACCAACATAAATCCTCTTTCATGGTGCATTATTGGCTAATTAATATGAGCTATATTGGTTAATTAATAATAATATTGGCTATTAATATACATTTCCATACAGTCTGCTTCATGCTTACTTAAAAAAATCATAAATATTTTTGTATGAAGGATGGAATTTATAAGAATTAACCACTATTAACTTTATTTTTATATATAGTTTATTAAAAAATGGGGGAAATATTCTTCTTTCAAGTTCCACTGAAAAAAAGTCCATACAGATTTGAAGTGACATGAGGATGATACATTTTTGGGTGAACTATCCCTTTAAAAATTGTGTGAAAGTTTCCCAGGCATCAAGTGAGTAAATATCGCTCCTGCATTATTTAATTTGTTGTGTTCAAAAAAAATCATAAATAAATAAAAATAAACTTAAATTAAATTCCATGAATATACAGCAGATAAATTTTTGTTCCTTGACATTTATATCTAAAAGCTCCCAAAGCAGTGATGTGCCATAATAAAGCTCACTTCCAGAGTTGAGGACCCTAATAAACATGCTCCCTGGAGAGCCTCAATATAGCAGAAGTGACCCAGAACAATCTCCATCCCTCATTTCAGCCCCTGTCAGGCTGCTGAACTGTGCCTCCGCCTCAGATTAATTACCTTTGGGACCTCCAATTGTTTGAATTGATCTAAGAGATGTAAATATTTTTAAATAATTA
Organism: Danio jaintianensis; assembly: GCA_903798115.1. Taxonomy (NCBI): domain Eukaryota; kingdom Metazoa; phylum Chordata; class Actinopteri; order Cypriniformes; family Danionidae; genus Danio; species Danio jaintianensis. The sequence continues at coordinate 21,592,533 of CAIGQV010016735.1, forward strand.
CATTTTATGTGTCAGCCAGTTTCTTCAGAAAACAGGTTTGGTTTTGTTTGCAGGGATGTACTGACAGCAGTAATGTCAGCATAACACACACACACACACACACATGTACATGTACAGCTCAGCACTGTCCTCATGCGTCAGTTTTCTGATTATTTTAAAACAACAACCTCTCCTGCAAATAAAGCACTTGTAGCACTTTTGTAATATGAAGATTATTGCATCCACAAGTCATTCAGTATTCTGGTCACGAATAGACCGTACAGATATTTGAGAAATATGGAAGGAATTTGACTTTCGTGATCAGTTTTTTATAAAGGTAATCACTGATGGGTAGTGGCAGACGTGGTGATACGATGAAGGAACAAATAAGACACACTAAGATTTGATCAACCAATGGAAGAATCTATTATGACTTTATTTGTTGGAATGCTAACAGAGCTAGCTACATTATCTAGTTCAAGGAAACGCCCACTTTAGCTTTCTTTTTCTCATCTTCTCGTTTTTTATCAAGCGATATTTAATTTCTTAAGGTAGAGTTTAGTTTGATTTTCTTGTACATAGGAATATATTTTTATGCAAAAGACTTAATAGTGGTCAGTGTGTTCCTTGAAATGCTTTAGTCGAATGCGTTTCTTCTTCCAGTCTGGTGTATGACCATGAAATACCGTGTCATTCGAAGCAATGTCCAGATAAACTGTATGCCGGGCTACTTGTTTTTCGTTTTGTTTAGTTTTTTTACAATCAAACATGTATAAATGGTCGTGCCTTCACCTTACAAATGTACAGAGCATTGTGATTCGCAGTGAAACTGTGCAAGTTAACACCAATAATTGCTGGTAGTGGTTAAAAATATTCCTTTTTAAAGGTTCAAATGTACAATCAAAGGATCCTCTGGCAAACTCTGAGTAATAATGTCCAAAATTGATATACTCTGTTTTCTTTTCTACACTTTCAATTATGTAGCACACGTTTTTTGATTTGAAGGTACTTTAAGGGCATTTTCACACCTTTTGCTTTGTTCTGAAACAGACTTCATTTGTTACAGTGTTGCATTTTCTTCTGGGTTTTATTTCTTCAGTTTGCTTTTAGAGGGCAGCATTTCGAAGCACACCACAATGTGTTTATGCAAGTCATCTGTGAGTAAATCTGTTCTCTCATTGGCTCATTCGTCATTATGCACTGTAGGGTCCGTCAAAAGTCTTGATTTCTGTACCAATCAATAGTGAAATTTTAAAATTGTTCATTTCCTGCTAACATTTCAGCGCTGTTCAGCAAATGTTTGTGAGAATTTAAAAAAATTACGTTTCAGTTGGTACTGAATTCGATACTTTTGACAATCCTAATGGGCTGACAAAGCAGAAATAAAGGTTTCATAAAGACATAATTTTTTGCAGTAGACATTGTAATAGGACATTACTATTATTAATTATAGCACCACTTTGTTTATTGGTCTGTTGAGTCCAACCTGTCCTCCAACTTACACGGCTGTATAGTTTGTTCATAGGAGCTCAGGAGGATTCGTAGGAGCATTTACTATAGTGTCCCTACTGTGAGACATAATGCATTCTGATCTGTCATATCCATAAAAATTCTATATTTTAGAAATTGGATTTGAGAGAGAGAGAGAGGGATTCATATATATATTATTATCAGAAATATGAATTTACATTATTATTAGTATTTATTAATAATTTGAATTACAGAGAACTTAACTTGCATAACTTTGAAGGTGATTTTCCCTATATATATATATATTTTTTTTTTTTTTTTGTTTTTTTGTTTTTTACCCCAGATTCCAGATTTTCCAATAGTTGTATTGCAGACAGAAATTGTCTTATCTTAAAAAACATTGTCTTATCCATACTCCAATGATGTGAAAGAATTTACAATTATGTAAATAATATATACGTAATAATAATATAAATAATAAATTTATGTAATATACTGGGAGTGGTTTTATTGCATCATATATAACACAGGTTAGTCATGTACCAAAAGTTACCATGGTGACAAAAACCAATCAAAACCAACCCTGCATTTTCCTCAACCCAAGTTTGCTTAAACTAAACACAAATTTATGCCAGAACTAACTGTGCTAAGGTAGAAAATGCATCAGGTTCCAAAACAAACACTCCAAATGAGCAGGTGTGAAAATGCCTTAACAGTAAGCAGTTTTGTTGGTGACTGCGACAAACAGCTTGCACAATTTCCTATCTGTGTTCTCTGGATGTCATCATGTTGTTTAATGATGGAGATTTGGTAACAGTTGAAGCTAAGAAACTGCGATTTGGAGCAGAAAGGAGAGATGCATGCCGTTTCCAGCACCGATGCATACATGGAAGGAAATGGGGAAATTACGACACTCCATAGCCATGACAGAACCAAAAACATTCACATTCTACAGATTTGTGTCAGACATGACAGAAAAACATTAGGACCTTTGCCCCAAACCTTTCCTTTAGGGTAAATCATTATGGTCAGGATTTTATATGAAATGACCCACTACTCCGCAAATCTCACATATGAAGCTAAATTGAACACCGCAGAGCCCTCCAGGCAGAAGTTCTGAGCATGAATGTGTTGTAAATCTCCCAACAAGTTGTAGAACTTTTGTAAACTCAGTATTTATTTTGGTGGAATTAAGATTGATATTTTCATGTAAGGCTTCTCTTTCAGGGAGCTATGTGTATTACTTTTTCTGTTGCTATGTGACAGCTCTAAAAAATGATAATTAAAGACTATGAGATGTTATTAATCATTTTGTGTTTGGTGTTTTATTAAATCAAATCACAAAGTTTACACACTGACATCAAAATAACTTCCTGATACTCTCAAAAAAAAAAATTCTTGCTGCTTGTTTAACAGCTTATTTAAAATGAGCTGAAATATCACAATTCTTGAGGTTTTTTGGGGACAACTTAATTGTTTTATCTTCAATCCACTTAAATTTGTAAAAAAAAAAAAAATTATTAACAAACTAACAAACTTAATTAGTTTGTGTTAGGACAACATGAAGGATTTGTGTGGAGCTCAGCATTTTTACAGTGTATGTGATATTGTAAAAGATACACTGTAAAAAAAATGCTGGGTTCCACACAATCGATTTGTGTTGGGACAACATGAAGGAATTAAGTTAACTTATTAGTTTGATTTACCAATTTAAGTGGATTGAACATAAAACATTTAAGTTGTCCCAAAAGAAAAACAGAATTGTGTTGTTTCGGCTCATTTTCTTATATTTTTATTTCTAATTTAATTTTTTCAGTGTAGTAAAGATGAATGATCATGACACTTGATTATGATTATGAGTGATTATGAGATGAGAGCACCTTTTTTCCACATGGCCCTTTTGACTTTTCACTACAGTAAGGGAAACATCTTGTTTTGTTGCACAGTAGACTAAACAAAAAACTGAACAGGAATTTTTCATTTGATGTTGACAGGAACACATTTGATCTCAAATACAATAGCCATGTTTGAAATGTAATACTAATTTGCTGACTCTACTCTAGATTTATTTATTTTTTTATTATAATTATTATTTAATCTATAATAAATGATAAGAGTTTCAAAATGTATTATGCTATATTTAATCAAGTTTTAGCATGTATTATATGATCTTTGCTGAATAAAACTATTGCTATTTTATGTGGCAGGTGTTGAAAGAACTCTTTTCTGCTCTGCTGGTTTATTTTATTTCTCAATATTATCTTTAGTGTGCTTCTGTGTGCTTCATATTTTTGTGGAAACTGTGATATAGTACCAATAAAGAAAATAAAAAAGGTAAATGTAAAGCTTTCATCTTGTTACAAACAAATTATAATCACAGTATTGTTTACTCAGAAATAATTAAACACCATTGTTGTTGTCAAAATCAGCATTTTTATATATTTTGCTTTTTTTTTTTTTTTTTTTTAAATAGCTATGTAATACAATACAAGTTTATTTATATAGCACATTTTTTTAAAAAAACAAATGGTGTTGACCAAAGATGTTACTATAAAACGTGATGTTGCTTTACCAAAAACTACAGGAGAGTACAACACTATATACATATAAATAATGACAGAAGATCAATACAAATATGATTTTTTTTAAAACAGAAGCATATACAATGATGATGTTTAATGCTGATAAAAAACAAGGCATTTTAAAAACTATTGAGAAAAGGTCAATTGAACTGATATTTTAAACTGTGTTTTTAAGCTTTATTAGGTTTCTTAGTATCCAAATATGGTGTCAGTATTAAAGTGTTACTATATATTTAAATACTGAAAAATATTATTTAATGACATGTACTAACTACATTGTTAGGCTTAGGAATATGGTGATTAATTACTTGAAATATGCTTGTTGTTACATGTAACATCTAAACAAGGACACAGTAGAATAAAGTGCTGGTGCCACTTGGAGTACATACTATATGTTCTGAAGAAATAGTAAGAACAAACGATTATTGGTATGAAGTTACAAACATTTTAACTAATTCATTTAATTTTAGATGTCTCTCTATTTCCTGTCCATTATCTATGATGTAATGTCCATTATAAGATGTTCTATATAGGATTCTCCACGATGCACCTTTCTTGTTGAGAGATGAAATCTGAGCATTTAATAATTGATTATGTGAGAAACAATGGGCTGGCAGTGAGCTGTGCAATAATGAGGTTCAGACTGTTCAGGTTTACTCTCTCCACATTCACCTTTACCCAAGCCAGAGCTCATTTCCCTTTCCCAATCTGATGGGTCCATAAACTGCTTTAAAAGCTGTTCTTACCTTCCTGAGTCACATTCTTGGAACTTTTGTGGTTTGCCATCTATTCATATTTTGAGAATGTGCACTAATGTTTCCAAGTCACTGTGCTGTCATATTTAAAGGATTATACTTTCGACTTTGTTCAACTTGCTTCAACACAAGCTTATTGGAAATATGTGCTTCAGCCTACATTTTTGTGAAACTGCAAAAACATGTTTGACTGCCATGTCTGGGTAAAATGAACACTATATATGGGGCAGTATGACACCAACAACTTTTGTTCCTTTTCACACTAATGATATTTACAGGGACAAATTAACAATGAATAAATATTTTTGTGCCATTTTTTGCACAAAACCAAACAAATACCACAAAACAACTTAATGGAGGGCAGCGTGGTGGTGCAGTGGGTAGCGCTGTCGCCTCACAGCAAGAAGGTCGCTGGTTTGAGCCTCGGCTGGGTCAGTTGGCATTTCTATGTGGAGTTTACATGTTCTCCCCATGTTCGCGTGGGTTTCCTCCGGGTGTTCCGGTTTCCCCCACAAGTCCAAAGACATGCGCTATAGGTGAATTGGGTAAGCTTAATTGTCCGTAGTGTATGTGTGTAAATGGGAGTGTATGGGTGTTTCCCAGTGATGGGTTGCAGCTGGAAGGGCATCCGCTGCGTAAAACATATGCTGGATAAGTTGGCGGTTCATTCCACTGTGGCGACCCCAGATTAATAAAGGGACTAAGCTGAAAAGAAAATGAATGAATGAATGAATGAATGAACTTAATGGTGTCACACGGACAACTTTTCTGGTGTGGTCAGTTTGCGGCAGCTCAGTTGCACAACACTGTGATGCAAAGCATTAAGGTTCGAGACCAGTAAAGCATGGTTCCACAAAAGAGATAAAACACCAAATTGCAACGAAATGTACTCGGAGTGACGTATTTTACATTTTCGTTAGTAGTGTGCGAGATGCCATTTCAGAAGTCTAATATAATGTTAAACATTTGATCTCTTTCTCAATTGCTTATCCTATATAGTACATTGGCATACATAACCAACATTATGGTAACTTTTATGTTCTTTTGCTATTAAAAAAAAAAGAAAAAAAACTTTGTCTGTTTGCTTTCTGTATGTTCAGAAAACTGTATATATCAGGAGTTTAAAGGTGCAGGATGTAATATTGATAGCTAGAAGTTCTGGTGTACTGGCCTCCAAAATTCAAAATACTGGCAAACACGGGTTGCCAGATTGGTGACACTGTAGAAGTCCACCTATTAGCCCAATGACGAAACTAACAGCATGGTCGAAGGTTAAATGCGTGTAAGCCTTTTCTAGTGCTTCTGAAAAGAATTCTGTTATTTTCAGCTCCGAATTTAATCTGACTCCAATTTTAAGTGACTGTCAAATTTAGACTGTATTTCCAATTGTAAGAACGGATCACATTCATCATTTTTGGCTCAATTTAGATTTTGATATTTTCTTTGGTCCGATATTCTTAATTGTACGTTCCTTAGGGACCAGACGCCGCTTTAGTTTTACGCCCCGGGTTTGCGTTTCTTCTCACGGACATTATCTCGACACTCTGAAGTTAGTCAGAGGATGTAAGGTTAACTAATACTCAGCTAGTCTGGCTGCCTCCTGCTCGCGCATCCTAGAAGAGTGTTTTATTTAATCATTGCCGTACAACTTGCTAATATCAGTGATTAAATGATTAGGAGATCTTCATGCTGTCGTGCTACACTGCTCCATACAGTCAAATGCGCCTCGAAAATCGACATAATCGTGTCATAAGCATAATGGAAGCGCAGACTCCACTTAATCTACTGGATACAATGAATTCGGAAAACTCAGAGTTTAATCAAAAAGGTTAACATTTATTTTCCAGATGAAAGTGTATCATGCCAATTACAGAATCAAAGAATAAATGCCAATTCAGAAATATAGTACATCAATTACTCAAAGATAAATCCAAGAGTTATAAATATATATATATATATATATATATAAAAAAAGTACGTTGCAGCATATAAGTCTCTGATGCAAAAGCTCAGAAGCTCATACACTGCAACGGGGCATCCTGGCTACAAGATCCCAATGACCCAACTAGCACCTTTCCCTTAAGTACTCAGCTCAGAACAAACAGCCATAAATTCAAGATAACAAAGACGTCACCTAGACCCTTGCCTGGTAGTGAGTTTGAGGTGTCAACCATCTACTAGGGTGGAGCATCTGGCAAAGATTTTATCAAAGCCAAAAACCAAATCAACATATACAAGTGAAATATTACAGTGAAATTAAGACCACTTTACCAATCACATAGAGACATTTAAATTGATACCAAACATGAATATAGAGCTACAAGATACACCATATTAAAAACTTGGACATTTTATGTGAAATGTGAGTGATCTGCTCTGATGGAGAAGGTAAAGTAAAGGTCAAGAAGGGAGCTCAGGGTGAAAGGAGAGGAGTGAGCTTTCCCGCATTACCACCTGGTGAGGTGTAGAGCCAATTGTCTCTGTCTCCAGCCCATGCTTGTATTGTCAAAGAAATCAAAGCATCTGTGGTATCTCAAATCTTACAGTCAGGAAGGGGGGCTCAGGATGATTTGAATAGAACAGTTGAACACTTGGTTTCCTGATCTTCTTCTCAGATCAGAAAGTTTATTGTTTTAGCGCCTGACAATTCTCGTGGTCTCACCCGTAGAATCTTCACAACAGTTTTCAGGGTTGGAGCCTTAAAACACCAACAGGTATAAGCACAGTTGGCAATGGACCTTAAGCTTTCACCATCTCGCAAATGCACCTCCAATATCTCCAATAATATCTCCAACTTATTATAGTTGTGGTCATAAAGCTATTTTGACTGATGGGGTCAAAATATGAATGTTTGGGTCAAAACCTACGCACAATACAACCCAGCTGCTGTTAAGTCTGAAGGCCACCAAACTGGTCCATTTCTACTGTGAAATTAATTTTGTATATGTTTTATTTTATCTATAGAGCTTCTGATGTGTTGTCAGTAGACAAAACGCATTAGGGAAATGCATTTTGCCTTGCATTATGTAAACTGTATTAATTTCATCTAAAACGCTGAAAACTCAATGCTAAAATGTTTTACCGGATTCAAACCCGCGCATTCTGCATAACAAGTATAGCATACAAGGTGAAAACTGACCATACCAGAAAAGTTGTCCAAATGGAAAGAGATAGTAGAGGCAAACATATTCGGATACAAACTATAGACACAGTTAAGTTGTTTTGTGGTATTTATTGTACACAAAAGTGGCATTTACAGCATGAAAAATAAATGATCCGTTACGTATTTTGAGCGAAAACTTCACCGACTCATTCTGGGAGGGCCCATCTCATAACAAGGACATAAAAGGATCCCTTTGTATTGGATGTAAAGAAGCTATCTGACTCGTATAATGGGCCATTTTTCTCAGACCTTGACAGAAATGATGACGCAGTTGAGTTGCTAACTCTTAAAAACATCAGCTTGGCCATTATCACTGAATTCGCATGACCCTAGACCCGATTTCAGCTTTCCGGTTGATCACAGGAGCCATACTGAGGGAGTTATCTGAAGGGCTGAGGATCGTCTTTTACCCTGATTGCATTTTGGAGTGACTTGCTGAGTTAAGTGCTCCCTCATCAGCCCTGAAGAACAGACTTTGGCGTTTTTTTAGGTGAAATTCTCAAAATGCTTCATTTACACAACTCAAATGTCAAGTGTGATAATGGCCTTTGTGCTTGGTGAGCTCTCGCTTAATCAAAGTCTAAGCGGAGTGCCGGCCGGCCGGTGGGAAATCGAACATAGCAATTAGCACTTGCACACACGGGCTAGCAATTCCGTGTGAAGCTCTCTGTTTGCTTTTCAGCTCTTCAATTTTTAATGCAACCAAGCTATGAGGTTATTTTGCTTATTTTCCCCGCGCTTAATGTGCTTGTGGGGCCTCCGCTAATTCGTGTTGGCCTTTTTGCATATTTGAAGATTTCATGTCCCTCGTGGAATGCTAATAATGAATCTAACCTTTAAGATGTGAGGAGAAATTTAGGCCTTAAGCCCGAGTCTTAACTCTGACGTCTTGCGCTGACTGAGCTGAAAAAGTCACTGGAGGTAGATTGAGGTGTGCGGAGAAACCCTCTAATGAGATGATTTACAAGCGAATGTCGGGCTATTAGTCGTGTTTTAGACAAAGCGTATGCTGCTTGCCCTTTGTTCTGGACTTGTAATGAGTCGGTTGGACTTTTCGTGTGAGTACTGTTGGGGATGTTGTCCTCTCTTCAGTTCTTTCTGGATAAATGGGCTATTTTTCCGGGAAGAGTAACTCAGAAGGCTTCGCAGCGTGGCACACAGCAATGGAAACTGAATAGGCATTTGTTATCCTCTCAAAGGTTTATAACTTTGACCTGAGCTTGAAATGCTTTCAGAGTCTACGACACGCAGCAGTTTTTCTTCATATCTCGCTTTTGTCTTTTTATGAGGCGTCTGTTTGATAAATCAAATGGTGCTTTTCTTTTCTGTCAGCCCAGGCCACATCAGTCACTGAAATGACATCAGTTTAAACAGCAGACTTTCGATGCGAGGAAAACAGCTCACAGATAAGTGAACATCTCAAATGCTTGTGTAAGCAACTGTAGTAAGAATAAAAAAAGTCAAAAAGCTTCTGAATGTGACCACATTTATCCCAAAATATGTCTGAAGATGGAATGTAATCCATCAGTTCTGTAAATGGAGTTGCCTTCTCCTGGGAAGTGGCTTTTGAAGCTTTTCTCACGCTGATTTCTAACAGTATTTATTTATTTAATTGATTTTACATGAGAAGAGTCTCGCAGGCTGCAGTGTAATAAAGATCAAAGCGGGGATGTTACCAAATTTTTATGTCTGGAGGGAACGAATTTAAGAATCAGTCACGGAAAAGGCCATTTTGATGGACCAATGTTATTATAAATATGCCAGGACGGAGCAACAAGCTCTTCTGTGATGATGGATATGAAATTCTGAACTTTAAACACTCTGGATTTGTCACTTCCAAGAAAGAACAAGGTAAAACGGCATTCAGTATATGTATTTTGCATTTTTATTGGTTAGGTTTAAGTTAAGGGTAGGTAGCATGTTATTTTTAAACATGATGGAGCTTTGCCTGTTTAGCGACAGCAATATGTTCATGAAACAATGTATTAAAAGGGTCCATGTATAAAAGTCATACAGTACGTCTAAAATCACACACGTTCCTATATTGTAGAATATGTGAAAAACAGTACATGAGCAAATTAGTATATAAAGTCATAGCATTCAAAAATCTGTTAGCGAAACGTATCTGGGTGCCCTACTAATTCTGACAAGATTCTGAAGTGTGCATCTTATCCTGTGCAGCCCCAGGAGAAACGTTATGAATGGAAGTGAATCAACTGATACAGGTAAGTCATGAGATAATGACAACATGGTGGATGCAGTATGTCCCAATTACTTTCATACTACTAACATACTACTAATACTCAGCAGTTCTCCCTTAGCAAAACATCTTGCACCTTTGCCTCATCAATGACCAAAGCAACCATCTGCTCTTGATACGGGCTGGATCGACAATTGTGTGAACCTCAGGATAAGGAGAAACAGACTAACATGAGACTCAAATTAGTGTCTTTTTGGGAAATGTTCTCAGCTCTGATTGCCCTGATTAATGCAACCCATTTCATTAAAGGATTTGGATTTCAAAGCTATGCATTTCTATTCTGTATGTATGCTAGTGCAAAGAGATGTGTCTTTAGTCTAGATATAAACTAAATTTAAGGATATGACATTCAATGCTAACAAAAAATAATAAATAAAATAAAAATACACAACAAATATATATTGCAAACAAATATTTTAACTTTCAGATTATTATTATCACATAAATAATACCTTCTGTGAGCCGGCAAGCTACGTTTCACTCTGTTGAGTTTGTTCTCAGTGATTGGGGCATCCCGGGGCACCAGACTATCAGGACAGGTGGGGACAGCACTTCTGGGTACACAACTAAAAACGTCCTGCTATCTGCACCTGACATTGCATCCCCCACCTGCGCTATAAATCTGGTGCCCTGGGATGCCCTCATCACTGAGAACAAAGGAATAGAGCAGAGCTTGTATTCAGATGGGGGCCAATAGAGTTTGAAGGCAATGGGCTTACAAAACATGATGGAATGTCACCTCGAGCAGTTATAGAGCAGATATACAGCTTTTTTTATGTCCATATACATAGGAAGGTGAACCTTATTACCTAACAGCTGTGGCATTCAAAGCATGTGAAAGATAGGTTTGGATAATAACACCAAAAAGGTGAAAACTTATGTAAATGAGGAATTTGAGAGGTCACAAATTCTGCAAAAAGAGCATTATGGTCTAAATGAGACGATATTCTTGAAAAATATTCGACGTTAAATAGGATATCTCCATTTGTATGCTTATAGATTCTCTTTATGTTTATACAGCAACATTACACAATAACTAGGCTTTCATTCTAACAAATCGTTTTGTAATAAAAAAGACCAAAAAAAAGAAGTGAATTGGGTGCATTTCCATCAAGTTGTTAGAGCATCTGACTGTAGTATTGGTAACCTATATCCAGCAGTAAACAAGGCAAGCATGATGAAGACAGCTAATTTGTCGCACATAATGTTCGCTTCTTTAGAGTTTATTCGGTTAAATGTGTTTTCATCTCCTATTATTTGCATAAACTTTTTTTTTTAATTAAGTGATTTTTATTAGAAATTTGGTGTTTCCAACACTCGCTTCTCCTGAGATACTTGCATTAAAGGCACGTGTCCACCAAGCGTCTTTTCCCAAAGCAAATGTTGTTGTTTTTTCTGTTGTTGTCAATGGAGCGCCACATCTTATGAAGAAACCAGCAACATAGTAAGGTGCTGAGCTTCAACAATTGGAGAAGTGCTCGCAGCTAATCGTTTTTAGAACAGCACTGCCATTTTCAGCACTTCCATGAACACAGGGTGATGAAAATGTACAAATGGTTAACTGTATATATGTGAATATGTCAAAAGGATTAAATAAGTTTCATGTAAAAAGAAGTAATAAGTAAACAAAGAAATAAATTGAAGTGATAGACGAATGATGTGGAGAGATGTGGTAATTGGGTGGGGAAAATCACGCTTCAGCGCTACATCCTGCTCCATTTTGAACCGGCTAAATTCATTTGTTATTTTAAGTGTATATGGATAAGTAAATATTTTTATTGATCATGATGAAATGTATTTTGTTTGAAGAATTGTTTTAAGAGTATGATATTCTGTTCAAAATAAATCAATCAAATCACTCACACATTCACTCACTCACTTTGCTTCAGCTTAGTGCAATAAACAGCCAATTACTCTGGCTTACATTTTACTGGCAGATGCCCTTTCTGCAGCAATCTAGCCGTGAGAGTGCACTTACTCATGCAACCCATCGTGCTGGGAAACACCCACACACTATCCTATTCACACACACTTACAGCCAATTCACCTATGCCACATTCCTTGGAACACCCAGAGAAATCCCACGTGACACTGGGAGAAAGTCAAACTCCATATGAAAGACATAATGGTTCAGCTGGGACTTGAAGCAGGGACTAAAGTTTTTTTGTTTTTAATTGCTGAGAAAATGGACAAACCTTTTGAGGCCACAAACATGCAAGAAGCAATGAATGTTCATTTATTTTTCTTTCATTTGTTTCTGTCTCATCCCTTCTGCCTTGTATATGGTTTCTTTTTTACTCTCTTTTTTAAGTGCATCTCACCTTCACAGGGTAGTTTGTCTGTGTTGACATGGAAACATGAGATGAACTCTTGAAAGGCATTTCTGGCTCATCAGTCATGATGCATAATGAATGGAGATAATCTATGTGAATATGCATATAAACAGGCAATCAGATAAATATGCACAAAGTGAATGTATTAAGAAGTTAGAGATAATGCCTGTAATGTGTCCCAGTTTTGCAGAAATGGTGGGTTAAAGAATTGGCTCTTTTAGCCATCTTCACCTGTAGTTCAACTGTTCAACTGTAGCAGTGCTGATAAGAAGCACTATGTCAAATTAATGTTTATGTTTTGTGGAGCTTACATTACTATACATTCCTAAACCTGAGGAGCGCATTATACACTGCTAACAGAGCCAGATTTAAGGGTCTGGGCTTGAGATTATATTTTGGGCCCTAACTATGCTTTAAACTCTTAAGAGTTCAACTTAATAATAGTAACTTAGTAATATTAAACAATCCATAAATTATAGCATGCTCTCTATGACTGCTCCACCTGAAATAACAACAATAAAAAGACAGAGATTAACAGTGTTTTTTTATTATTCATTCATTCATTTTCTTTTCGGCTTAGTCCCTTTATTAATCTGGGGTCGCCACAGCGGAATGAACTGCCAACTTATCCAGCATATGTTTTACGCAGCGGATGCCCTTCCAGCTGCAACCCATCACTGGGAAAGATCCATACACACTCATTCACACACATACACTACGGACAATTCAGCTTACCCAATTCACCTATACCGCATGTCTTTGGACTTGTGGGGGAAACCGGAGCACCCGGAGGAAACCCACGCGAACACGGGGAGAACATGCAAACTCCACACAGAAATGCCAACTGACCCAGCTGGGGCTCGAACCAGCGACCTTCTTGCTGTGAGGCAATTGTGCTACCCACTGCGCCACCGTGCTGCCCCTTTTTTATTTATTTATTTATTTTATATAATTATTATTATTATTTGTTTGTGGGTTATAGGTGAATACTAAATTTTAACTTTGAGTTGAATCTCTACTTCAATCGATTTGTTAGCATGCCAATTCATTTAACTAAGCAAATTACTATATTTATGAATGGGTTTTAAACGGGCTGATTCTGTAAGGAAAAAATCACAATTGATGCATCGGTTTTAACAGGTTTTTTGTTTGTTTGTTTGTTTGTTTGTTTTTAGCAAAAACAGAATGTGTTGTGTCTTTGCAAGGTTCTTTGCTTGTTTATTGAACGGTTGCATAAAATCAAAATCGCATTTGAGAAAAATCTAAATCGCATTTGCATTGTTAAGTTTTTGTTCTTATGTGAAATGAGGAGTAATTGAATTAAGTAAAGAAAACCTGACTCTGTTTCATGTTGTGGCCCCATCACCACCGGGTGTGTATTATTTTATGATAATTCAACAGACCGAAGTTATTTATTCCATTTATATTATTGTTACTATACCTAAAGAAGTTCTGTATTTCAGTAGTGAGTGTAAAAGAAGTGTTGTATTTCAAGGCATGGTCAGATTTTCCTCTTCAAACCACTGCTGTGTATAGCACTAGTTTCTTACATCTCATCAACAATCTTTTGTTTTGATTGTGTGTGTGTGTGTGTGTGTGTGTGTGTGTGTGTGTGTGTGTGTGTGTGTGTGTGTGTGTGTGTGTGTGTGTGTGTGTGTGTGTGTGTGTGTGTGTGTGTGTGTGTGTGTGTGTGTGTGTGTGTGTGTGTGTGTGCGTGTGTAATTTGAATTAACTGAAATTATTCAGAGTAGTGATATGGAACTGTAATGGGATCAAGACCTGCCTGGAACTACTTTAGTTGTACATTTATCTAAAAATAATTGTATACCTTAAAATTTGCATCTGCCAATGAGAATCAAGCATTGTTTGGGATACAGTCGGACTCTGAGGCTATTAGCCCCAGCTGGCCTGTTTATATAGCCCTCATGCCTAGCTCTGGGCCAGCAATGGAAACGTGTCTGGCATATTTCTGAACAAGTAAAACAAATGTAAATAGGTGAAGGCCCATGGGTTGTAGCCACTTAGGCCCAATAGTAAGTTCAGCTGACGACCTGTCTGGACTCACCTGAATAAAAACAGCACACATTTCCCTTAAGCATAGTTTTTAGACAGCTTGTGCCAACATATCAATTGTCAATTGTAATGTCATTATAGTGAAAGAAGCGAAAATGAAGGAAAGATGTAACAACCTGGCAACAACAGCCTTCATGTGAAGTCTATCAGTGTCCAACAGACATACAAAGTGCTTCAATAAGGTTTAAACACGTCCTAATATTCACCTCTTTAAGGTGATTAAGGAAATGTGCAGAGCTTTAATATCTGGACAAATAGTGCTTACAATTAAAACTATTGTAATGTAAATAACTAAGTGAAACTAACTAAAGTGAGTTTAACGTGCTATCGTCTGACAGTCATATAAAGTGATCTTTTGCTGCCCTCTGCTGGTTCAGCAGGGTGACAGTTCTGTAAAACAGGACCTCTGCATGTAGGTCCTACAAGTAGTCAATATTTCAAGTGGATCACAAGTTCACAACCTTTCATCAAAGTTGTCCTAAAGGTATTGAACAAGACCCATATTTGTCTTAGGACAATTTTGAAAAACATTTCTGATCCACTTCAAATGCTGATTATTGTATATATGAAAAAGTTCTAATAACGTTGTGGGAACAGTGATTTGCAATGTTTCTTTCTGTTGTGATTTGAAAGTTATTTAAAAGGTTACGCTAATTTTAATCTAACATTATTTTGTTATTCTCATTATTTTAACATTTCTTTGTATTATTCCAAAAACATAACAATAACATTCTACAAATATCAGTAACATCATAATGCCTTTAAAAAAATAACTTACGATAACGATCCAAAAATTAGTAGCCCAAATTTATATATTAGGGAAAAATATTAAATAAAAATGTTAACAAGAGCAAAAGTTAAGAGAAAGAAAAAATATATAAATATATAAAATTTTGTTGAAATTTGTTGTTTTGGGTTTGTTTGGGTTTTTTTTGCAATATTTTGCTTGAATTTAAATGTATTATCTTTGTGTTTCTAAAGATGTTTATTGATTAAATATTATTTTAATAAATATATCTGTTTAATAAATATGTTTAATAAATCTGATGTCTCACACCTGCATCCCTATTTATCCAATTGTCATTCATGTCACATTGGCTTGTACTTAGACATATACTGTCTAATATTGTGACAACTTACTTGTCCTCACTGTTTAGGTCAATAATGTAAAAGGTCAAGAGAGAACAAAGCTCAAAGAAGAGTAAAAGGTCAGTGTTCAAGTCAAAGGATTAATCCAATAAATTACATGCAGGAAAAGTTCAAGGGAAAATAAAAACTCAATGAAAACTGACCAATGCTGTCTATTATTTTAATACATATATGGTTTAATCCTTATAATGTTTAAAGTTAGTTGTAAAAGTATAAATATATGTTTATCATATAACTATTTGGGCTATTAATGCAATTTGTTAAGCTTTTATATTTTCACTTCTGTTTTCATTTTAGTTTTAGTAATACAATTTAATAAAATTAAATGTAATTTAATTGTTTTAACAAAACTGTTTGTGAAAGTAAAGTGCGTTGTACTTTTCATACTTACCCCAGATTGTTAAAACTGGTGCATTCTATGCCGTTGAGATGCATGACTATAAAATGTCAAGGCCTGTAAATTAATTCTGCATGGCCTTTCCACTCTCCAAATTTGAATAACATTATGTTTTATAACCTGTTTTTAGAATGTTTTACAGTAACTGCAGAAACCCATCTTTGCATTTCAAGATTATATTTAGAGTGACGTTCGGAAAAGTGGGACATACGGTAAAGTGGGTCAACTACATCTATTTCTTAATTATTCTTTAAATATCAGTAGCCAATCATATTGTAGCACTCATGAAGAATTACCACAATGTGCCGATTTGACGTGACATCATTGGTTTACTTCAACACAATCCATCACAACAAGCACATGGTAAGCCCATTGACAAATACTCTGCATTGAAGCTTTTATCGAAGTATTTTACGGTGTACTTTTATTTTAAAATATCTGAATTGTCATTTTCTAAAAGACGCGTTCGATTATTTGAAAGAATGTTTATAATTGTGACCCACTTAGCTTAGCTTAGCATGTTAGCATGTTAAGGTAAAGTGGGACAGTTTGCTGCCCGTTAATGTGGGACGATTCAAAGCTCTTCTGATTTAAAAGGATCATTCGCCTTCATACACGGATGGATCAAATCAAAAGCTCGCTGTTTTCTAATGTGCTACAGGAAAATGGATGCTAATGTAATGCACAATGTTTCTCTTTCTGTTGTTTAAAGATTTGAGTAGTTTGAATTTGAACTCATAAAGATCAGTTTTATCTGTAGAATGGTTAAAGGATAACAAGAATTACAGAAAATGGCACTATAGCTGCTAGCTATAATATGAGGCTGTGAGTTTTGACAAAACATTTTTATGACATATAATGCTATGATGGCATTTGTTCCAAATAGAAAAAAAATGTAATTTAGAGCATTTTGCATTAAAAATAACAAAGGTGCCATGTTTTCAGATGTCTAAATTCATTGTAAGAGGAATACCAAGAGTTATAAAAAAAACAATGTGTTGTGTTAACAATGATTTTTACACCTGGGGGTCTTTATTGTGGGTGTAAAAACTAAAGTGCTGATAAGAACTGGATTGATGTTATTGCATTGGCCTGGGTTGCTGTTTAACTGTCTAGTTCATTATCTTTATATTGTTCACATCAGTGATTGAAATTATGATATTGATAAAGCAGGTATTGATATCAATACGTTTGACAACACTAAAACGTGTGTGCGTGTCTGTGTTCACATATGGTCAGTATATACTTACAAGTTGCATAGATTTGGCTATTAAACTGTTAATGAAAAAAAAAATATATATATATATATATATATATATATATATATATATTAAACATTATTAGTGGAGTAGATGGTAGAACTAATTCAACTTTTTTTTTTTTTTTTTTTAATAGAAAAATGGCACCTATCCGAAAGCAGCAAGACGAAAGACAGCTCAAAGGAAGAAAAGGGCTGAAGATGAATCAGTGGAAAGAGCACCAAATGAAAGCTGCAATAGAGGAGTATAAAGTGCAGGCTGAATCAGGGAAGAAACCTGTGGTGCGATTGCTTGCAAGGAAGTGGAACTTGCCGAAAACAACCCTTCAAAGACGCGTGAAAGGACTTGTTGAGGGATCTGAGCATGCATCTGGAAGAAAACCATTCATTCCTGTTGAATCTGAGTGGGGGTTAGTGAACCTTCTCATTTTGCAATATACATACTAATATCTACAGTGGCAACATTTGTGAACCCCTTACAGAAAATGTGAATAATTTTAACAAAATAAGAGAGAACATACAGCATGCATGCCATTTGTTATTTAACAATGTTTTAAGATACCAGATACTCTTAACAGTCAAATTCTAGAACAGTAACAAGTCGTCACAAAATTTGAGGTTTTCTTTTCTTTGATATGCTACCTTAAATATATCAGTACCACAGTAAAACAGCATTTATTAAATTTACTATATTTAATCAAATTCACAATATTTAATCAAGCATGGCTCAATGTTAAGGATTTTTACTACTTGTCCAGTCAGGACAGTTGTTCAGATTTTTACTTGTCATCCCAGTTTTTCACTGGCTTACAAAATATGTTCATTGTTTTGACCCATGTAAGATTGTAATAAATTATGTCATGTATCAATCTAGTAAATTTCACAAATCTTAATTCCATTTCAATATAAGAGAAGGAACTGCTAGCCTAACTTAAAGTTAAAATATTATTGAGTGTGAGTGAACAGTCAGAAATATACAGATGAAAACAGTGCTTAACATTCTTCAGGTTTGTCTAACAGTGACTTTGTCTTTTGTTGTAGTTTAATGTTAATTACGGCAGCAGATTGCTGTCAGTTCATGAAATGTCTTTACTCAAATTTACTTTTCATTTTATAGTAAATATCTGTGTTTTAAGGATGACTATTGTATTTTAAAGATTGGTATTTTGATGTTACTTTACATATATGTAGCGTATTTTTTGAAGCACAAAAAAACATAAAAGAGAACTCTGCATTTCTACTCTGAGAAAAAGATTTATAAAATAATAACACCTTAAATGCATGGACTTCAACATTAATTGGGAAGTAAGTGACTGTGAACTTTCAAAAAATAGACAAAATGAAACTGAAGACTAGACTGTTGTGGACATATAATAGTTTTACAAATGGCCTGACTGTGTCCTGCGAAAAATGGTATTGTTAATAATCATTTTAATAATTTCAAATATTTCATTATCGAGCATTGCAAATCGAACAAATGCACACACACGCATATATATATATATATATATATATATATATATATATATATACACACACACGGGTTGGACAAACTGAAATGCCTGATTTAGACCACAGTATTTAATTAGTATGGTGTAGGGCCTTTTTTGTGGCCAATATAGCATCAGTTCGTCTTGGCAATGACAGATACAAGTCCTGCACAGTGGCC
>CAIGQV010016735.1:21621620-21642196 GCA_903798115.1 Danio jaintianensis
TGAGTTTGCCTCCATTGAGCATGACTGTCCTCCTTCCAGCCTGGAAGTTTTCACAGCGCCTGTTGAAGATGAAGCACATTGCAGTACTGAAAGTGGCTTGGATGAACCTCCAGTAGCTGAAGTGGCTTCATTCAAGGACTTTGTTGTTGTACAAAAAAGTAGTAGGTGGGTAAATACACCCAGAGGCAACAATATGCCATATTTGCAAAAACACTCACAAGGCGTTCTTTACAATGAACATTTAAAACAAATACGAAAGACCACCCCCTACAATTGCAGTGGCTGTCTAATAAAACATGGCACAGATGATGACCCGAAAGCTTCTGAAGCATGGATCAGATGCAGCAACTGTAAGGCCTGCTATCATGAGTCATGTGCAGAAGAGGATGGGATATATGAATGGGTTTCTGTTGTTGATCACTAAAACTTGACCACAGAAGAAAAAAACAATTCAAAAAGTGGAAACAAGTGCTTGAATGTATAATTTACTTTGATCATATATTTATTATATGCAGGCTGGTGGAAAACTCTTAAGCTGTGGAAATTAGAAATAAGCTTTTTATTCAGTATACAGCCCATTGAACAAAAAGCTAAATTTTTTATTTGTTTTAAATTAAATATGCCATCTTTCCAAAGTTTTATTAATCCTTGGACAGAGTTACTATTTTGTGTACTTTATTAAAAAATATTTATTGAAAATGGTATGTGAATGTTAAAGGTCAAAAAGCAAAAACAAAAAAGTCTTTTTGCATATTCAAACAGAATAAATTGGTGGAATATTGCATGCAACTCTTGATGGTCACATTATGGTGCTGATCATTCACAAGCAATGATCCTTGTTTTCTCAACCGTTATCCTCATCTGAAGACTGAAACCCATTTTGACTCAAAGAAGATTATTTTCTCTTCACACAAAGCACACAGTGACATCACAAACTTGTCATTTCAGTTTCATTTTTCAACACAGTTAAAACTGGTTAAAATTAGGTTTTGATTTTTGCTAGTGTAATAATATCACAAATTAAAGTGAAGCAAATTTTTTAAAAATAGCATGCATTAGCTAAAAATAAATTAACAGGAACTTAAGATAAATTAGACATTAATCATTTTTATATGGTTTCTCGCACTTCGCTTTGTAAATAATATCGATTTTAAAACTTTGTTCAGCTTAGGTGGTATGGTGAGGGTTAGTAGTGGGACTTTTATTTTGATTTACATAGGAAGTGGAAATATTTAACGTTCGCGGTTGTTTCCGAGTTCACACCGTGCGCATTTGCCCTATCGTTGATCGTGTTTCACTCCGTGCGACGTGAAGGATTTTAACTCGAGGGTTGGAAAAAAGAAGAAAATGTAAGTAACGACATATTGCGTTCGAATAACAGATATAATATTAAGTCGGTTATGGTTTAATTAGGGTATATTTATACCCGAGCTGCAGAAAGACATCACGTTAACCAACGGTTCCAAGGTTGCGGTGTAGGCCTCATCGTGCACGTTTAGTCTCGTGCTTTCAATTCATGTTCACGTTACGTCCATGAGTGTCTTGTTCGGTTTAAGTTTATTCTTAGTAAATATTTGCTCAAATCAAATGTAACTACATTATGCGGTTAACGCTGATTGCTTTAACTCGGGTTCACGCGGAGCGGACATTTTCTTTCAATACTGAAAGCGTCGTGCTGATTTGTTGTGAGCCATTACTTCGGTATTCAGTGGGTTTCTGTATATTCTGTTTTCTTCGTCTGCACTAAAAGTGGCATTTCCATGTCTGCACTTTTTATGGTGCTTTAAATTTGTACTTCTGCATGAGGTTTAATACCCCAGATTCAATTTGGCAGCTCTGACTTGTCCTTTTACGAAATATTCGCTTTACTAATGCATATAATTTCTTACTAAATCAATCTTCATACATCGTCTTGGAATTCTGCAAATTATGCCATAAAACCTTCAAATCGTAATCATCTGAAGCTGCTTTAATTCTTTGCATCATGGTGTTCTATATACCCTTCCACCATCCTTTTTGCTCGTGTTATTGGTTTGCATTTCATTGCAGTTCAAATAAGGATACATGTAAGCAGATCCACTTGTACAATGGACTCCCACTTTTTTCTGTTTCAAATGCAAATCACAATAATGCTTCCCACTTTTTTGAGTGGCCTTTATTCCGGAAGTTAACCAACCTTCCAAACCAACCGGCTAAGAGGAGAATGACAACGTTACAATCTTTTGATTTGAAGCAAAAGTGTTTGAAAACCAGTCAGAAACCCAAAGATACTTTACAGAATGAAACTGCAATTCCATTAAACATTGCGAAAGGCAGTCAAATTAAAATAAAAGCCTAAATGTTGTTGTTTTTTATTATTCCTAGTGTTGCTTGTATAGAAACACTAGATTTTTCTTTTTTTGCATTTCGGGAGAACTTTTGACACATTTTGACTACACAAACAATACATAGTTGTTCAACACTACCTTTACACAGTACAATTCAGTGATTTTATTTTCTTGTGTGGTTCACTAAAGACCTAACTGCAGCAGGAATTTCTCTGTGAAATATAAAGATGACAGTGTCCTCATTAAGTAAATTTATTATGAAATTTGTGTGTTACACTCTTAATGTGAAAAGAGCTTTATTTAAAATGTTGACTACAATAGACCAAGGCTAGTCTTACTCCAGTTATTTGCTCCAACAGGAAGAGAAAAAAGAAATCACGTTTTGTTTCACATTTTTCAGCAGTCATACCCCCACCCGTCAAAATATACCTTACGAAACACAATCTCAATTTAGAAATTTCATACAATTTTGACAACACAGTCTTCGATATATCAGGGATGTATGACTGGATCTTTATTCAGTCACATAGGCTTGCACCAAGCTTAGGCCAAGCTTATTCATTCGTTCTTTTACATAAAAAAAACCTTCACTGCATGGTAAGTTTGATAATCAACTGATTTACACTAGTTTCTTGGTAATGTTCTTTCAACTTTCTGAAAACAACACCATTGAGAAACAGAGCTCACCCTCTTTTGTGTCATTTGTTTTATGTTCAATAAAACTTTAAAGATAATAGGCTTTTCGAGTTTGAACCCATGATGTCCCTATTTGTTTTCCTATTTTCAATTCTATTTATTTACTTTTCTATAATGAACTTCAGTTTCAAGTTATAAGAGTTCACTTTTCTTTGTATGAAGAGACAAAACTTGTTCTGATAACTTTGTGCTCTCTTTGCACTCTTTATTTTACTTGAGCCAAATGATTGGCTTGTACATTGTCAAGACCCCTTGATACCAAATTATATTTGTTTAAGTACTAAATTGATTGGCCTTATTTCTGGTAAATTAGTTTGTGGATTTCTGATTTGTAGTTTTAAGTCAACTCAGAGGCATGATCACAATCTCTCCTTTTTCTCTCCTGATCAACTTTCCCTTTCTTTCCCATCCACATTTAAGGACCTAAATTTTGACTCATATGTTCTTCCTTCAAAGCTTTGTTGTTAGTTCCAATTAAATGTTACTTTATTCTCTTTGTGGTACTTGTAAATCTTTTTTGGTCTATTTGGTCAGTGTACCAAACTGTCCCTTTGTACCTCTGTCATTGTAAGTAAGGTTTTGTTATTTGCATTGTATGGATTTATGGAGCTCATTGTCTTTTCCTATGCCACTGCTAATCATTTCGTGAGCATGCTAGAAATCATTGCTCCATTGTGTTTCTGCAGACCTGTTTCATTCTGGAGGAGCTTTTTTCTCGATCCAGGCTTAAATCGACGGATTGTCCTTTTGTGGACTTTTTGATTCACTTTATTCCTCTCTTTTTCCACTCATCTGGAGCACCGTCATTTCAAGGCCATGTCTCAGAAATTGACCGGCGATGATCCTCAGAAAGGCTTTGCTGTTGGCCGCGGGCTTTTGGCTGCTGCTGAGACTTTGAACTTTAGTATGGGTGAGACACACTCTGACCCCTACGGCTCATCTTCACAGTCACGTAGTGGCATGTCTGGCTTGGGTGGAGTGGATGGCAAAGACCACGAATCTCAGCTGTCCCGCCGAGCGGGCAGCCACATTAGCAATACTATGAAACTGTTCGTCAGCCTAGGTCTCTCACCAAGTGACCTGGATGCACTGGCACAGGTTCCAGAGGAGAACATCAGTGTGGAGACTTTGCCCCATCTTATTATGCAACTTAAAAACCGCAAGATGGAAGCTGGCCGCCGAATGTCTGGTGATATGTCGACCCATTCTTCCGAGACTTCATACAGGGGCAGCCGAGACACCTGGGGTGAAGGGCAGGGTGGAAGAATGGACCGTTCCAGTGGCCAGTCACAAAGCCGTTCACAAGGCAACTTCAGTTATTCTTCCATGCAAGAAACTTCCGGTCGTGGGTACGACATGTTAGATTACGGCAGCGGTAGCAGCAAAGACCGTCAATATTCTGAGCTTTCCCATGATTCCTACCGCAGCCTTGATATGTCAACATCATCAACATCTGACGATATGTTCATGCAGAGAAGAATGGGCACCCCGTCTCAGGGAAAAGTGCAGGATTTCTTGGGAGTCAGGCCGCTCATGTTTCCTCATATGTGCACCCTTTGTGATTTTGATGTGCATTCTGTCATGGTGAGTAAGTCGCTTGACTCCTGCACACACATACATTTTCCTCTTCTTGAGTCCTGCTTGTTGAAGACCCTCTTTAAACATCATTTGTTGCATTTAAATCATCACCTCTAAGTTTAACTTAGCATCTAATTTGTGTAAGATAAAATAGCCCTGCATCTCATTGGACATCTATAGTACATTCCTTTGGTAGCTGTATTTTTGACTCTTGATCTTTATGCTTGGCTGCAGTTAGGACAGTGAATATCTAGAAACTCATTTTAGATCCATTTCAGTGCTCATTTATTGCACGCACACATATGCAGAAAGAAGCTTGTCAAGTTATCTCTGAGCCAGTATGTCAAGGCTTTGAATCGCTTAAGTTCTCACAGCTAATTTGTGTTTTAATATGTTAAGTTTTTTTTTTTTTTTTTAACTTTACTGTTTGTGTGAAGGAATGGACTCAGCACACAACTGGGATTCGCCACTCTGAAAACCGGAGACTACTCCTGCAAATGTAAGTGAAGTGAAACACTTTGGCCAGTAGACAGTATTTTCAGTGGCCAGAACATTAAGAAAGTAGTTTAGAATTTGCCAATATGCGTGCAAATGCAATCTTAGAATGAAGCAGCAGCATGACTGCCAAAAAAAAACAAGCAGGTGAAAACATACCAAGCACAAGTAATTGTCACTCTTTAAATTTAGTCTTTTTTTTTAGCGGCAGCAGTAGCCGTGTTCACTTTAACCAATCATTGAACAGATTATTAATCTGTTTTGCTTGAAAAGGGATCATTATAAAATGTATTCTGTAAATACATTAAACTTTTAGCTGTTTAAGTGGCCGATCACACTGAATGCGCTTTTTGCGTTGAGAGGTGCATCTTTTGAATGCTTTACTAACGACATCGAGCATTTTGGGCGCTGCTTATGTGCGCCTTGCGTGTTTGCCGTTGAGCGTTGTGCGCTCGCAGTTGAAAAAAGTCTGAGCAGAAAAAGTGCATTAACTCAGTCGGGGTTTTCGTTGAGGTGACAGCAGTGTTTGTGTTAAGACGACGGTGACAGCAGTGTTTATGTTAAGATGACTACAGAGACTTTTAAAAATGGAGGAGAGACTAGTGGTCGCTGTTTGAAGTTATCCAGAGCTGTATGACTTTACAAATCTTGAATATCACAATATTATTAAATATTACAATTATAACAATATCAACAGCAACACTCTCACACAATACACAGCTGACTTAGTCGTTCCCTAGTGACATAAAAAAAGCGCAATGCACTTTTTTTTTTCTTGTCAATAAAAAAGGCAGTGCGGTGAGCCTCGCGTTTTTTTGAACGTAAAAGCGTGTTCTGTGTGATCGGCCCCCTAATGCAGTTTTTAACCTTTGAAGGTGCAGTTCACAAGCAAACATAAATATGAATAATTTGGTTTTGTGTAAACTTACGGATGAGAACCTGTAATCTTATTTTAAAAAGTTGCCATGCAGAGTCAACAGTTACATGTTTTGCTTTCGCAGTCCTTGAAACTGAATGTCATGTTTCCTGTTGTTTTTTTTAGGTACCCGGACTGGGATCCTCAAATGCCTTCCAGCCGCATGTATGTTACCAGTTGTTTTGTAAATACTGTATGAACACAAGGTGCGTATATTACTAGAAAAGAGAATTAAAAATAATTTCTTCTCAGGTCATCATCACTTTCCTTGGACACAAAGAATCGTTCAGATGGATTGCTGGGGGCAGCTCCAATTGGTAGTCTACAGAGAACAGGGATGAGCTCCAACTGGGGTAAGAAATCTCTCAGGATGTAGTTGAGCTAATACTTTGATGAAATGTGCAGAAGTAACATTTTTCCCAATTCTAAATAAAATGTTTTACCGTTAAAACAATTAAACTTTAGTCACATCAGTATTCTAATAACAGTTGCTGTGATCTTTTAAGATGTTAAGCTCTTTGGGATGTTGCAACTGTTACTGAAAATTTAACTAAATTGATCCTTATATAATATTTTATATATAATTTTTATTATTAGAGGCTGAAAGACTTAGGATTTTTTTTAGGTTATTAAAGTCTTCGCCAACTAGTCACGGGTCATGTCATCAATAAAACAAAATGCAAATGTTTTGCAACATGCCACTATTTGCCATTTATTTTCGGGAAAAATATATACACATGCTTTTTGACAGCTTGAAAAGCATGACATGTTAAAAAAATGCAGTCAGCACATTGATCACTGAAAGTTCTACAAAAGAATGTAACAATATCAGACATTTTTAGTGCAAAGGTACTGCGTACATCTTCACCACGTTCATCAGGGATGATATTTTCACATGCTATGAAGTTTGCCACACCTACATGGCTGATCGATTCATGGTTTCTGTGCATTTCACGGTTCATTCACAAAACATGTCAGCGTCTATAATTTGCAGAAGACAACAGCCAATCACATTACTTGTCAAGTGTTGCATAAACGCGATTGACTAGCATGTGTTCTAGGGCAGGGGTTCCCAACCTTTTATAAATCGTGGACCCCTAAACAAAACACATATGTTTCCATGGCCCACTCACTGAATAAACTGCCAATGATTTGAATAAATATAAAATGAACACAACAAATCACCTAGCCCAGAGAGATTCAGGATAAAAAAGGAAAACCAATATCCTGGCACTGGGCAGATGCCATAAGCTCGTAGACCGTCAACAGATCAATCAGGAAGCAGCCAGAGAGAGTTCAGACTAGAGCTGCGCAGGAGAGATTTTTTTTATTTTTTTTCTACCTATTTAGGCTTAGTCCCGATTAAACGCAATTTTGAGTTTACTCGCTTCATTCGCGCGTCAAAATCTGCTTCATTCGCGCGTGAAAATCACTTCACCGTAGAAGCGGATTAGCGTCATGGGCAGGGTTTCTGTCTTGCCCGGTGACTCTAGCTTCGTTGCTAAATGGCTAACATGGATTTTATTGAGAGAATAGCTGTGTTTGTTTGCTTTAGGAAGACTGAAAAACAATGTTGATTCGTTTGGAGCCGTGCCTGAGTCCGCTAGATCCATTCTGAGGTGCACCTAGCTCTGTGAGTTCATAAACTCCTCCAGAAACTATACCTGGATGATAGAAGCTTTTAGCGCTTCCGAGCCCAGTTTGATGAACTGTTGTCCTGTGTCGGCAAGAGGATTTCCCCTCGGGACACCAACAACAGGTGCAACGTCATTATCACGCCCCTACAAAACAAAGCTCATGATTGGTTAACGCGCCGCGAATGTCCGCCAAAGTTCAGATTTTCCAACTCAAGCGATTCACGTGTTAAGCACGTCAAATGCGCAAAACACTCAATTCTCACCGCGCTATTCGTGCCATTCGCGTCTGGTGTGAATGCACCTTAACACCCCGCACCAGCTTAATTTATCAATATAAGTATTATCTTCTCAAATCTTGTATCGGGTTCTGCTAGTGCAGGTCCCTAGTTCAGACGAGCTGTCAAAACCAGCGGAGAACTGGAGCACTGGATTTTAATTCATTTCAATAATCAGAGGGCAGTTTCAGTGTGTGAACCTATCAATGGTAAGGCTACCATTTTAGTGCAAGTCAGAAATCATGTGACCTGTGCAGTGCAACTAGTTGACGTCAATAAAAAAAAAGTGTCATAGCAAAGCATTAAAATCAAGGCTTTGCAACACCTTTTTATTCGTATACATTTAAAAAAAAATGTTTTACAGCTGAAATTAAATGACAATTTTTAAATTACTCTATTTAGGGTCTGATTCCAGTGTGGGAATGACAAGTAAACAAACTTCATATTCATCAGCACCCAAGGTAATACAGTTTTGATGTTAATTTGATCCAAAAGTTCTGTTGAAATGTTGAAAGTCCAATTCTGGTGTTGTTGTTTTTTAATTATTTTTTTATGTAACCTGGACTTATTTTTAGTATGTAGGCTTTTGAGTGGATTGGTGCTTGTATACTCATGCATATTTTTATTTTAGATAAGAAGTAGGGTGGTTGTGGCAAAATATGAAAGGAAACCGTTGTCAACAAACAGCCTACTTGCCTTGGCAAAACCATTTGGCACCATCTGTGAGCATCTGATCCTGAATAACAAGGTAATGTCTGTATATGTTTTAGCGGTCATTCAAGATCAGAGTCAATGTCATTATCCTCAATCTGAAATATAATGACTGTTCCTAGTTAATATTCTGATTAAATCTTGACAAAGTTTGTTTTAAACTTCAAAGGCTTTCCTGGAGCTGCAGACTCATGAGGAGGCTTTGGCCATGGCTAATTATTATCAGCGTAAACCAGCCATTTTGCATGGGAAAGAAATAAAAATTTATCTGTCAAAGGAACTGATGGCAATTAGGGTATGTTTTTATTTATTTTTATTTTTTTCCAATATATATATGTCATGAAACAAATCAACCAATCAGCACAATTAAGCTCATTTGCATTGTCAATACAGAAAAGTGGAAGGCCAGCCAGAGACACCAGACCCACAAAGAGAATTGTCAGCCAGGTGGTGTTTTTCTCCAATTTACCACGAGGCAATGAAAAGAAACCGGAGCTCCTAACAATAGCTCGTCGATTTGGTACTGTTGAGAAACAGCTCTTTCTAAATGATAAGGTAAGGTTCATATTTTGTAAAACATGCTTTTTATGCTTTCTTTGTTTTTCTTAATCTTTTATTTTTTGTTTGTTTGTTTTAACAGGCATTTATTCAAATGGCCAATCCTGATGATGCAGAAATGTTGGTGAAATACTACACTGTTAATCCTTTGACTATCAGTAAGAGATTAATCCGAATGAACCTCTGCACAAAGTATAAGACTCTAACGTAAGTGTTACTTTAACTACAAAAAAACTAATATCTTTAGAAAGAACACAAAACCCATGATGCCATACCTGTTTTAGGATCCCGCCAGGCCATGAAGATGATGGAGAAGAGTCGAACCGTAAGAGCACCAGCAGAACCGCTGACAGACCTGCAGACAAATCCTCATCGAAGAGCCGAAAGTCCTCAAGCTCCAGAGCCAAAGAGAGCTCTGATGAGAAGGAAGAGGAACCAAAGCCTGAGGAAGCAGAGGCCCAGGGCAATGGAGATGAAGAAGCTGACGTCATGGAAGCACGTGATGGAGATGAAGAAGGTTTTGATGAAGACGTCACTATAGAAGATGTCGACTTTTCCTTTGAAACTGAACAAACCAGTGAACAAGTACCAGATACTGATGATGCTAATGTGGAGGAAGAGGAGGATCCTGAAGCACAGCAAACCACAGATGCCTCTTATGATGAAGAGACCAAAGAAAAAGAAAAAGATGCTGATGGTGATGAAAAAGAGGCACAGACTGAGCTGGAGGAGCCAGCAGCGTCAGAGGCCGATCAGGAAGAGAACACAGAAGAGCTTCCTAAAGACCCTGAGAAACAGAATGAGGAACAACCTGAAGATGAGGGTGCTGAAGAGGAGGACAATGCAGAGCAGGTAGGAGATTCGTTTGAAATGCCATCTTAGGCCCATTTTACACTTAGGATTACACCTGATGTTTTCTTCAGTCTGAACACAAGTGGATGAGGCTAAATACGGTTTTGAAGTGAAATAAAAGGGAAAGGTTGTAATTTAAATCTGCATGTTTTGTTCTAAACAATAATTTGTTTTGGGTTACCACTTGTTTTTAGATCAATGAAAAATTCACGTTTATCACTAGGTGAAAACTGGACCTTAAAGGCATATTTCTAAAAGCTAGATTTCTCTCTTAAATAATTCATCATTGTAAAAAGTGAAAAATACATGTATATCTAAGTGCTATCTTATAACTGTATGTTAACATGAGGGATTTAATGTTCATGCGCCAATCTTGTTGAACTATCAAAATCTGCTTTTTACTAAATGGTCTCTTTATGTTCTTCTAGGAGGGTCAAATTGAAATTGACTTTCCAGAGAACTTGGATGAGTTTGTTACTCTTGATGAACTTGCAGAGGACGAGGAGTCTGACAGACAAGAATCAAAGTCCAGAGAAGCAAACACTACAGGTACTGCACTTATATATCAGTGGCTTTAACAATTATCCATAACTAGCGTGTCTTTATTTGGATGCTTTACAAGGTAAAAAAAAAGAAAAAGTTAGTCATATTAATAAAAACTACACATTTTTTACCTAGAACAACAGAGGATGAAACCTCAATTTTTATTTAGTGTTTACCTTACCAAATAACATACTTCCAATAAAGAGTTATGGTCAGAATTAGATATTTTTAAAACAAATACTTTTATCTAGCAAGGACACAAGAAATCACTTTTTCTTTTTTTTTTTCTTTTTAATTGCATTAAAGAATAATGTCCAAGAGAAAACTTTAAGTTTATTGAGCAACAAGCCTATTAATTTTTGAAGGATTATGTGCTATTGTAGCCTGAAGTAATGACCATAACGAGTGTTCCATTGTAAAATATATTCACATTTAAAAATGAATGTGCATTATAGGTAATATTTCACAATAAAACATTAGTATGATTTCAAAAATACCAGTTTAGTGTGGTTTAATTAATTAATTAATTTTTATTTTTTTAATGAAGGCATTACATTTAAATAATGCCTTTTTTTGTCTTGTGTGTTTAAGGAACCCCCAGGAAAAGCGAAGTAAGTCACATCTCTTATTATATTAATTAGCTAATAATGTAGGCACATTAATTCATTGTTAAATATTAATTGGTGTTTTCTATTTGTAGGGATTGAGAGTTGTGAATGTTGTTGGGTTTAAACGTGGCTACGGTTATCTAGAGGAAATCCTTTCTCTTGCAAAGCCATTCGGTACAGTGGTGCGGTACCTAGTCCTGGATGTGAGGCCTGAGGTAAGAGCGCTCACATAGTCTTTATGCAACTTGGTAGTTTAAGTTGCGTCTCTTATAACAGTTTTATTATAGTTATCCACACAGACATCTGATGCTAGATTTAAAAATGTATTTGCAATTAATATTGTATTATTATTATTATTATATATTGATAATTGTGTAATATCAATTGACAAGCTGCATTTATTTATTGTCATGTGACTGGCTGAAACTGTAAATAATAACTGTAAATCAAATTACTTTGACAAGTGGCCTAAAGATTTTTTTTTTTGGTCTGTGTAAGGCCTTTCTGGAGCTTGCCAATGAGCAAGAAGCAAAAGCAATGGTTAATTTCTACAGTGGAAATGTCTTACCATCTGTGTGTGGAAAACCTGTGAGGGTTTATCATTCACACACCTATGCAACCATCCAGGTAAGACTTGGGCTTATAAACTCAGTTTTGGACTTGCTAACCCTGAATCAAGTAGCTTATAAAAAATGTATCTTTAGGTAGTCGAAACCCTATTTGGTCAGATTTGGGCCAGTGTTCTTTGAATGCATTTAAGTAGCAATAAAAGTCCACCTGTTCTCTGCCTGCTGATATAACACTTTTTATTTTTTGTGTTATTGTTTGTGTTGTGAGAAAACACATCAAGCAAGGTTTTTACCCTCTGCTGTTGTATAAAATTGAGTTTGTAGCTCAGATTGCAATTTGAATTTGGTCTCTGAGTTAGTAAATCTGAAAACGATGTCCCTGCATTTTCATGTGAACAGCCAATCTGTATATTCTGTGAAACGATGACGTCAGCCCACAAATCAGTCCTAGTCAGGCACCGCTACATCACGTAACAGTGACAACAACAATGACTGACTACATACTACATGTTCATGCTGCAGATTTTACTGAGCTCAATAGCTTTACTTAAAAGCATTCAACATGCTTGTCTTGTTGGTTTGTGTACTAGGACTTAAAAAAACTGGTGTACTTGTGTACTGGTAAAAAAATAGATTCTTTCATTTGAATGCATTTTCAGTTAACAAATTGATATCAATTTGGAATAGATTATTCCCCTTATTTATAAGGTGTCCCCAAAGCGGAATAAACATCATAACTAATGTTTATCATAAAACATTAAAAATAAACACACACTCGTGAAGCATTTGTTAACAGAAGATACAAGTTATTATTTTGTACTTGTCAAACTGTATTAGGTACTTAACTTGCATCCTTTGTAAATGAATATAATTTTATTTTCCACTTTTCACATAATTTCTGTAATAATTTCTGGATTCCATGTCTGCCAAACTAACATTTTAGATAAAATCTTGATAATGAATCGATATCGAATTGTATTGCAATATCTAGCCATATTGTATACAGCGTGCAAGGTTTATGTGCATTCTTCAAGTCTTCTCTGTTTTTTTTTGTTTGTTTCATCTCTGTGGGAGAATTAAAGCACCACATGCTAGTCTGGCATTTATACAAAATCCTTTTTAGTTGGTTTCATGTGTAGAGCTCTGGATGGATCCTGAGAGATTTCATGTATTTTTCTGTTTTTTCTAGAGTGGCAGAGTCATCTATGTTGGAAATGTTCCAGCCTTCAAAGGCTCAGATTCACAACTTCTGAAACTCGCAGAGCCATATGGAAAAATCAGAAGATACTATCTGAACCGAATGCGCAATGAGGTAATATTCAAATAAAGACTTCCAGATTTTTACAGGGGCAAAATAAACATGCAATTCATGAAATTTGTTTATTTGGTCCAGTGTTTCATTGAGATGGAAAGAGGAGAGGATGCAGAGCAGATGGCAGAGGCCTACAAGACAAACCGTCCTAAATTTGAAGGCAAACGACTGCTCATCTACGTGAGCAGGAAATATAAGCAGCTCAAACATGGGTCAGTTGAACTTTTGGTTGCTTATTTTGGGTTTCCAAATGATCTTACACTGCTTCTATTTTGATGTTATACATTTTTGACAGGCACAGACCTCCTGCTCCAGACTCTGAGGAGAAACGGCCTCAAAAGAGAGAACGCTCCGTAGAGAGTGATGCTCAGAGCAGCTCTTCTGGCAAGAGTAAAGAAAAGAAAGAGGAAGAGCCTTCTGTCAAGAGGATAAAAGAGGATGAGCCTGTTACTGATGAAGCTCAGGAGGAAGAGAGTCAGGAAGAGGAGGAAAACCAAAATGTTCCAACTGAAACGGCTCCTAAAGAAGAGAAAGAACTAGAGGAGGAACAGAGCAAAGAGACATCAGAGGTCCAGACTATGGAGACTGAACCTGTGAGTGGCTCTTATTTTGTTTGTTGTGTGAATGTATTCAGGGGGGAAAATAAGTATTGAACGTGTCATGTTTTTTCCTGGGAATAATATTTCTAAAGGAGCTGTTGACATGGAATTGAACCAGATTTTGGTAAAAAAACAAAAAAAACAATACAAACGTAAAAATAAAACAAAACAAAAAAAAAAAATCTAAAAAAAATAATAATAAGTTGTGTAATAACAATGGAATGACACAAGGAGAAAGTACTGAACTATTGAAATGTAATTAATACTTTATATAATATAGTATTATATAATATAGCACTATATAATATACTATATATTATATAGTGCTTTTTTGGTGATGGCAACTTTAAGATGCCT
Organism: Danio jaintianensis; assembly: GCA_903798115.1. Taxonomy (NCBI): domain Eukaryota; kingdom Metazoa; phylum Chordata; class Actinopteri; order Cypriniformes; family Danionidae; genus Danio; species Danio jaintianensis. Next base: position 21,635,654 of record CAIGQV010016735.1, read on the forward strand.
CTCATATGGAGAATCAGGTCACATGAATTGCTCAGTTGTGAGTTTTTCGCAGACTTCAACAGAGTGTAAAAATCTTGATGGTTCTGTGGGTCTCGTCTATCAAATCTGATCTTTTTTGTATTCTATTGGATTCAAGTCAGGTGATTGGCTGAGATTGGCAAAATCTAAATGTTTTGTGTAGTAATCTAGTATAGTTACTAGTAATTATGGAGGGAAAATACAGATAAAAGTGCAATGTGATAATGAAGTTACTATTAAAAACCAGCATTCAGATGGGTAAAAATGTACTTTTTTGTTTTGTTTTTAGCCATTCACAAGTGGTCTAAGCTCAGACAGAAGATCCAAACAGCAGAAAACTGTTAACTGCTTTTTGCACCACCAGCAGAATCAAATTATTTTTTTTAATTGTTTTATCCATGACTTTTTCCAGAATCCTGAGGCTGAGGATGAAGATGAAGAAAAGAAGACTGATGCTGCTCCCCCTGTTGAGTCAGAGAAAAGTGTGAACATTCCAATAGCACCATCTGAAATGAAGCTTGAAACTAGCCCTGCTACCCTTGAGCCATATGACCCTAATGTCCCAGTGGGTAAGATGCCTTTGTTTTTTAAATTAATATATAAATCCAGAACTAATATGTTTAGTCTGCTTCACAGCCTGCTCAGAGAAGCTATAAAACCATCTTAAAACAAATGTGAGACTAAATATCATTGGCAAATTTGAAGAACTGTTAAAAACAAAGTGTGCTATTTTTGCCCACAATAATACTGTTTTTGTTGTTTTATTAATGTGCAAGCTGGGGTTATCTTAAGAAAAACAAATCACAGAAAATATGGAGACATTGTGCTAATATTGGCTTCTTCTGCACTGGTTTCAGGTGTGGAGTTTGTGAAGATGGGATATTATTGCAGAGTCTGCTTCCTGTTTTACTCCAATGAGGACACTGCTAAGAAGATTCACTGCAGTAGCCAAGCACACTACGATAAACTTAAGGTGATTTTTTTTTATTTTTTATATATATATATTTTTTTTTTTCTTTTTTTTTTTTCTTCTTCCTATTGCCATTTTTTTGTGATTTAAGTGTTTTTGAAAAATGTTTTGAAGATTTTTTTTATTTTCTCAACAGAAATATTTGGAAAAAGAAAAGACCAAAGCACAGTCTAACGGAGCGAAGAAATGAATTGTTGATGACGACGAGACATCGCTTCCCATGTTCATTATGCCATGCTTGTGTTTTTGTGCATTCAGTTGTTTTGTTTTTTTAGTTTGTTTTTTTTCTAAAAAAAATTTTTAGATTGAGGGTTTGCTCTTTTTGATGTAGCAATGAAAGCTGAGGCCTAAGCTGTTTCTATCTGTTCTGTTAAACAATTTAGATGTGAGCACATTTTACACCTTAATTGCTACTATTACTGTTTGTTTTTCATTTCTTTTATTAAACTTTCAGCATTCCTCTGAGTTTGTCTGAGTGTTTTTAATCATTTTCAACTATTTTATATAATTTTGTATTCTGTGAAAGGAGAACATGTGCATGCCCCTAGTGTTATAGATATGATGCAATTAATCAAGGCATTTGTTTAGGTAGCACTGGAGTGAATTTGCATGAATAATAGTTCTCTCAAGACATTGTAAAGTTTAAAACGTTCAAGTCAATGTCAGTGGTCTGTATTATTAGGCCAAATAAATATCTACAGGTTGTTTCTAGGGCCTTGTCTCTTTTTGGGATTGTTCCTGTTGAATTTATGACTAATACAGTTTCTTATGGTTAGTGAATGTCAGCGTGATTGCTACACTAGCTAGGCTATTTTTGGCATCTAATTAGATGACTTTGTTTTTCCTAATAATTTTTCACAAAGCCAAAAATTTGAGTTGGCCTGAAGAACATTTGGGAACAATTGTGTTCATTCAAACAAAGTGCATTTTCTTTTATAAGGAGTGAACATGTCAGTCACTTTAGTTTGCTATGCTTTTACAACATCTTTACATTGTAATTAAAGAAATGTAATAACACTGCACAATAAACAATTTGGGAATTTGGAGATTGCCAAAATAGCTGTTTTTGTATTTTGATAAGCGTGTTTGTGTTGCCAACAAGCATCCTCGTTCGTTTTAAGTTAAAATACAATCAGAAATGGCCAGATAAAGCAAATAAAAAACCCAAAGTTTTCATTAAAACAAAACGAAAAGTAAATGATAATAAAAGCATGAAAAACATGATGTGACGTATCCATTTGGCTGAGCAAAATGTATAGTCAAAGTCCCTCAAAGGTATAGTGCGATTAAAAACTGAATTGTCTTGACTTTTTTTGTTATGGTGAGAATTAGCCTAGCTGTTATACGTTGATAAACGGTATGACTAATGTAGAAGAGTAACACCATTGTTTCATCTGAGCTAGACTTAACTGGCAAATTATCGATTTATCTCTTTAGTACAATGTGTCGGCACTGACACTGTATAACTGTTAGCTGCATCAAGATTTAGTTTTACGTTTTGTAAATATAAATGTCAAGCTAAAATGATGATCGTACACCCAATGTTTTATAGCAACTGGTCGCAGTTTTTTTTTTTTTAAACTGACGCTGGTGAATGTGTATATGCAACTGTACCCTGAACTTGATTCCACATTTTATGTAAATCTGTCTGTGTCTATCTTGTCATGGGTAATACGTCTTTGGTGACTTTTATTTTGAAGGCTATAACCCCATTTCCGGTTGAAAAGCAGGACAAGGAGAACGAACGGTTTTCGCCAGAACCGCTGCTTTACCGAACTTCGTTGATTAATTCTTTATTCTATCGTGTGTTGGTGAGTTATATATTAAGCAAGACTAAAGTATTCACGTTAGTTATTACGCTATTTCTGTTCTTTAAAATATAATAATAATGCGTCATATCATGTTGATGAACGATCGGGAAAATGGCTGTTAGCGCCAAGGCCAAACACAGTAGATTCACCATTTCTGCACAACATCCTCATTACATCTACTTTTTAAGACAAGTTCCACCCCTTCTGAAATATCTTTTATGAAATGTTATTACGGTATAACGTTACATAAAATATCAAGTTCTATTATATTTTTGTATGTATGTTAAACGCAAGTAAAAGTGACGCATGAAAGGTAAAGATTTCCATGAAAGTTTCTTTTGTGTAAATTGTAGCTTTAAGTCGTAAAAAAAGTAAACCTAACGGAAATGCATTAACAACCAGTTTATCAACATACTTGTTATATTGATTTTGCTGGCTGTGATGTTAAGGAATTGATTCAGCTATAAGATTTATATGCCAAATCGAGAGACATCCACAAAGTGAATTATATGATTTTTCGTCTCAAGGTAAGGCTGATACAGGTGACACCTCATCGGATTCATCTGCAGATCTTCCACCTTAAGCTGATCACTTCAACATTTTACAATAAATATACGAAGATCAAATTCTCTTCAACGTCTTTTTAACAGGTTGACAACAAGGACTGCTCTTTTGGCAGTGCCTAAAAGGTCCAACACGACTGTGCACAATGTCTTATAATCAACCATACCGAAACCCTCAAGGAGACAAAGACGCACGAATCTATACCCGGGATTCGAGCGCTTACAGGTCAGGAATTAGGAGCACGTCTCCACACCGGACATCTTCATCCTCATCCGAACTGTCTGTATTCCCGCCTAATAAGGCATTGTCCTTTCTGCATAGCTGCGGACTGGATGCTGAAGATCTTCAAACTCTGGCCAAGCTTCCTGAGCATCTTATCACAACCGATACCCTTCCTGACCTTCTTACACAAATCAAAAAGAAGAAATTGACCCACACTTCCTCATCCAAGTCTTGTGCGCTCTCAGCCAGTTCGTCAGCTCGCTCCTGGGACGATAAGAGCCACGCTCAGTCGGTTGAGTATCCGTTAGATTTGCCTGTCCATCAGTCGTATTCCCTTAATCAAGAGCAAGCCCAAACCTGGGATGACCACTGGGGAGATGTCCAACAAACAAGCTCTCCAGCAGCGTCAAGCTACGTGGTTGAGTATAATCATCTGAAAGAGAAAAAGTCATATTACGATGAACTGTCTTATGCCGCAGAACCATCAAGAGAAATGTCTTACTCTAACTATGGCAAAGACGTTGGTCACTCGTCACATTTTTCCAGCAGAGACGTCAGTCGTTCCTCACATCTGCCCAGTAGAGACAGTCAAACCTCACACCGGTCAAGCAGAGACCTCGGTCAGTCCTCGCAGCTCTCCAGCAGATACATCAGTCAGTCCTCGGTACGGTCGAGCCGAGACGTTGCGCAGTCCTCACACCTGTCCAGTAGAGATGTAGGCGTACCTTCACTCCTGTCCAGCAGAGACATTGCCCAACCTTTGCCCATGTCCAACAGAAACATCGGTATACCCTCACTCCTGTCTATGAGAGACCTTGCTCCAGCCTCACGTCTGTCCAGCAGAGATATCAGGCAGTCCTCTTGGAGGAAAGACGCAGCTCCTAGAGCACCTACCAGGAAGGAGGCATCCGATTTCCATGGGAGGACTCCACCAGTGTTTCCCTATGCATGCGTACTCTGTGAAATCACGGTCCTCTCTAACAAGGTAAGTAGCTTTTCGCTCTCACAGATTCTACATTACCAGCTATTTACCAGACAGTTTCAGGCATAATACACATGAGCGCACTGTGGCATATGAGGTAAGTCTATGTAGCATGTTTATTAACAGTGGAATTTGTGCGTTTAAGGGAGAATTCAACCCAAAATGAAAATCCATCATCATCATGATGTACCAACACAAAAAGTTACACGAAAATAGCCCATTCAAGTCAAACGAATCCTTATCTTTCTGCCATAACCCTTAAATCTCATTCGGGCAAATTTGCTATATCATGATTGGTCATGAAATACGGAAGAACCAACAGAGACACCAATGGCATACTGGCTTTGATGCAGCTTTATTGAATATATGCCTCAAGAAATGAGATTTCAGAGCTATAGTTCAAGGGAAGATTATGGTAATTATTTTTTGATATGAGGTTTGTCTTTATTTGTCCGTTTTCAAGAGAACACTCAAAATTCACATTTTGTTGAATATGCAGTTGGTAGTATTGAGATTTTTTTTGTTCCTGTGGTGAAAAACTCATCTTAACTATATATATATATATATATATATATATGACTTTTTGTCAATGCTCCCATTTTTAAACGTCTCTTAACAATATGGACACACTTGATGCACTGTAAATGTTGTCATATAAATTCCAAGTTATATAGGATGAGTTATAAATGGATAGTGAGAGATGATATTTGTGTTTTAGGACTGGTCTGTGCATATAAATGGACCCCAACACGCTAATAGTCAACTCAGTCTTGTGGAAAAGTAAGTTTTCTTTTTCTGTTCATGCTCTTGTGCAACCACGATGCTAAATATGTATAGGGGACAAGCAAGAAGTTCAATCATTTTTGGTAACGTGTCGGGTTCACTTTCACTCACATATTGATATAATGCTAATCTTAATATACTGAAACATGTAGATAAAAGCAACTACCAAAATGAGCAAATCAAAATGAATGTTTTATATTTTAGATATCCAGCGTGGGATCAGACAATCCGTTCTGCTCGGAGGTAGAGTCATTCCTAATGATATTTATACGTTTCATAAATCGTAAATTTCCATAAATGTATGGAACATGCTAAATGTATATACCTTTTACAGGAATGAGCCTGAATCTGAGAGACCAAAGCATGGAACAACCCAGGAAAGAGGTAAAGTCTTTACTCCCTCCTTAGTCGTGATCATTTTCTAGATATGCACTCTGAATTAGACAGGGTTGTGCTTTTTACAGATAGAACCTCAAGCTATAAAAATGGATCATCAGGCAGCAGAAGTGGAGCTTCGACCAGTAGAAGTGCACCATCAAGCAGTAAAAAACAAAATAAAACTGAAGCTCCATCGAAGGTGGCTTTGCGTTTTTGAAGTTCGAAGTTTTAAATATTGCTGTAAATGCTTTTAATATTGAGACATTATTTGACTGTATTTCAATGCAGTGCAAAGTGGTGTGTGTAAAGTTTGAAAACGATGGAGTGGATGAAGCTTACCTGAAACATTTGCTTGGCCAGTTTGGGGCGATTGTCAAAATGATTATGTTTCCTAATCTGGTATGAAAGTTAATTTATTATTATTATTACTATGTAACTTCTTTTACAAATTGTGTTATTTTGTGCCAATATTTCCATTTCATTATTTTTTTTTTTTCCTTGCATTTTTGTTTTTGGTACATTTTGAATTTTTGTAGGCTTTGGCAGAGATGGGAACGCCAGGCCAAGCAGAGGATATTGTAAAATATTTTTTACAAAACCCCTTGAAGTTCAAAGGAAAAAAGCTGGAATTTTCTCTGTCTGCAGCCTTCAGTTTCCTACAGGTCAGTCATATTCAATAAAACTGTAGTAAATGCTCATGTGGGGAAACATGAAAGGTGATGTAAGCCGGGACTTCTTGATGCCAAGTATCAATATAAACCTATTATACAAAATAAATATTAAGTGTGGCATTGGAAAAAAAAAAAACATATGTG
>CAIGQV010016735.1:21662196-21697581 GCA_903798115.1 Danio jaintianensis
CTATAGTAATGTAAAATATTATTAACATTTTAAAACAACTGTTTATATGATTACTTTCAAGAAGCATTTCTTTTTATTATCATTGTTGAAAACAAGCTCCTTAATATATTTTTGTGGAAACAGTGACATTATTTTGGTTTTAAAAAGCTATTAATTTGATGATTTGGAGAAGATACAGTATACCAAGCAAAGAATCTTGAAGCTCTGACCCAAGCTTGGCGTGCATCCGAATTTATTTGAAGAAGAAATCGCTTTTGTTGGAGACCAAGCTTTGTACATTTGCAAAGCTTATACATGAAGATACATAACACTCTACAGCAAAACGAAAGCATTACAAAGCACCAAATGGTCTAAAATGGCTCATTCTCCAGATGTTCTAATTGTGTCAACAAACGCTTATGTATTCTAGCTGCGACTGCTCTCAGGTGAATGTTATAATCCTAATTACAATTGGACACAGGATTATGAGCACACGCAGACGCCTCTTTAAAACAATCTCTACTAATCCCCCAGTGTTTCTCAGTGTCCTGCTGAAAAGGACAACTGTGACCCTACTTCGAAAACCCTTTCAAGTGTTACACTTCACTGACAACTTCGAAGAAATGGCTGCAGTGGACAAGGATGTGGCTGAGAAATTTTTGGACAGTAATCCAATATTTGCCAAGCAATACTATGACTCCAGGTTCCGGGCGAAGGTCATCTCTGACCTTCTGTCGACCACCAAGCAAACCGAAGTGGACATCAGCTCACACCATGACCTGAGCTCTATAGAGGAGTGCGAAATCATTTTCGACATGGTGCGGGACATGCAGGAGAACCTGCAGATGGAGAGGGCCGTGTTTAACCTCATGCGGCATCTCACCTTTATGATCCGCGCAGATCGCATGAGTCTCTTCATGTACCGCCAGAGGAACGGAATAGCTGAACTGGCCACACGAATCTTCAATGTCCATAAAGATGCCACCCTGGAGGAATGTCTGGTGCCACCGGACAGTGAGATTGTGTACCCGCTGGACACAGGCATTGTGGGCCATGTGGCCACCGCCAAGAAGACTGTCAATGTACCTGATGTCACAAAGGTGGGATATAGCTTGATGTTTCATCTATATAACATACTTTGTATTTATTTTTAACTTTAAATTTATTTAAACTTTTTTATGAAGTTATGTGATGGAAGTTTAAATTACTTGTATAATCAATTCGATTCAGATTTATGCAACAATGTAACTTTAATATATAGTCACATTTGGAATACATTTTATTCATGAATGAAAAGCTGATATCTTAGCGACAGAAGTCCATGGAGTCAATTTCAAATAAGATTTGCATTAATAACAATACAGTAAAATCACTAGAATCAACTTAAAAGCAGTTGCTTCCCTAAAAATGACTTTTTTGGAATTAATAGTAGTATTTAATGAAGACTAGTATGTACTAGTATTAATTAGTATGTCATTAATATTTTCTACTATATAATAGGTCTGATAAATGTTAACTAGTAGTATCAAAATAGTATTAATAAATACATAGCCAACGAGAACCTAAGGAGTGTGTACTAGTAGCTAATGAATAAGTACTAATACTTTTAATGGAAAAGATGCTAGCATCTAAAACAGGTAGGCCTTCTTTTAGCATGAAAAAATACCAGAAGTTTTAAAAGTGAACTCTCAATGTTACCTGTAGAGGGCAGTGCAACGCCAGTAATTCATACCCCAGATTTGCTTCAAAGTCATTTTGATCAGGCCAAAAGATAAGTAAATTAAGGCGTGACTATTCAGAATTTCATAAACCAAATAATTTATGATTTTGTCTAAGGCTATGTGTTTTTATTGAGTTATTTATTGAAGCAGACAGTTCAAACAAAACTGGCATTAAAAAGAAAATAACGTATTCACTATTAAACACCAACTATCACTAAAAATAGGATTTTATGCTAACCATTAGTGTTCTTTGCTGTTTTGGCTGATAAGCATGAGAAATATGCAGGAGATGCGGCACAGAAAAATGTGTATGAGTCAATGTGCTGTGTGACGACCGTGAAATCTCACTCTCTTTGATTAGAAATTACTAACCATTTTTCAAAGGAACAGTCCGTCTTGGCACACAGTGTGCTTCACCGCTTCAGTCGGCAATATACTTTCCTCTGTGGTGCTCATAATCACTTAAAAATGGGGTTTCTCAATCTTGACAATGGCGTTATGTGACCGAAATACCAAGTGGTATATTTAAACCCTCGAGGTGGCGACAGCTTCGTATCTCAGTTAGAAATGTCTCCTCGACTGCTGAGTAACTACATGTTTTCACAAGTTTTCACACATTTATATGCTAAACGTGTTGTCGTCTTCATAATTTTGGGAATGAGATTTCTTTTACTTTTACTTCTCTTGTACTGTAGGTCAGTTATTAATATGCAAGGCTGGTGCTGGATTAGAGCAGGTCAGTGCTCTTCCCAGTGTGTTTAGGTTACCGGGGTCTGGAGGGGATAAAAGTCTTTAATCTAAGTTGAATTAGAGCGATCCTGGATTAAATCTAAAGGTCAGTGCCTAACGCCGTGTTCCACTGGTCAGCAGAATATCAGCGTTTACCTGGACTCTACATTTACTTTCCATTTTTACTGCTGATATGCAACAAAATAAGGATCATTTGATTTTTTTTTTCTCATTTAAAAGCAAATTAACATTTCATTAATTATTCATATAAGCCTATTATCCAGAATTCATCTTATTTTATTCAGTCCATTCTATTTTAAACTGTCTGTAATTGTTTAATTTATATAATATTACATAATAATAATTAACATGTTTATTTTGCATATTTTACTTTAATTACTGGGGTGTGTGTATTCAATATAGAATAAGTAGCAAATAGTTCATTAAAGTGAATTTAATAAGCATATTCTATACCAATTTACAAGCTTCAGTTGTTAACATAAACCATGTTAACATAAAAGCATTCAAATTAATTTGTTAACGTAATATAATAAGTTAGAAATACAGAATATCAAAAGATGTAGGCCTATCTGTTGATATTTTAAATTACATCATATTTAAATTGTTGATATTGATATTTTATATATAAATATAAAGATATTTTAAAAGAAACAGTCCTCCCAAAGTCATGAATTAACATGAACCAACTTTGAGAAAACACCTCTGAAGCATATATTAATCAAAGTTGATGTTAAGTTCAACATTTATCAACAATTGGATTGCATTGGATCTTTTAAAAAAAACAATGAACATGAATCCTTTAAATGATGCAGATTTATTAACATTAATTAACAACTATCAATTGTTATTTTAAGCTAAAATAGACTACTTAATTGTGCTTATCAGTGATTGTTTTAGCATTATATTATTTTAACATCAGATATGCTTCACTCTCCAGGACAGCCATTTCAGTGACTTTGTGGACACCCTGACAGAGTACGAGACCAAGAACGTGCTTGCGACCCCCATCATGAACGGCAAGGATATGGTGGCTGTCATGATGGCGGTCAACAAGATCGTGGCTCCTCATTTCACTGCTCAGGATGAAGAGGTACCTCTCATACCATACTCAACAATAACTCCGAGCCTTGGTGTGATGATGTCAATTTGAAATGTAAACACTGCAGAAAAGATTAATTATATGCATTGTGCAACCCACACATCTCCAAAGGTTTCACTGAATATTAATACTGTTTAAGCATTCTGATTAAACTGACTTCAACAGAACAGATTAAACACTCTACTGAACTGAATCCAATGTTCTGTCTTGTAGACGCTGAAGAAATATCTCAACTTTGCTAATCTTGTGCTTCGAGTGTTTCACCTGAGCTACCTGCACAACTGTGAAACCAGAAGGGGACAAGTGAGATTTCTATGAGACTGAGGTTTCAAACGTGTTCACATTCACTGCCATTCCATGATCTTTTGTCATTTTCTTCAAATCTACATTGAAGGTGTTGCTCTGGTCTGCCAGCAAAGTGTTTGAGGAGCTGACTGACATTGAGAGACAGTTCCACAAGGCTCTTTATACAGTCCGAGCATTTCTCAACTGTGACCGATACTCCGTGGGCCTCCTCGACATGACCAAAACTAAAGTGACTATCTGCCTTTCTATCTATCTACCACTAGTGAAGCACAACAACTAGCCTAGGCCATACTAACAATATGTTAAATGCTAGCAACATCATAAAATGTTAGCTATATGCTAAAGCATGCTAGAAATAGGCTAGCAATGTACTAAAAAATGTAAAACATGTTAGTTTCATGTGAATTCATGCTAAGGTAACTAGAATCTGTCTGTCTGTCTGTCTGCCTGCCTGCCTGTCTGTTTGTCTGTCACTAGCAATATGTTTAAATAAACCTATCTTACAAGCTTGTTTACTGCTGTTTCTATTGCAAAATATAGTACCTTGATATTTCATTTGAACCATATTTGAATCAGTTGAATTTATATTGAATACTTGGCACTTGTGCCCATTTAAATATCAATTTTCATTGAAATATTTAGTTTTTGTGTATTTGTAGGAGTTCTTTGATCTTTGGCCCGTACTGATGGGAGAAGTGCCACCATATAGCGGACCAAAGACCCCTGATGGCAGAGTGAGTGATATGCAGGAAAAAAGGAAACATAATTGCTAATGTAATGGTTAATTGTGTCAGAGAAACAGAACTCCCCTGAATTAATCTCCACTAGTTTGTACAACTGTTGCATATTTTGTGTTTTAGTTACACTATTAATTCTGCTTCAGGAAGTGATATTCTACAAAGTGATTGATTACATATTGCATGGAAAGGAGGACATCAAAGTAATTCCGTAAGTGAAGGCATTTTATTGGAGGTTACATTTTAGTATGTACTGGCATTTGTTGTATAATTAAGCTAGTTGTGCCATATGAGTTTTTATGCATCACTCTACCTTACATGCATTTTAATAACTGTACCTTTAAACATATTAAGAAATAGCAATGGCTCCAGTTTTTAAAGAAAAAAAATAGGACTCTTGTGGTTGGCTAGATTTTGGTCATTTGCAGAAGTGTTGTTCATTTATTGTTGTTTGTAATAAAATATATTTTAAATATTTATTTATTTATTTTAATGGGGGTGAGAAGAAATATAAAGCTTTTCTATTTTGGTAACACTTTACAATAAGGTTTCATTCGATAATGTTAGTTAATGTATTTACTAGCATGAACCAAAATTGAACCGTTTACTAAAGTATTTATTCATCTTTGTTAATATTAGTTAAAGAAGATAACATAGTTCATTGTTAGTTCTTGATAATGATGTTAACCAGCACAACTTTGTATTTTAATAATGCATTAGTAAATGTTGAACAATGATTAATAAATGTTGTACAAATATGCATTCTTAGTTCATGTTAGTAAATACAATAATGCAACCTTTTTGGAAAGTGCGACCTCTGTTTCAAATAAATGGTTATAATAGAACCATCTGTTTATCTTGATTAATCTTTATATAAATGTCTTAGTTTTCACAAAAATATAAAGCAACACTATCATTTTCAAATTGATAACAGTAATAAATCTTCCTTGAGCACCAAATAAAAAATAAATCTAAATGATATCTGAAGTATAATGTGACACTGAAATTTGGAGTAATGGCTGCTTAAAAATCAGCTTTGCCATGAAAACTATAACAATCATTTTAAAATATATAACCAGCTAATAACAATTTTCACAATATTACTGTTGTTGCTGTATTTTTGATTAAATACACGGAGTGTTGTTGAACATTAGATACTTGTTCCCCAAATATATTTTAAATGTCCAACCCTCACTAGACCACCTAGATAATAAGAGCTTAATTAAAGAGAGGTACTGTACAGTTTGTTCTGTTCTGTTCTTATGCACATGCATCGTCTTTACAGTAACCCTCCTGCTGACCACTGGGCTTTAGTAAGTGGGCTTCCCACCTACGTTGCAGAGAATGGCCTGGTGAGAGTCTAGACCTCCATCCTCCTCCACTGACGCCACAGTAGTCAGACGAGTTGAGAGCTATTATGGTTTATAATGCTCCTGTCATGTGCACAGTGAGGGGGAATAGAATGTGCTCCCCTACTGAAATGATGGATAATTGTAATTTTGTGGGCTGTAATTAATCTACAAGCAATGTCCATTCTCAGTGAGCATGACTGCTGCTTTCCCTTCACTCATATAGATCTGTAATATCATGAACGCTGCTGAAGACGAATTCTTCGAATTTCAAGTGAGCTCACCTTAACTTATGCATCTGTGATAGCATCAATGAAATTAAATTGACAGTGTTCCAAAAAGAAAAGCTGTTAAACTTAATTAAAATATTCCTGAGATGTATTTTTTGAATAGTTTATCTTTGTCCTAGAAAGAACCTCTGGATGAATCTGGATGGATGATAAAGAATGTGCTCTCTTTGCCCATCGTGAACAAGAAAGAGGAAATCGTTGGCGTGGCCACGTTCTATAACAGGAAAGATGGAAAGCCTTTCGATGAAATGGACGAAACGCTAATGGAGGTATCTGAGGCCACAGTATAGACCAGTAGTGTGTCATGGCTAAATTTACAGTAATGGATGGATCGGCAGACACTGCATTATTCATCCACAGTGTGTTTGCCCCTTGAAAGTTTACAGTGTTCTTAGTCTATTATGCTTAGCTTGGTTGGACTGAATTATACCACCAAACCAAAGTTTAAATACTCAAAACAGTGCTCAGTGTTTCTGTTTTTCTAAGTGCTACAGTCCATAGAAAGCATTTGAGTTAGAGAAAACATTTGAACATTTTAATTTCATCTCAGTGTAAGTTGGAACAGTTTGAACCTATATCTTATATTAAATTAAAATAAGTCAGAACCTGAATAAATCTTTTTCTGAATCTAAATCTATACATCTCAACCAGAAAATAAACATGAATATATGTATGATTCTAAACCTGGATCGGAATTTAGATCTGAACCTGACTCTCTACCTACAGTAAATGTGAACCTGAATTCACCCTAAATGTGAACCTAAGTATAAATATGAAACGATATGAATTTGAACCTGAATCTTAATCCACAATAAATTTGAATCTGAATGTAAATCTAAATCTAAACTGAATTTGATTGTTTGAATTTGAATCTCAGTCTTAAAGTGAGATGTGATTATAAACTTGAATCTGAAATTGAAATTTCAGCCTTCAGTATTTAGTGTGTGTGTATATATATATATATATATATTAACAAAAAAATAAACATGAATATTAATATGATTCTAAACCTGCATCTGAATTTACATCTGAACCTGATTCTCAACCTACAGTAAACCTGAATCTCAATTGAAATGTAAACCTGAGTGTAAATCTGAATTTAAATTTGAATATAAATCTCAACCTAAAAGTTAACATCATTGTAAATATGTTTTTAAACCTGAACTGAATATGAACCAGAGACTTGGTCTACAGTAAATGTGGATCCGAATATGAAAGTCATCTTAAATGTGAACGTGAATATAAATGTGAATTCATACCTGAATTTGAATGTGAATTTAAACCAGAATTGTAACCTAAATGATAACATAAATGTAAAGATAATTTTTCAACCAAATTTGAATCTGAAATTAAATGTGAATCTAAAACCGAATCCTTATTTATTTCAGTCGCTCACTCAGTTCCTGGGATGGTCAGTGCTGAATACAGACACATACGACAAGATGAACAAGCTAGAAAATCGCAAGGACATCTTTCAGGACATGGTCATGTACCACATCAAATGCAGGAAGGATGAGATTCAGAATGTCTTGGTGGGTTTTAATCTCAAGTGTGCACTAATTAAAATAAATTACGGTACATTGGTAATGCTGGTAATAGCAGGACATCCTATTTGTACGGCATGAAGAATCCTGATCATGTGGAGGAGTGGTGCTGTCATATATGTCTCTGTGATTGATAGCCTGATTAAAAGTGGTTGTATGAACATTGAATAAGAGTCTGAGTACATCAGCAATAGGAAACTGACTGTGTTTTTGTTCAGAACACACGTGAGATGTACGATAAAGAGCCTGACGAATGTGAAGAGGACGAGCTGGAAGATATTCTGGTAAAGCACACACAAACACGCACATATGATGTTTAGTTTATGGTATTGTTGTTTTATAGCTGTTTTCATGCTGTTGTTCTCTATAGTCTGAAGTGCTGCCAGACTCCCAAGAATCAGAGATCTTTGAGTTTCACTTCTGTGACTTTGAATTCAGTGAACTGGACCTGGTGAAGTGTGGCATCAAGATGTACTATGAGCTGGGAGTGGTAGACAAGTTCCATATTCCACGGGAGGTGAGTGGCAATATTTTCTGAGAAATATGGGAGGTGTTACTTGCTACCATATACCCTGGTGGCTTTTTTATTTATTTATTTATTTATTATTATAGAGTAAAAATGTGTTGTATTTCCAAAGCACATTTTAATGAATGCATCTTTTTTTTTCTTAAAGGCACAATATGTATGTTTTTTTTTTTCATTAAAATATACTAAAACTATTAGAGCAGTGTTATATATTTTGCTAATTTATGTGCTTACATTGACCCAAATGTTTTGAATTTTATTAGATTGCACAGAGCAGCATTATAACAGAAAGCTAAAATGTATTTAGTTTGATAAAACAATGCCACATGATCATGACTGGAAGAACAGAAAGCAGTCAACTGAGGCATAACAAAAGCTCCGCTGCTTTTTTGGCATGCTATCAGCAGTTACTTCAGCAGTCTCATTTCGATTTGACAGCTTTCAGTCTTACTCTGCTTCATACTGCCATGATAATAAGTATCATAATTGAATACTTCTCATCAATGAACATGATTTCTGCAGGATTCCCATAGGATGTAATGAAGACCACAACTCCCATGATTCCACACTCGGTCACAGCATTATCAAATTACACCTTTGTTTGTTTTGAATACACGCCTGCTTCAAAAAATTGCATACTGTCCCTGTAGATCAAATATAATAAGACACATGACACATGTCATGAATGCGAATGAGAATTTATGCATTCTTATGACTGTTATTAAGTGTCACTTGCTCAGATATGTCATTTTAAATGCAAAGATGACATTGTTTGTTATGACAACTTGACAAAAACAAATACATTACAACCAGTCCTTATCTTTGTCATGACAACTTGACGTTACCAAGACAACATAACTTATCATAAGTCTGTCATAAACATAATTGTCATGAGGCATTATAATTTTCATGAATATTTTTCTGGTCACATTTTCATTTCATTGGTCATTAAAAGTGTCATTACTAATTTTTAACCGCATTATTAATATTTAACGATATATTAATGACAAAATTATCTTGTGTCACTGTAATTGAGGTAAAAAAGAATATTAATGTTGGTGTTATAAAATTTATGACACATTTATAATAGTATCATGACAATCATGTTTATGACAGATTTATGACAAGTTTTTTTGTCTTGGTAATGTCAAGTTGTCATGACAAAGAGAAAAACAGTTGTGTTTGTCAGGTTGTTATAACAAACAATGTCATTGTGCATTTCAAATGTCATCACTGAGCAAATGACACTTAATGACTGTTGTTCTAAGCATGCATACAATCTCCTTCACATTGTGTCATGTCATGATTATAAAGGTTTAATGATCTTATGAACACCCCCGCATGTAAAGTGTTATCCATAATAATACTTTGAATTCCAATGCTAATAATACTTTGAAATCTTTACATTTATTATGCATTATAAATAAACTGTCAATACAATGTCCACAGTGCCTTTATGAAAACCTGAAAAAAAGTTTTTTTTTTCCTCTAGACTCTGGTGCGCTTCGTGTACTCCGTCAGTAAAGGTTACAGGAAGATCACCTACCACAACTGGAGGCATGGCTTCAACGTAGGCCAGACCATGTTTACACTGCTAATGGTAAGAAAAAACTCTCACACAATGTCATTACAAATGTTTCCATTCTAGACTGTAAAAAAACTCTCCTCGCCTCAGCTACGAGGCTTCATCTTGCTTAGACTAGTCAAACCCTGGCATTTACTCACACTGCAAACATGAAAAATTATCAAACAAGCTTCTTAGCCTTGTAACTGGGCATTTGATAAATTTACCCTAATGTTTGATGGGTTCTGCTCCTGGTTAAGTCATGTGTAATCACAGTGATCTGGCAGGTGATCTGGCAGTGTTCGTCAGGAAGGATGGAGCATTGGAAGCCCGCAAGAAACGCAAGCCAAGCTGCTAATGAGCCTTTCTCAGCACTACTCCCATGCTTCATGAGCCCTCACTAGTCAGCATTAAGCTCTACAAGAGCAGGGGGTGTGTGTTCAGGATGCTCCAACTTGAAGCCTATTAAACCAGTTGTAATGTTATTTCAGACAGGTGACCTGAAGCGCTACTTCACAGACCTGGAGGCGATGGCAATGGTGACCGCTGGACTCTGTCATGATATTGACCACCGCGGCACTAACAACCTCTACCAGATGAAGTATGCACTCATTACTGACAACGTCCCATCGTTCTATGCAAAGAAAAGTGTATATGTGTAACAGTGTCCAGAAATACAGAGTGAAGACGTTCTCACTTTTAAATCACCAGCAGGGGTGTCACGCACATATTTTTTGAGGCTACATCTCAAAAAATTATACATTTAAATGTTAACTATTTATTAATTCTTTATATAAATGTACAGCAAGTTTTGTGATAGAATTTTTGTTTAACTTACAGACAGGGGTTTAAATCTTTACTGAATGTAAATTATATAATAAATTATATTTAGATTTATTAAGGATAGCAATAATTGAAATGATAATTTGCTGAGTGTTTTCATATCGGGGTGTCACTGTGGCGCAGTGGGTAGCACGATCGCCTCACAGCAAGAAGGTCGCTGGTTTGAGCCTCGGCTGGGTCCGTTGGCATTTCTGTGTGGAGTTTGCATGTTCTCCCCATGTTCACGTGGGTTTCCTCCGGGTGCTCCGGTTTCCCCCACAAGTCCAAAGACATGCGCTATAGGTGAATTGGGTAAGCTAAATTGTCCGTAGTGTTCGTAGTGTTTCCCACTGATGGGTTGCAGCTGGAAGGTTCATTCCGCTGTGGCGACCCCTGATTAATAAAGGGACTAAGCCGAAAAGAAAATGAATGAATGAATATTTTCATACTTTGCTGGTTTCTGTTGTGGATAAATTAAATATGAACACTAACACCAGCAGTAGGGGTGACAAGTCCCTGAATCAATCATTCAAATTATTTGTTAAAAACACAAATGGTTCTTTGTAAATGGGTCATTGACTTAAATGACTTCAAAAACAGATTCATTCAGGAATGAATCATTGCAGTGATTCACGTAATTGTTCCTTCAGATGAATCATCCAGATGCCAATGGATAATTGGATCATTGACTCAAAAAGTGATTCATTCTGGAATGAAACATTGCAGTATTGAAACATTGCAGTGTTGCACAAATTATAAAAATGTAAAAATTATTTTACAAAAATTACAATGTTCTGCTCTGGCTTTGTTTAGAAATATTTTTGTTGGCGAAAACAGTTTTGCACAATATTGTGTGTAAAATGATAATCATGTAATATTAAGGTGACAATTTGTTTAATCTACAGAAATCCTGTAGTTCAAATGCCAGTGGGTTTAATCACGTTAAAATACATGCTTCTCTTAATAATCTGAGGAGCCAGCGCTTACGCTTGAATTATTTTTTTACCATCTTAAATTCATGCAAAATAATATTATTTTTTTTAAATGCGTTAGATTGCATTTTGCTTATTTACATATATTTATATGGAAAGTGTGACCCTCTGGGTTTTGAGAATTGCTTGCTCTGATTATTTTGACAGATCTGGGAATCCACTAGCAAAGCTGCATGGTTCCTCAATTCTCGAGAGGCACCATCTGGAATTTGGAAAAACTCTGCTTAGAGATGAGGTAATAGCAAAATTAATTACATTTTAAGGATTTTTCAAACGGTGTCAGCCATGATTATATTTTTGAACTCTGCAGACTATTGAGAATGTGCATCTAGTTGATAAGCTCCATAAATAACCGCCTCCTCGCTCACAGCCAGCATTTTCCTCACTGAAATAATTTGTTTTCCAAGGCCTTAAATATCTACCAGAATCTGAACAGAAGACAGCACGAAACCGTCATCCATTTGATGGACATTGCTATCATCGCTACAGACTTGGCCTTGTATTTCAAGTAAGAAATTTATTTTTCAGCCCTGTGGGATGTACTTTGATTTTGTGAATCATTTATTCAGAGTTAACCTTGCAGTTAGAGGCGGTTAGAGCTGCATAGTGATTAAGGTCCTGTTTACACCTTGTATTAAGATGCGTTTTGGTCAGTAGGCTCACCAGTAGATGAGAGAAACACATTCCTATTAGTGAATGTCCACTATGAAATCTAATATCCACCTAGGGTTTTAATCCATCACAATTGTACACTTTTTTCAATTTCATAATTTAAAAAAAATGAAAGAACCTGGGTCAGTTGGCATTTCTGTGTGGAGTTTGCATGTTCTCCCTGTGTCCGCGTGATTGGCCGTAGTGTATGTGTGTGAATGCAAGAATGCATGGGTGTTTCCCAGTGTTGGGTTGCGGCTGGAAGGGCATATAAGTTGGCAGTTCATTCCACTGTGGTGACCCTTGATTAATATAGGGACTAAGCCGAAAAGAAAATGAATGAATGAATGAAGAATCTGTGAGTGGGTGTATAAATAGTTTAAAAAAAAATAATATTTCTATAGTGTATTTTGAAATAACCTTGCACAACTTTCTAAGAAATGTAAAAGGAGAAGAAAAAAAAGAAAAAAAAGATATGGAGTGCAGCACCATTCATTGCTAGCATTTTCACTCAACACCGTGGGATTCACTTGAGCAGAAATGTTATGTATCAAATATTTAATGAGAAATGCGACAAAATGACAGCAGGATTCTTTGTGTTCCCTCTTGACTTCATTGTTTGCTTGTTTTGGCCACTTCAGTGTTTCTCATCATGCTCTGATTTGCTTGCTGAACTGTAGCTTAACTACAAGTCACACCTAACAAATTAGCCCAACAGGTCCTTATGATGGCCTAACATCGGCTGATGGCTGACTGTCAGCTTGGTGTGTTCTGGTCTTTAGAATCAGGACTTTTAAGAGAATATTGTGATTTTTTAAAATATATTTTTTCACCTTCAAATAGGCCTGTCACGATAACTATTTTTTGTGGTGCGATATATAGCACCAAAATGTATTGCGATAAATGATATTATTGTCATTTTAAGACAATTTTGACACTATAGTAGCATCATAATGCAAGTACACTCTTCCAAAGAACACATAATATTTTATTCCTAAAAATATTTCATTTAATTATAGTAATTTTAACAATTTCATAATTAGGCATTGGAACCAGAATGTGAAAAAGTATATCCTAAACAAATAAATAATAATAATAATAATAATGAATGTTAACAAAAATGTCCAAGGTAAAAAGAACTAGGAAAAAGTAACAGATCTACTTTCAGTCATCAGGCACCCACATGAAAATATACTATAGTAGTTTATAGTAAGTACTATAGAGTTTTTTAACCATACTGACACTGACACCTCCAGTAGAGATAGAGAGGCTGCACAATCAGTTAAATTGTGGCTAGAATTGGTTTTTATGTATGGGCGATACATATTGCATCACCAAAAATTATTGAGGACATGTCCACTTTTTGTGTAATAGGTCGATATATAGATTATTGTGACAGGCCTACCTTTAAACCAAATTCATGCTTTCACACAACAAACCAGAAATCCCATCTAGCTAGCATGCCTTAACAACAGGCCCCGTAATGTTTTAGAGAAATTGGGTCAGTAAGCAGAGAGTACATTTTTTTTTGTAGCTTTCACTTTTAGATTATGAAAGGTTCATACGGGTTCTGAAAATCCTTGAAAATGCTTGAATTTTAATGTAGTGTTTTCAAGGTTTGAAAAGTGCTAAGATTTTATTGTTTGAAGTGCATGAAAATGCAATTGTATTGCTTTGTAATAATTTTTACTTAATATATAAAAATAATTAACTATTTAAATGAAATAAAATAAATATATTTTGCTTTTACATAAAATGAAAACTCTGGAGTCTGTGCAAGTGACTATAGCGTATTTTTTTTCATCTGCACCCTTTATAATTAAAATAAAATACGTTTAAGATCAAACATGATATAATTAAGATGCAAGTAAATTATATTTAAGAGAGTAAATGATAATTCAGTGTTGGGCTTGTGGCAAACATACCATCAACATTTTTCTTAGAATACTATATTATACTATAGAATAAAATAACAATTAGCATCAGGTATAATGTGATGTATATGTAATTTTCCACAATTTTCTAAATTTGACTTTGGAAAAGGTGTAAGAACCCTGATTATGAAAGCAATTTGATCAAATGCATTTTCAGCTACCTCTGGACGTGCTCAAAAGTAGTAATTATTCTCAAAAACCCATTTGTGCCTATATTTAGTATTGTCCATTTGTGATTAGGTTGCCAAACAAGCATCTCAAAACCAAATGTCACAGGGCCCAATGTAAATGATCTAATCATGATGTGCTTCCGCAGGAAAAGGACCATGTTTCAGAAGATTGTGGATCAGTCTAAGACCTACGACAGCTGGGACAGTTGGACCAAATACATGATGTTGGAAACCACTCGTAAAGAGATTGTCATGTGAGTGCTCTGAGAAAAGAACCTAATGTCACCCATAATATCTGTTTGGCCAATAAGCTGATTTATATACCTGCAAAACATCATATGCATCATATGCGGGGACTAGCATTTGGTGCCATTTAGGGTTCATAAATATGAATTGACTGCATGGTGTTTTGGTTTTCCTCACCGCAGGGCTATGATGATGACTGCCTGTGATTTGTCAGCCATTGCCAAGCCATGGGAGATTCAGAGCAAGGTTAGATATTCCTAATGCATAATGCAGTGTCACACACACAAGGCCTGATACTACAGCAATATATTCAAACATGTAGGGCAGCCAAGGGTGTGACTGCATAGGAAAATGAAATGGCTGGGCTCTCAAGCCAGCAAAATGAGCTTAAAGCCCCATTCATATGGTAATGTATCCATGGATGGATTGTTTACATTCATTGTTTAACACTCATTATTATATGCATTTCACAGCAGACGGCACCGTAGATCATCTCACATACCTGGTGCTGGATGTCATGCATTTTTTAAAAAAGGAACAGTGCTTGAGCATTTGTTTTGGTAATGATATTATTATTATATTCATGGAAGTAGATCCAAGAACAATGGCGGTAGAGCCAAATTTCATAGCTACAAATGGGACGTGTGCCAGATCTCTCTCAGAGGATATTATGTAGCGATTTCTGCTTCTTGTTTAAGGCAAGACACTGCTTGTGAAAAGGGTAATACAATTATCTAACAGTATCACAATACTTGCTCAATTGATTGATTACATTAGGAATGGCAAAACATTTATGTATTAACGGGATAGTTCACCCAAAAATGAAATTATGTTATCATTTACAAGTCCCTTCACTTGTTTCTCTGTTTCTATTTTTTTCTGCTGAACACAAAGGAAGATATTTTAAAGAAAGCTAAAAACCTGTAGCCATTGACTTGCATAGTGTTTGACTGAGGTTTTCAGCTGTCTTCAATATATCTTCTTTTGTGTGAAACAGAAGAAAGAAACTCATAAAAGTTTAAAGGGTGCATAAATAGTGAATACATTTTCATTTTTGGGTGAACTGTCCTATTAAGTTCTAAATCTAAAATGTTTTTTAAATATGCTAATGATTCATTATTTTCTGGCATATGTGATAGAAATTAGTGTTCATAGACTGAACACTGGATAAATAAAATGTCCTAAGTAATTGGACAATTTATGGATAAACATATATAAGCATGTCCCTCTTTAAAAACCTTCAGAATATAGATATGAGTAAAATAATTGCTAAACACTGAATTTGAGGAAAAAAACTGCCTTGTTGTTTTTGATCGAATTTGACAATGCAAACATTTATAAGTGTATTCCAGATGTTTTCTTTACATCTGACTGAAAAAAAAAACCAACACTTTTTTAAAAAAGCCCAAAATCTTTGTCAGTTGCATGGCAGGTTTGCCTGCAATGTCTCATCTATAATACATATTTGAAATCTTGTTACACATAAAAATCCATATTCACATCTCTCCAAATGCATCCATAAATATCATAAATCTGAGCTTATTATTGACCAAGGCTACTTTTTGCTCTGTCCTCTAGGTGGCGCTGTCTGTTGCTGCTGAATTCTGGGAACAGGGTGACCTGGAGAGGACAGTGCTGGAGCAGCAGCCCATTGTGAGAGATTGCATGGAATGAAGGAGGGGTGGGTGGGGGGGTAAAAAAAAAAAAGGAGTAAGACTGAAAAGTTCCCATGGGTTATGTCGTGATGTACTGCCTATTATGCGGTGCAGTGAATCAGAAAGAGCGGTCACAATGGCCCAGTCAAACAGACCACTTCCAAACCCTCAGTTTTCCTCATTCATGATTGAAAATGTGAAATATCAACTTTTGAGAAAAAAAAAAATCGAAATATAATCGAAATTTCTACTTTATTCGAAATTGCTCTTCAGAACTGCTATGTGTAATGGGGGTGTTTTGCATTGGTAGGTTGTGAGCTTTTATTTTGATAGAGAATTAAGTACACATTGTTTCTTCCCTAGCCCATGATGGACCGGAACAAGGCGGAGGAACTTCCCAAACTGCAGTGTGGTTTTATTGATTTCGTCTGTTCTTTCGTTTACAAGGTGAGGTCCTCCATTTCGATTAGCAAACAAAACGTCATATGGGGCTTCATTGATCTACACTTCTAAATCTTCACAGGATCCAGACGAGAGTCCATCAGGAAGCAAATACATAATCATGAGCATAAATGCACAGTGCTGGTCTTGATCAGATGTCTGTGTACTTGAATTTTATTGACCCTGAACATCAGCATGCATCAGACGAGTAGTGGTAGATTGGGGAAATTTATTCACTTATTTTAAAAAAACAGATTTTATTTAAAAATTGTATTTACCATTCAAAACATTCACAAATTTTCTGGCAGCTATAGATTAATATTTGAAGTTTAATTTTTAAAATGAAGTAATAATTCTTTCTTATATTATTTCTTTATTTTATTTGTAAACTATTAATATAAGAGTATTGTTCATACAATTGTACTTTCAGTGTAAATGCATTCATGCCACCTCTGAGCTGCGTTAAACGGTCCAGAAAGTATTGTTATATTGCAACTATATTGAAATGTAACCCTAAAAATAACAAAAAAATCTGTCAATTTCCTCTCCTACTATACAGTATTGATATGTTTTGTTGCGGTGTGATAAATATAATTAAAGGGTCAGTTCACCTTAAAATGAAAATTGTCATAATTTTCTCACCCTCATGTTATTTCTAAAAGACTTTCATTCATCTTTGGGACAAAATCTATATATTTTTAATCAAGTCTGGGATTTCTATGTATTTCTGTCCACTGAAAGTCATTTTGAAAGTCAGTAAGTGTTCATTTTGACTTTTATTTACATATAAACATTAATCTTCAAACTTAAACAGAAGCTTAAGAGTGGTTCTTGTAGAAATTCTTTACAAACATTTTGAGGTGTCAAAGTTTTGGTAGACTTTCAATTGTGTGCCATAAATCACTCTGATTTGATCAGAAACATCTACATTTGTGTTTTGAAGATAGATTTCATTTAGATTTGGAATGTATTGGTATGTAAATTATGACAGAATTAAAATTTTAAGGCGAACTAACCCTTTAAATGTATAGTTCACAGAAAAATTGAACCTATGGCCGATAAAAAAAAGCTGACTACCATTTTAAATGTAATAACGTCTAGTATGTCTGAAATTCCTCAACATTCGAACCCACCAACAATACTCCCTCTTGACTCACGGCTCATCCCTCTTACAGGAGTTTTCTCGCTTCCACGTGGAGATCACACCAATGCTGGAGCGTCTGCTGAACAACAGGAAAGAATGGAATGCACTGAAGGAAATACATGAGGCCAAAGTAGCCAAGCTGGATGAGGCCAAAAAGGCTAAAGAAGAAGCAAACGCTAACTCCACAGGTCATAAACAAGGTAAAGAATGAATCAAGCAGTGTTTCATTCTCTCTTGAAGGAATAGTTATAACAATAACAATTTATTCAATATTTACATGTTGTATATTCAGTGTTCTGGAACACAAAAGAAGATGCTTTGAACAATGTTCACGCTGCTCTTTTACAGAGTGAAAAAAAAAGATTTTTGTGAAATTACACTTAAACTTCTGTTTGTTTGTTGCACAACACTATTATATGGTTTTATTTGTGGTGCTTTGTTGTCCTTTTACTTTTAATGTACAGAAAAGAGCAGCCTGGACATTCTTCAAAATATCTCCTTTTTTATTTCACAGAACATACTTTTGTACACAATGAATAAATACCGTTTCTTTAATTTGTAAACTTTTCAGTTAGGAATATGTATGCATTTTTACAACTGTCTTTCTCCCACAGGAAACTCGGTCCAACCCGCAGCTCAGTCCAAGACCTGTGTCATTTCCTAGACGTCAAGGAACACAAAAACACATCGTAAGAGTGTATGACAATGTACCCATAATTTGGACCGCTTTTATTATTTCTCTCTGCAGGATGTCCTGGTAAATTGTTTTGCACTAGTCTTGATCTTATAAGTAAAGATGTCCCTTTAGTGTTAGTAACAGACTATTACAATGTCTCTATTACTATTACAACAATAGTAATGCCGATTACTGTTAATAGAAAGGTATTTTAATTACTATGGCTGAAACTGAACAGACTAGAGCATTCTTACAAAATAAAACATACATGGGCGCATATTGTGAATACATTTGCAAATTCCATATTGTATTTTTCCATTAATAATATTTATATGTAGAAATCTAAAAATAAAATGAGAAACTGCTAAGCATAATCTCTTTCTATTTTCTTAAAAAAAACAAAAAAAACAAGCTTCGTAACTCTGTTGCTGTGCAAAATAAGACTTCTGCCCTAGAATGCAGTTGTACGCGTGTATGTGTGCTAGTACTAACTGTCCCACTGGGACATACATAACAGTCTTACAAAAGCATTGGATAACACCTAGGGGGTGTTGGCCAAATCTACTGGGAAGGATGAAAGCCGATTGGCAGGATGGCAAAAAGAGGCGGACTCAGCACTAGCATTTACGTCATGTCACAGACGCAGTCACTGCACGTCAATGACTATGATGTCACATCTTCGGCTACATTTACCTCACTCCCACAGCAGAGGTGGAGTCAAAATCTGCAACCACCGCAAAAACCAAAATAAGATCTGACGTGATGGCAAATACGCACTCTTACTTTTGTGCATCCCTCTCCTTCTCTCTCTCTCTCTCTCTCTCTCTCACACACACACACACACACACACACACACACACAGTGCCGTAGGGAATGATTATTCTGACATCTGAATCACAAACCAGCAGAGCGGCAAATTGCCACCAGCCCTCGGAATGGCTGCATTAACAGTGGTTTCATTCAGCATGTTCTGCTACATAACCTCAGTGAAAGAAACTGGCACAATTAGCTGCACAATCTAAAATTGTAGACGGTCTGCATGGATACAACACAGCAAGCCTTTTGCAATTGGCTGGCATTTCAGTGCAGTATCCAATCAGACAGTTTCCGGCTGAGCTATTCTGTTTGTACAATGAAATAGTCATGCGGAACATCAGAAAAAGAAGTGGCGGCCTTAAAGCAAGTGCTGCTGGTTTTTCCAAAATCCTCTGTGCTCTGAAAAAGAAAAGTGTTGATTTCTGTGGAAGATATTCACGCTGTTTACTTCAGTGTACAGTTAAGGTCAAAATTAGACAACCTACAATTTTCTACATTTCGAGGTCACTGCTTAGTCCTGTTTAAAGTTTCCTAACAGGAGTAAAGGAGCTGTTTTTAAAGCATATTTTCATGAGTTACAAAATTAATACCGTACAGAATAAAAACCTGATAAAAATAAGAACACTATACGATACCTCCTGGTTATTAGTATAAATCTGGCACTTGGTGATAATTATCTGGCAAACCTTATTTAACTGGCAGATTATTTTAACAGTTTTCACTGACTTTGCAAGATGTTAAGCCTTTTTTAAAGTGACCGAAACTCTCCAAAAGCAGGTTTTCCAGATGAAGGCCAAAGGGATGACCTTTCAGCCACATCACAAGAAGGTAGTCGTTTCAAATCAGAGATTTCAAGATTATGGCATCTTTACAATGTCATTAACTCATTCAAGTCTCACAAAAAGGCTGGTCGTCCACCAAAGACAAATGCACGAGAGGACAGGATAATATAGAGAATCTCAATGGTCAATCAGGGCAACACTGCAGCTGGAATTGGCAATACTTAGCAGGGAAAGGATCTGTCTTGGCATATCGTCTTAAGATTTAAGAGAATTTGGACCAAACATCTCATCAGCAGAATGAGTAAAAGCCCAGATTAACCTTTAATCAAAAGGCCAGATTAAATATAGAAATCCAGTTTATTTAGCCCATCATTGGGTCTATGTATACTTATGCAAATGTGTCTAAATCTATATTTATTCAGTTTTTACATTAATTCCAGTAATATTATTGAATAATATGCAAATGTTTAATGATTTATCTGCAATACAGTTTGAAAAGTATTATTTGCTGTCTTTTAGTAGCTAAATGAGATTTACTTTTTTTACCAAATAAGTCATTCAGATTGGATTCTGATTGTAATAAATCTCTCATAAATCTGCAGATCTTTTACAAAATTCTGTGCTTAAATAGCAAAAAATTCCATCTGGCCTTTTGCAAATTCCCTTTTAAGGGCCCCTTATAGCTCTGAAAGCGTTCACTAGAGCGTTTGAAAGCCACGTCAATCAGCTTGATCCATCAGCGGATCACATAAATGTAGACAGTTCAGCTCATAGACTTGGCTTCCATTCATGTTGCTCAGCGGAGAACAAGAATCCATATTAATTTCAGCCAATTTAGACACATTTATGTTGAGTATGTTAATATAATGGTCAACCCATAACTTACTCTCTCATTGACTGCAACCCTTTGCTGCACCTGACATCACATGATTTCGAGTCGGTCAACCGGCCCAGATATTTGGCATGCTATATATTTGTTGTTTTTTTGTCTGCGAGCCTTTTTGATACATCGTTGAGTAGTTCAAACATATGTATTGCAGGGAGGAGATCACCTGCTGATTTTCTCTCTATCACAGCCAGACTTGTCAGTGAGCTCCTTAACCCGCAAATCATGCTAAAAATCCTGTAGTGTGAACTAGGTGTAAGGTAGGATGTTGTTCTGATGTATACTTGTTATATATAATTTTCTGGTGTAGGTACAAAAAGACACACTGGCCCATTTCAATGATGAAAGCAATTTTAAATGGTTAGTTCACCCAAAAAAGTAAATTATATTATTAATTACTCACCCTCATGTCATTCCAATCCCCTCAGACCTTCGTTTATCTTCAGAAAACAAATGAAGATGTTTTAGATGAAACCCAAGAGCTCTCTTGTCCTCCATAGACAGCAATTGTCCTGAGATGTTCAAAATCCAGAAAAGGAACCAAAAATCTGTAATTATACAAAAGCCCATAAACAGTCCCAAAACAAACTGTAAAAACTATTTTGTTCACCTGTCTCCCATGTCAGGTCAGGGTGCACTTTTACTTTTTTTCTGAACTTCTCGGTACCATTGCTGTCTTCGGAGGATCAGAGAGCATTCGGATTTCATTTAAAATATCTCAATTTGTGTTCCGAAGATGAATAAAAGCCTCAGGGGATTTAAACAACTTCAGAGTGAGTAATTAATAACATCCTTTACTTTTTTTGGGTGAACTAATTCTTTAATTTATTTGAGACTGAGGGAAAACATCACATTTATCATCAAACTGGTGAAACGCTGAACCCAATGTTTTTAAAGTAGTCAAAAAATGTGGGAAGTGTACTGTCAATGCTTTTCATTCAAAGAAAGGCCCTGTACACTTCTAAGTACATTTGGAGCTCTGTAACCTTAATATAGTTTAGTTATAATATGGTATATTCTACCAGCATGGTATTACCAATACTAATATTCCTTCAGATTGAAGATTTCATTATTCCTGGAGCTGTTCTGAACGTTCTCTAATTTTGATCTCCACTGTATGATTCTGGCATAAATGGTCAGTAATGCAAAACATGAACTCAATACAAAGTTGAATATTGTTCATTATGGATTTTATTTTTTTGGAGGCAAAACAATGAATATATGTACTTTTTTTGTTGTTGTTTTTTTTACAGTATAGGAGGATCAGTTTCTACAGTTTAATAATGTAAACAATCTCAGAAGAGAAATGTGTTCAGTTTAAAAGGAAGCCATCATCTTTTTTTAAAACTATTTACACGAATTAAAATATAATTTATGACATCAAATAATTTCCACTATATAGATTTTATCTAGGAAACTAGATTTTAACAATTTAAAAATACTGAAATGCATTTGTCTCCACATTCTCATGATGTATGAAAATCACACGATACAGAGAAAAAGAAATGAAAATAAAACCAACACCATTTCAAGACATCCAAACTAAGTGGCATATAAATAAAAATAAAAAAACCCAACTCAAAACCAATATATGTAAAAATATAAAATCTTACTATCAGTATTTACCAAAAGCTACGTTAAAAAAAGGAAAATCATAGCGAATTTGATAGTCATTAGATGTAAATAGTCAAAAAACGAAATCAATAAAAACAAGTCAATGAAGAAAACAATGTATGCCCTTTGACTCAGATTTTGTTTCCACAAAAGACAAGGTCTTAAAGCAGCAAAACAATGCGACATAGATGTGCGATTCATTAACTGATGCTCTGGCACCATAATGACACAAATGCTAGATCCGCTTCTTGATAAAAAAAAAAGGATCCAAGGTTTAGCACAGACGATATAAACTTTCCCAGAATCTGATTCGAGCAGAAAACTCTCTTTAATCTTGCAAGAGCATGTACTTTGTTAACAACAAACTTCAGGGCTGTATATGTAGTGAAATAGAAGTGACATTTTTGTATGAACAAAAAAAAAAAAAAAAAAAAGGAAGAAATCACAAGCGCTCTTTCGCTCTCTTTCTCTCTCACACACACACACAGGATCAAGTCAAACAATCATGACATTCGTGAAATGGATTTGATGTGATACCACACTTCTCCTGTATCCAAACATCAAATGTACTTTTTGGTCAACTTGTCTAGCGATTGCTAAAATGAGGGCTGGAAAAATGTATTGCATTGAAGAAGGTTCCCTTTGGAAGTGTTTTTTATTTTTATTTTTATTATTATTATTATTTTTAATTTGGATCTGTACATTCTAGATTGACAGTGCTGAAATGTATTGAAGTGTTTTGAAACACTGAATAAAATGGTCTATAACAAATTATATCATCTATATATTTATCTACACAAACACACAAATATATATGTATGTATATATATATAATCATATATATATGTATATACCTTTTATAATATGGCTGTATTGAAAAAAGTTTACTCACTTCAGTAAAGAAAACACATTGGATTGTAAAGGAGATCAGATAGGATTGATAGCTTTGTTTTCCCCTAGGGTTTAAGGCTCTCCTTGTGAGATTGGGCTGTCTGTGTATTCTCCTAATGAAAGCCAGCGGTTTTTAACCATCGACCTTCTTTTTTCGAACCATCTGAGCTGTCTACAACAATGTACAGTACAGGATCCAATTTCCCCTAAAACAACCAATCTCTCCAGTGAGAAAGGCTCACTTTGATCTCTTAAGCGTATTGCATCTCAATTGCATAAAAATAAAAACACGTTAAAGTCATTAAAAAGAACCATTTCTAAAGAGACACTTTATATATATAACTGTGTTTGACTTATGAAGCCATTTCAACGAAAGTTCCCTTCTGGATTTCCCTGTATTGCTTAACGCTGCATCATGGGGTTCACCAACAAACCAATCAGATCCACCCTTTAAAACCACACGTTACCACATCGCTGTACAGCACATAACCACACATCTCATGTTTACACAAGACACAGTGCTATATACACATTATATACGTCTCTCTCTATATATATGTATGTATATATATATATATAATCATGTAAACCAGCACATCTCTTGCTTGTTTAGTAGTATACATACTAAGCACAAACACTCATTCAGTTTGTTTTGTCAAGATCTTAATGGCCAAATTGGTCAGTATTCAGAGGCCGTGTCAAGGTAACAGCTCAGTACCGTAAAAGGGAAACGTCCTGATAGGGTACTTTAACACTGAATACGGCGTTCTGTACTTAGTGTGCGCTCTAGTAAAAGTCGAAAGAGAATTCAGTCATGTAAACATTCAGGTTAGGGGTGTGTGTTTCTGGATAAAGGGGAGAGTAAAGAGAGACCCGGCGGCCTTCTCCAAACCATACATGCGCACACTCTCGCTCACAACTGCACTAGATCCACAGGGAGTCCCCGTAGAATAAAAGCAACGGGTCCCAGCGAATAATAACAATAATAATAAGGGACAGACCCATCCCTAGACCCCGTAAAAGACACAGACGACACGCAGTTATACACTGGTACATGTTTAGACTTCAAAAAACACACACACAAAAGACAAATAGAGCAGTAGCCACAAGGTAAGAGCTAGAAAAAACCCGCAGATCTCCCCCCCCCCCCATCAGAAAGGAGAGAGTAAAAAAAGAGTGTTTGAGCTTAGAGAGAGAGAAAGAGGATGAGAGAGTGACATGTAAACAAAGTAGAGACGCGACCGCATCTCTAATGAGATTGAGCTCTGGAAAGATCTTCCTCCTAGTTTACCGCCACCCTTCTCTCAACCGCCTACAGGAGTGCTTCAGTGCGGGACCACCTGGAGGTGTGTAAGGGCAAAGCTACTGGACGAGTCCAACCACATGACTGCTTTCAATTCAAAACCAATTGGTTGAGAAGTAAGATGCGGTCACGGTAGTGGGAATTTTGGCAAGATTTTCATCGCGGTGTATTGACTTTCTGTTGACTAAAGACTAAATTAAGTTTGAATGAAATTTGAGTACGGAAATATCGTTCAAGCAGAATCGACAAACTTGTGACATCATTTTAAACAAAATCAGGCCAAAACAAGGCTTATTTTGAATACTATTTTAAAACAGCTTGATTAAACAAATCAAGCTACCATTGGTACTGGGCGATGGGACTACGGAGGTGTGCTCTGGGGCAACAAAATCAGTATGGTGTAGATAATTGAATAACAAATGGTTATTTAGTGGTTTGAAGGTTTTTTTTTGTTTCGTTTGAAGCAGCTTGGCAATGCTAACTGTGCTTCAGTTGGTAAACTCTTTGAATTACCACTGGATTGGGCCAATGACACAATAAGCAGATGTGCTCTGGGGGAATTAAAACTCAAAGTTTTTCCTTCTCAACAATTAGAATTAAAATGACAGGAATTTGTCAGAGGAAATTTCACCAAGCAACTGCGCCCCCCCCAAAAAAACAAAAACCCAAATAGATAAGCTATATGTTGTTTTCTGACTGGTCAGCCCAAAAAAGCCCCGCCCCATACTCTCACAAATGGCTTTGTCAGGCTGCTCAAACAAACAGAGCAATGGTTTGAGGAAGAATTTCAACATTTGTCGCCTCAATTTAAGCTGGAAGTGGAGAAAAATATTACACACTTCGACTTTAAAGTAGCACAGTCTGGGTCGGACTCGTTTGTGTCTGACAGCCCAGCAGCAAGAGCCCCTTCAACATACCAGAGAAAGGCAGAAGCCAGACCAAAGAAGCACTACCTCGTTTGAGTGCATAGATGAAATTAAGGAAGCACTAAAATTACAAAAAGACTACTTTTTTTTTTTCTTGACTTTTTGATTTGTAAACTCTACCTTGTAGGATTTTTTTGTTTGTTGTTTTTCTTTTAAATCCACTTTTCATCGCAACACACACACACACGCACACAGAGTTGAACATCCACAAAGTTTCGCTAATACAAAGCAGTTATTGTTTATATATCTGTACGACAAAATGGTGAAAGCACCTTGCGGGTCTATGAAGAGTGACAAAGGGGTACAAATAAAAAAAAAAAAAAGAACACACACGTCACAACAACCAATGGAAAAGAGTGCGGTTTGCTACGAAGCCCGAGCCACTCGCAACGTCATGAATGGCATCAAACACACAAGAAAAGCAGCACTTGTGTCCGGTGTCTCAGAGCTGTTCATTTGTAATCCTCCTGCCCCCAAATGTCCTCCGATCCTCAGTTAGAAGTGACAAGGTCTATATATATTTTTTTCTTTTATTCCAATGTTCAAAATGTAAACATGAAGAAGTGCCTTGGTTGAGGTGCTGAGGCGAGTCCCGGACGGGGCGTGAAACTGGAGGTGTGGTAAGGCGAGTCAGCGATGCAGGCTCCTCTGGGCCTCTTTCAGCAGAGCATCAAAGTCCAGCGCATCATACTTGCTCTTCACTGGACCTGGACCTGCCTCATCTGAACACACACACACACACAGGCACGCTTAGGTTGAAACTATAGAAGAAATCAAATAGCTTATAAAAGAATCATTAGGACTACTGATGGATATAATTGTCATAATACTGCATATAAATTCATGTTATTAAATTATTACTTTAATTCAACGTTATACTATTATATAATGTCATATAAATAAAATGAGTAAATAAAGAAAATACTATAACACGCATATAGTAAAATAACCTTTAAATAATTGATAAAATATATCATATATTTCAATAATACATTTTTGCACGCACACATGCAAAACAAATGCTAGAAATTGTATTATTTGTTTTTCACTTTGGAATTCATGTTAAATTCAGTGTCACTTGTTTCTTTGCCACTGAGAAATACTAGCATTTTCTAGCTGAAAATTGTTTCTGCACCATTTTATTAGCACATTATTTCATTTTAAAATATTTTCAATGAGTTTAGTTTCATATTTGCTCTTAGTTTTAGTAATTTTTTATGCACTTTTTTTAGTAAGTACTTCAATTTAAGTTGCACATTTAAGATGTATATTTAATATCAAATTTTGTTTTTTTAAATTCATGCCAACGTTTTTTTTAATCAGTTATGAATAACAGCACTGCTTAATAACATGGTTATTGCTAATTAAATATTTTACCCAGAGTACCTTACTATATAATTCAGGACTGTAAGTCACGCTTTTGTTGTTGCTGTTTATGCATATAATATACATAATTTACAAAAAACACACAAAAAAAGTATTTATTTGAAAATTTATTTATTTGATGTTTAATTATTTTTTTATTTTTGTTAATCAAACCCAATGGAACAAACACTGACGTAGAAACCAGCAGCAGCCATTTATAAACATATTATTAGTTTCACCACTACTGTGGACAGATTTTTTTATTTTTGCATCCTATCTGGTATATGTAATATAATCTGACTCAGCACATTTGATTAGACAGTGAGTCTGGTATAAAAATGAACAAATTATGAGGCGAGCTGCTTTTTCCATTATCGTCGTCTGGAACTGACTTCACACATTGTTTAGACCATGGACTTGATGTAATAGCAAAGCACTGCGGTGTACCGGCCTGAATATAATTAAAACTGCAGCCTGCTTCTTCAAGTGGGTCAACCAAGAATCAAAAAGTCTTTTGTTTCTTCCTATTTAAATGCAAATGAAGTTGAATTAGGCCGTTTATTAGCTTAGAAAGGAGAAGACACTTTCCTCTGACTCAGAGCAGCAGACGTCTGATGCAAAGAGAAGATCAAAGACATGGAAAAACTCTCTGTTCTCTTACCCAGATCTATGTAACGCTTCCTGCCAAACCGTCGACTGCCGTTTCCGCCACTCGGACTGAGCAAATCCCACCTGTGCCGTGAGGTCTGGCCGTTCTGAGTGTGCCTCAGTGTGATCACTCCACAACGCTCCCTACACAAACACATGGAAACATCAGGACTCCGCTCTCCCACTCATCATCAAGTCAGGTAAGAAGACGGAAATGAAACCCACTCTTTTTTGATGACCACTTTACAATCCTCTGGACGGCCGAAGGCCTCGAAGCGTTTGCGCAGCATGGTCTGAGTCACGCTGCTTGGAAGGTTGTGAATGTAGATCACTTGGCACTTGTTCTGAAAATGAAATTTGATAAATTTGCTTAACAGCACTTAACAGACAAACAGTTTGACTAGAGATGTGCTATATAACAGTACTAGAAAAATATTGTACATATATTTCAAACGGCGGCGATGCTGTGGCACAGTGGGTGGCGCTGTCGCCTCACAGCAAAAAGGTCGCTGGTTCGAGCCTCGGCTGGGTCAGTTGGCATTTCTGTGTGGAGTTTGCATGTTCTCCCCATGTTCGCGTGGGTTTCCTCCGGGTGCTCCGGTTTCCCCACAAGTCCAAAGACATGCGCTATAGGTGAATTGGGTAAGCTAAATTGTCCGTAGTGTATGAGTGTGTATGTTTCCCAGTGATGGGTTGCAGCTGGAACGGCATCCGCTGCGTGGAACATATGCTGGATAAGTTGGCGGTTCATTCCACTGTGGCGATCCAAGATTAATAAAGGGACTAAGCCGAAAAAGCAACGGTTCGCATTTTGCTCAATTCGGAATTGCTTTACAATCTGTGTCTCATATCAGTGCACTCGAAACTGGTAAATAAGGACAATACTAGAAGTGAAAACTGGCATTATTTTGAATATGAAGCAGATGGTAAAGGTGAATGAACTGACCTTACACACCTGTGTGCAAGCATTGCTATTAATCATGTGTTGCTGCAGGAGAGATATATAATATCGCAGAGTTTTGCTTATTCTGATCTTTTCCGTAAATTTAGAGATAGACAGGTGAGTGTATCATTCATCTTTAATAAATTAAGATTAAAACAACTGATCAATGTCAATACATATAAGATGTGATGTAAACATGAAAGCTCAAATGTGCGTGTTACATGCTAGAACGTCTGTTTTGGTCTTAAAATATTTTGCAATCTTTTTACATTTGCACTTGCAAGTGAATTTGAATGAGGGAAGAGTTCTGCTATATTTGATTTAGTATCAATAATATAAAGAAAATAATATGGGAATGGTTTTTCTGCACAGTCGATCGCCAATCAGAAGCAGAGACAGAGAGAGAGAGAGGAGAGAGAGAGAGAGAGATTTAACTATTAGTTTTTTCTTCAACTATTTGAATGAGATCTGAAAAGAATCAGAGAAAGTGTAAAGAGAAAATAATATTATTTTGAGCTTTCTTGTTTACTCATCACATCTTATCCATTTGCGTCAATTAGTAGTGAATAAAAGTTGATTAAATCAGAATTTATGAAAAAATGCGCTCACCTGACGATCTAAATTTACAGAAAATGTAGCATCTTGACTCAAGCTTTGTTATAATTTATTAGCTAGGCTGACCTAACAGTGATACAGAAATGTTTTCTGTATCTGTATTAATTTTTCAAATTAATTACTGGTGATAAATGAACTACTACATATGTTAACAATAATATGTTTTACCTAACATAATTTCATTAAAATGTAACACATTTTTGTTACACAGATATTAATATATGTGAAAAAATGTGTCACCTATTGTACCAATTTAGTATCGATACTGAGGTATTACATTCTGGTATCGTACTGAAACTCAAATGATGGTATCAAGCCATCCCTAGTCGTGACAGAAAAAATAAACATTTACCTTTGGGCATTTATAATGGGGGTTTTTAATGCTGCAATGACTAAAACTGATTTAAAAAAACAACCTACCCCATCATTTTCTTGTCCACACTTTATCTTGCTCCTTTTTTCGTTTGCTCCATGACACGTCTCTGAGCTTTCATCGCTGAAAGAAGGATGACAGGTTTGTTTGTGTTACAAAAAATGAATAATAAATGCAAAATGAAAGTCTTGTGATGATGAAGATCTTATAAACATGATAGTGGTAGTGTACTGTATTTATTATTCAAAGGCAGATATAAAATATTACTCATATATCTCTGAGATCTAAATGTAAACGTGTTCCATTCCCTGACATTTAAAAGATAACGCTTAAACAAAAAAATAGCTATGCTAACAGTATGCTAACAGTTTTCAGGCAAAGGATAAATAATGTTATGTTCATGCATGTGATCTGCAGGCTAACATATTATTAAACATTTTTTTTTACTGATAAAAATGTCATGAATATATTCATTAACAGTTATATGTATTATCAATTAACAAACAATCAAGTGAATTAGGAAATCTATCAATTATAAACATCTGACTGCCATTGTGTGATCTGTAATCATGTAATACAAAAAAGGAAACAGGAATCTGATCAGCTTTTAAAAAGTAAAATAATCTAAGTATTACATTCCAGATGATAAACTCCAGATGATGTGTAATTAGTTACTACACAGCACTGATGGGGAGTATTTGATCATGTTTGGGTGAACTATCCCGTTAAGGTGAGACAATGCAGGCAAAACATGCACTGCCACTTTTGAGGTTTTGAGCTTTTTTTGGAGTAATATAATGAAAACCTCCTAAATGTTTTTGTTGTGATTCTTTTGTCAAACCACCATAGACTTTAGTCACAATACATGTTTTTAAATCCTTTTATTTTTCATTTGTTATTTCCTTTATTTTATTTAATACACACATACATACATATATTATTTGAATTGTCTTCCTCAACTCACTACCGTTTTCTCCCATATTATTGTTGTTATTTCTTATCATATTTTTCCATAAAAGATTTATGTGCTAGAAATGTATGCAACAAGTGCATATTTATTTAAATTAGGCCTCAACAACATATTTAAAGATAACAAAAACAGAGCTATTCTTAATTCAATTAATCAGCTTGGGAAGTATAGTGATTTTTAACTATAGTTTTTAATCTATTAATAACCTGCAGTGAGGGCGTCACGGTGGCGGAGTGGGTAGCACGTTCGCCTCACAGCAAGAAGGTCGCTGGTTCGAGCCTCGGCTGGGTTAGTTGGCGTTTCTGTGTGGAGTTTACATGTTCTCCCCGTGTTCGCGTGGGTTTCCTCCGGGTGCTCCGGTTTCCCCCACAAGTCCAAAAACATGTGGTATAGGTGAATTGGGTAAGCTAAAATTGTCCGGAGTGTGTGTGAATGAATGTGTATGGATGTTTCCCAGTGATGGGTTGCAGCTGGAAGGGCATCCGCTGCGTGAAAACATATGCTGGATAAGTTGGCGGTTCATTCCGCTGTGGCGACCCCAGATTAATAAAGGGACTAAGCCGAAATGAAAATGAATGAATGAATGAATAACCTGCAGTGTCTTTATGAGATATTTTATCTTCCCAAGTGATGTGTTCTGTTACACTTTTCAAAGTTATTTATTAAGTTCAAATTTGTTTACATTTTTGAGTAATACAAAATGCAGCTTATTCAGTTTCATATTGAATGGCAAACTCAGTACCTGAAGGAGAGTTTGCAGCTGGGGGAAGGCGGTGAACAGGACACCGGCGACTGGGCATCCAGCTCTGGGGTTGAAGATCGGACAGGTAAGAGTTCACTGGTCTCCTCTGGACTGGGCAGCTCAACCAGAGAATCAACCTCAGTCCTTTGCTGGCAGTCTGTTAATACCCTTTCCTCTTCCTCTTCCTCCTCCTCCTCTTCCTCCATCTCTTCTTTCTCCACATCCATCTCCACTTCATCTTTCTCTTTCACTTCCACATGGCACTCAGAGCCATTTAGCACTGCTGTGGTCTTACGACTCTCTCCCAGCCCCATCAGGCAGTAATCGTGGTCCCCATAAGCACGTTGCGTCCCACCCTTGGAGTCTATATCCCCCGTTTGACCCATGCGGCGCAGCTGGGCATACAGTTCTGTCTGCTCGGGGAGTTTGCGCATGTGTGCCCGCATCAGGCATGAGCTTTTAGTGCTGAGATCCGCTTTTGCGTCAGGTTTGAAGAGCTCATCTTCCACTGGTTTATGGGGGGGTGTGGTGGGGGGAGTCAGGCCTGCAAAACACACACACCCATGCTCATTAATCACTGCGACAGGCACAACCAAATGCACTGGAATATTACCCAGTTTTCTGTTATTAGTCATGGTGTACAAGAGCTATGAAATGAACATAATTAATGATGCTTATGAAAGGAGTCATACATAAGATTATGCGTGTGCAATATATAATAATGAAGGATTAACTTGAATCGGTTATTATTAGTGGCAGTTGCTAAGGCAATTATCTATATTGGTTTTGCTCAAAAGCTTTTAAGCATTCATTATAAATTGATTAATATTCATAAAACTGTAATAAAAATATTGCCACTTACTGACAT
Source organism: Danio jaintianensis (assembly GCA_903798115.1). Lineage (NCBI taxonomy): Eukaryota > Metazoa > Chordata > Actinopteri > Cypriniformes > Danionidae > Danio > Danio jaintianensis. The sequence goes on from CAIGQV010016735.1 coordinate 21,694,535, forward strand.
TTAAATGATAATTAAAAAAATGAAATAATTCAATTGATCCCACTGTAGTTGATCACGAAAAATTATTAATGCTATTTATATATATATCATGACACAAATATAATGGCCTCATGACAATTATGTTTATGACTGATTTATGACAAGTGATGTTGTCAATGTAATGCCAAGTTGTCAAGACAAAAACAGGTTGTGATGTATTTGTTTATGTCAAGTTGTCACAATAAAGACATCTCAAACAATGTTATCTTTGCATTTATTATGACATAACTAAGCGAATGAAAGTGTTCCCATTACATTTTAAAGTAAATAAAAGTTTTCTATTTTTATATATTTTAAAATACAATGCATTCTTTTCATGGTAAGGCTGAATTTGTTTTTAGAAATATTACCCCAGACTTCAATGTCACACACAATCAATCACATGATTAATATTATCAATGTTGAAATTTCTTTTTTAATTCCTCGATTAATTAAAAGTTAAAAAGATCAGAATTTACCTGAAAAAGAAACCATTTTGTAACATTATTCAAGTTCAAATGTTCTGTAAGGATGTCCATTCATTCATTTTCCTTCGGCTTAGTCCCTTTATTCTTCAGGGGTCGCCACAGTGGAATGAACCACCAACTTATCCAGCATATGTTTTACACAGCGGATGCCCTTCCAGCTGCAACCCAGTACTGGGAAACACCCATACACATTCATTCACACACATACAATACGGCCAATTTAGTTTATTCAGTTCACTTGTACCGCATGTCTTTGGACTGTGGGGGAAACCGGAGCACCCGGAGGAAACCCAGGTCAACAGGGGGAGAACATTCAAACTCCACACAGAAATGCCAACTGGCCCAGCCAGGACTCGAACCAGCGACCTTCTTGCTGTGAGGCGACAGTGCTAACCACTGAGCCACCGTGTCGCTGGTAAGGATATTTTATTTTATTTTATGTACACTTATGTAGCAAGCATGTATTAAATTAAGCAAAAATTAGAGTGAATTACAAAAGCTTTCTATTTTAGATAAAGTATTAAATTTGCTAAAAGCATACACAGACCATAAACCTACTGAATCCAGTCAACTAATTAAAAGTGACAGCAAGAACATTCATAAAATTACTGAGTTACTCATCAAAGTATCCTGGTGGAAATTACAATAATTTTTTCCTTTTGTCTCTTTTTGTAAGTGAAGGCCACAAACTTATATTTGACAGGATGCAGTAACAGCACTAAGCCATTTAGCATTCAGCTTATTTAGACATTCACTAGCCTAATCTACACACGTCATTCGCGGCAGTCTAAGTCCTGTGCAAATTCTGGCAAGCTATTAGCATGTGTGAGAACATACGAGGTGAATCAAGTGCTAATAGCTTACACAATCCCCAAAAAACGACACACTTATAAAAATACCACCGACTAAGTGCGTAATAATACCTGCTGTGCCACACAGTTCCATACAGAGAGTCTGCTCAAAGGGCTTGTTAGCGTACTGCGTGTCTCTGATGAGGAAAACACAAAGAAGAAAAAGCAGAATCCATTAAACTCTTACTCGGACAAGAAAAACAGGATACAGTTTCAACAAAAAAATGCATCAGATTTACTGCTTCAGGGGGTTATATTTGTCCTCTAATGACATTTGAAGCAGGGTTTGATCGATCTGGGTCTCTTTACTTCACAGCATATGTATATGCTTGGAAAAACAAATACTTGATGGTGCATTATGGGTTCTTTAGAGGTCCTTTTGGATTTTAAGGTTCTTAAAAGCATTTAAAAAAAATAACAGAATAGAAAAGTTATTTCAAGATCGAGCTTTAGAGTAAAAACCAAACCCTGTTTTCTTTTTCATCACATATTATTTTTCTGTTTACGTGCAGCAACAAAATGCATCCGATTTACTGCTTCAGTGGTTTATATTTATCATTTAATGACATTTGTAGCAGGGTTTGATCAATCTGGGTCGCTTTACTTCACAGCATATGTAAATGCTTGGAAAAACAAATACTTGATGGTGCATTATGGGTTCTTTAAAGCAGTGTTTCCCAACCCTGTTCCTGGAGGCACACTAACAGTACATATTTTGGATGTCTCCCTAATCTGACCCATTCATTTCAGGTTTTGGAGTCTCTTCTAATGTTTGGAAGAGTTGATTCAGGTGTGTTTGTTTAGAAAGAGGTTAAAAATGTTTACTATTGGTGTGCCTTCAGGAACAGGGTTGGGAAACACTACTTCAGAGGTCCTTTTGGTTTTTAGGGTTCTTAAAAGCATTTTAAAAAACTTCAGAATAGAAAAGTTATTTCAAGATTAAGAGCTTTTAAGTAAAAACCAAACCCTGTTTTCTTTTTTTATCACATGTTTCTTTCTGTTTATGTGCAGCAACTAAATGCATGCGATTTACTGCTTCAGAGGTTTATATTTGTCCTTTAACGACATTTGTAGCAGGGTTTGATTGATCTGGGTTGCTTTATCTACACCGCGTCTGAGCTATGTATATGCATGGAACAACAAATGACTGTAATTGGTAGAAGAACCTCGGGCTATTTATAGCAATGCTTTACTTTGAGAGACGGCGTGTTTTGTTGTAAAATAGCAACTCTACAAGCCTCCTCTAGGCAATTCTCAAGATGGACAAGAGTCTTAAACTTAGTGTTCCAGGGCTCTAGAATAGATTAGGAATGAATTGAACACACACCCGTTGGATTTGGATGCCAGCGGCAGACAGAGGCAGGAGCGTTTCTCTGCAATCACAACAACAGACAGAGGCATTGTTAGAGATCTCAATAGCAGACGCTGTGAGCTCCTCAACTGGCTCTATGAAGATTAAAAACATGCTTGATGGGGCATTATAGATTCTTTAGAGCTGTGTTTGGTTTTTGGATTCTTAAAAGCAGCAGCAAATAAAAGTTTTTTTTTTTTAAACTGTAGAATAAGACAAGTTATTTCAAGATCAAGAACTTTCCAGTAAAAATAAAATCAATCAATCAATCAATCAATCAATCAATCAATCAATCTATCTATCTATCTATCTATCTATCTATCTATCTATCTATCTATC